>JAMALP010000003.1:950808-1312557 GCA_023627985.1 Cutaneotrichosporon sp. PT3311B | reverse complement strand
ATTCTAGAGGCATACACCGTCTCATCGTGTCGCTTCGTCGCTTGGCATTAATTTGCAAAATCACCCCGCGCGCCGGCCCAAACCCCCCCCCCCCCCCCCCCCCCACACACACAGTTCTTCCAGTACCGTCCCTCGGACCCCCCGAGGCCCGTTCATCCGGCTCACTGATTATCTCACCGATATTCTGGACCAGCGCCGTCGCGACATTGTTACGCTTGACAACAACCCCCGCCGCCCCGAAATCGCTTACGATTCCCGTTCCCGTCTTGTCCCGGACTTTGCAATCACCGCGTCATCTCCGCAACCAAATCAAGACGCCGCCGCCCGCCCGCTCGCCGCTGGCTGGAGCCATTCCTGTGACGGTGAGAGTCTCCACACACCACCCTGTGATGGTGTAGAACTGTTCTTATACGACGACTACGGCTCCAACACACACACCACACACTACACACACACGCACACACCTTTAACACACTCCCTCCACCTGTCCGTCGTCCTCATTCTACTCTTTCTGTTCCCCTTTGCGCTCTGCGATTCGCTCCGCTACCAGCACTTTTGACAAAGCTGTGCCTGCTCGCCTCTTGTCTGGCCGTGCAGCAGCAGCACGCACTTGTCCGTCCTCGTTCATTTACAGAGGACCTGAAAATGCTGTTCTAGTCAGCAGCCGCTCTCCCCCCCCCCCCTCTGTTCCTCTCAAACTTGTCCATTCCTCGTCGCCGTTTCGTCGCGCGCAGACGACCCAACCCAACCCAAACTCCCCCCACCCGCGCGCCGATAAAAGGGACAATCTCTGTCGCAGTCATTCCTTAGCTACTGTACCACACGCTTCCAGAGTCAGTTCCAGTTCCCTCTCTCACCCCAAACCCAACGGCTTGCGCTTGCCGCCTCTCTCTCCCCACCCCCCACCAAACCATTCCACTCCCCATGGACGATCCATTTGGCCTCGACTTGCATTGTTAGGCCACACCCACCACCTCGTTCGTGACAGTGTGCTGACTGATTGCAGCAGACGCCTCTTTGCGCCGCAGCTCTTCGTCGTCGCCGTGTCTCAGCAATAGTGTAACCAATAGCCAATCGCCCCCCGGACCTTACCCGCCAACCGCCTCCGCCTCCGCATCAGCCTCCGCAACCGCATTCGCGTCTAGACATCAGCAGCAACCACACCACCACCATCTCCCATCTCTTCCGCAACTTACTA
This sequence comes from Cutaneotrichosporon sp. PT3311B, assembly GCA_023627985.1. Taxonomy (NCBI): domain Eukaryota; kingdom Fungi; phylum Basidiomycota; class Tremellomycetes; order Trichosporonales; family Trichosporonaceae; genus Cutaneotrichosporon; species Cutaneotrichosporon sp. PT3311B. The sequence continues at coordinate 1,311,359 of JAMALP010000003.1, read as the reverse complement.
TGTGGCATACACAACAGCAAGGCGGAGTACGTACCTGCGTCGTTCGCAGTGTTCCCGGCTGTTTCGAATGCTGACACATGCCCTCGTCTCCCCGTCGTGTGCAACTACGGCTGTTATCTCACCTTTCCTTCTCCAGCCCGTCACTTTCGCCACCCACACCCCTCTTCCAATGCCCTCCCGCACCGAGGAGAGCAACGGGCTGGGGCTCGACCCAGGCAACCCGGCCGAACTTGCGGCCATGGCGGGGTACGATCTCAACTTTACTGCGCCCATGGCCAACATGGGCATTCCCCCTGCGCCATATGGCTTCGCAGTCCCCCAGGCCGCCCTTCAGCAGCACGCCAGTTTGCAACGCCCTGCACTTGCTGTCGACACCACTGGGCCATCGTTCCAGATGGCCCAGCCGCCACAGCCCCCATCGGCGTTCTCCAACCCCTCATCAGGACTGGAGCTGACCGGCACCGGGCTCGACGTCGAGGGTCTTATGCAGCAGCCGGGCTTGTATCTCCCCCTCGGCAACGAGTTGAACCTCACAAACCACGCACCTCCCCAGCAGCAAATGATCTACCCCGGCACCATTTCGCCATCGCAGCTGCCCCATCAGATGCTCAAACCCGCCAAGAGCTTTAGCGACCTGCTCATGGAGAGCCGCCAGTCGTCTCTCTCTGCCAGCTCTACAGAACACGAGTGGAACGGCAACATTGACGACTTGTCAATGCCGCTCGCCCGGACGCTTGTCATGGACCAGAGCCCCGTCGGTATCCAGCACCAGCAGCAGCAGGCCCACGCCCAGATGCTCATGCAGAGCCCCCACATGGACATCAAGCCCAACATTGAGCACCCCTTGAGCGACCCCACACGCAGCAACATGGTCAACCAAGCGCTGCGCATGTACATGACGACGCCCAACCGGCTTGCATTTGGCGAGCGCAAGATCATCATCATGTCGCCCAAGGTCGGCCAGAAGAGCTACGGTACCGAAAAGCGGTTCCTGTGTCCACACCCACAGGCGACGCTGGTGGGCAAGTCTTGGTTTACATCCGCAAAAGACGACTGCCCGGTTTCACCGCTCCTTCCGCCACGCGTGAACATTAGCCTCTCGAACGAGGCGGTGGTCAAGGACGGTCACGTGGCGTGGACGACGTTGGACAACAAGTCCCTAGACGACAAGATCCACATTCAGGCCATTACAGACAAGGACCGCCCGTTCCTGGGGAACGTGGCCGGCAAGAACCTCCACATCTCGGACATGGACAGCAAGCGTCGCGAGGTCAAGGCCCTTGTCACTGTCAAGGCGCCGTACACGCACCACGCCGGCGTCCACGGCTGGGGCCCTGCCAAGGGTAGCATGGGCGACATCTCAAACGACCGCGTCCTTGGCGTCTTTGAGAGCAAGGAGATCAAGGTCATTTCCAAGCCCAGCAAGAAGAAGTCGAACAGCAAATCGGCGGAACGTGAGTTTTGCTCCGAGTCAGACCTAGCTGACCCACACAGTCATCATTCAGCATGGCTCGACCATTGCACTGTTCAACCGCGTCAAGTCGCAGACGTCGTCGACCCGTTACCTCTCGGTTCCCATTGACCTAACGTGCCATCTGGGTTCGGATGGTAAACCAGTCACCGGCGCCACTCCGCCCAACATTCCCGCCTCAGACAGTCTGTTCCGTGGCTTCACAGTCAACCCGAGTGTGTGGGAGTCGTTCATTATCTACCTCGTCGACCCGGCCAAGCCGACCGGATTGAGTGACCAGCCGTCGCCGACCGCTGGATGGCCCAACCTGCCCAACAACGTCGTCCCGCTCACGCTTGCGCCCCCGGTGCGCTACAACTCGACTGTTGTGCTTCAGTCGTTGCAGACTGGGCACATTTCGCCCGTCCTTGTCATCCGCAGAGGTGACGACGGGTCGGAGGTTGTGGGCATGGACGGCACTGCAGCGGACGCCAACATTGCTTGCCCCGAGGGCGAGCTTCCTGGCCACCCCGTGTCGCAGCTGCAAAAGGTGGCATTCGAGGTTTACCAGCCTGACCAGATGCGTCAGGTGAACCGCGACCCCACTTACGGCGGGCTGTGGCTCTCATGTGACCAGGAGACGGTGCGGGAGCAGTTTGTTAGCGCCGAGCGCCGATGGAACCCGCTTCCTACCACTGGTCGTGGAGCCGCCCGACCCTCGTCGCTGCCCAACACGCCCCAGTCCCGCTTCGGCGTGCTGCCGATGACGCCGCACAATGCGACCGTCGGCCTTCCCTCCAACCCTTCGAGCCCCATCTCGTCGTCTGCGTCGTCGTCCAACGACTACTTTGGTTCGCACAGCCGCAAGTCGTCGTCGTCGGCGTTGTTCTCGCCGCTGTCCAACGAGCTGCAGCTGCCGACGTCGACGGACGGCGGGCCCGTTCGCAGGCAGCGCACGGGGTCGTCGAGCCGCGGCCCACTCGGCCGTCCCACCGCGCACAAAAAGCGCGCCTCGGCCGACATTCCGACCTCGTCGTCCTACGACTTTATGCCCAACGCATTCGCTGCAGCTACCGGTGCCGGCGCTGGCGCTGGCGCAGGTGGTCCTGCCGACCGATTGTTCTGGACGCTCGACGTTGGAGATGTCTGCATTTGGAGCATTGTCTCGACGGAGCAGGTGTCCTACACCTTCTACGTCCCGCCGTACGCTGCCGAGCCCGCCGAGCCATTCGCGCCGTTCCCGGTTACGCACCGCCTACTGCCTCCTAACATGAGTGCAGAGCAGGTGCCGTCCAAGTACAACCACCACTTTACATCAATGTCGACTCTGCCGTTGGTCACCTTGTGAGTGGACCTGAGCCCGACTTTGCTAACCCGAAGCTATGGCAAGAACTTTGCCAAGCGGCCCGACGGCATGGCGCAGCACCTCATCTACTTTGGCGACAAGCCAGCAAGCCACAACGAGGTGCGATGGTGAGTACAGCGGTGTCATGTAGGGCAAGACTGACCCGCAGCAATGAAGTGATGGCTGCATCCGAGCCGGCAATGAACACTGGTGAAGGCGTTGTTCCCGTGTTCCTCGTTCGCGACGATGGGCAGGTCATTGTGCCCACTGGTCTCAAGTATCCACCACAGTATCCATGATTGCATTACCACTCATACGTCTCGCTCTGTATGCGTTCCGTTAGCACAGCTACCCCAAAAAATGGTCGGACAACTGCTCTAGCAAGCAGCCGAATCCGAATCCGGTTATCGTCAATATCGTATAGGTTTTCAACACAACAGCAGAATCTCAGGCCCAATAGCAAGTTCAGCAGCACATTGTACTCTAGGAAGGTATGGAAATAGAAGATGCATCGTTCCCTCGCGTTGTCGATCGGGCGACATGGACTTTGATTGTGCGTGTACGCACGTAAGTGATCGAGCAGTAAGGGGGGCTTGTGGCTGGGACACCCCGGCTGCCCAGACGACTGTCGCAGATGTCTTCGAGTGCGCGACGGTGTGCCACACGGCGGGTGTAGCCCAACCTGCCTGCCCCGCCGTGCCGCGATTCCCGGGTTCCTGCCGGTCGGCGGGTATCGGGTCGTGCCGGTGGCCCTTGATACCGGCAGGCGCGAGGTCACGGGCAGGTGACCGGCGCAGCACCGGCTGCAGTGGTGGGCCATTCCCCCGACGGCCCCTCGCGTAAGTGCAACCGTGCAACCGGGGAAGTAGCAACTGATGGCACGGCGTGCCTGCCTGCAGCTGCAGGCCAGCAGGCGATCGCGGGCGAGGAGCTCATATTTCGGACCTGGCCTAAATCCAGCACCACCCACCGTAGAGTGGAGTGGAGTAGAAAACTCGTGCCTACGTGGGGAATCGGATGGGCGCGGGGTTTGCGCTTGCGCTCGAGGCCAAGACGTCGATTGTTCGAGCCAAAATGCTAACCTACACCAGCGGCGCATTGTTCGCAGCAACGCAGACGCAGACGCAGACGCAGACGCAGACGGACGCGGGCATATGCCAGCCGTGCATACGCCGCGTGCATGCGCAGAGGAGCGACGCAGGCCCCCAAGACCGCCGAGAACGTAAGCGCCACATTCTCCGCCATGGCGTGCATTGGCGCGCGGGGTGTATGTACCACCTGATCACGATCATCCCTCGGCCGGCGTGTCATGCGACCTGCACTGGCACCACCACCGGCTACGAGCTCCGGCTACGCCGCGGCGTGCTCGGGCCAGGTGACCCCCCGTCGACTGCGCCAGCCGCGGCATACCTCCTCAATCCTCTACGAGTGGTGCATTCGCATGGCGCGGTCACATTTGACCGCCCGCCCGACCGCCCGCCCGCCCGCGCGTACCACGTACCGCGTGCCTACTCCGATCTCCGGTGGGCTTGTAAGCTGCGGCAGCGGCTCAACTCGGTGGGCGCAGTGCAGCTGGCGAACACTGCGAGGCAGCCGACCGACAAACCCAAATCGGGCCCGCTCAAATCACTGCGCAGCGTTGCAGCGTCGGACATGTGCGTGCGTGCGTGCGCCAGTACATGTGTACGAGCACCGGATCTCCGAATGGGCCAGAGGGCTCGCCCGATCCGTTCCTCCCCCTCCCCTGCGCCCTCGACGACGTAATCTCCAACTCAATCCGTTGGAGGTCGGCCTCGAGACATACCCGGTAAGCCATGAACCATGAGTGAGCTCGTTCTTGCGTGCAAGACGCACGCCGCATACCTGGCGTCGACGCCCCACTACGTACGTACGTACCCACTCAGGTGCGTACGTACGACGCCCGCTCGCCGGTCACAGGTTGTTTTACTTTAGCGAGGCGTCGTGCGTCCGCATTCCGGCGGTGCGCGGGCACACGAGCCAAGTCCAGAGGGGCGCGGGCTCCCATGGCCAGACGCACAACGCACCATGTGCTCTCCGATCTGGCCACATCCAAACCACCCGATACCCGGCCCGTTCCAGCGCACGTCATACACCCGACTCATCAATTCGGAATCAGAACAGTCTGTGTAGACTGTCGCACAGTCGCCAGCACAGCCTGGCATTCCCGTACTGGCATCTGGACTCGTCGCGCCCACATCGCGCCCACGGGCAGGGGGAGCGCCTGCCAGCCACGGACTAGTCGCATGTCTGACGCGGCACGTCCCGTCCACGGCATGATCGTGTGTGTGTATATGTCTATGCGTATGACGCGTCTCGTCCTCGTACAAGTATCTAGAAAGGAGTTGATGTCAACTCCGTTACCGCCTCCCCGGAGGCGGTCCATACTCCGCTTGTCGAATGCTGGAATTACCTTGGCATCGCATGGCGTCTGCTTCATCAAAGGACGGGCGCGCCGCGCCCGTCTGAGTCGCGGCGGGGCGGGTTGTGGTCGAGCCCAAACTCCCCGTCACCGCATTTTGAGGCCGCGATGGTTCGCCGCGTGCAGGCGCCAGCGCCGCACGGCGGCAAGGGCGAGGGTGAGCACTGCGCCGAGCGAGAGGATGACGCCGATGGACAGCACGCTCGACTTTGCGTCGTCGCGCGCGGCTTTGCTCCTCCCGCGCTTCCCCTGGGCCCCGCGCGCCGCCGCGCCCTCTCTTTGGCCCGATCCCCCGCTGCTGCCCGATATTCGCTGGTCGTGTAGAGCGTTGTACACCCCACTCAGCATTGAGCGGCGGTCGTCGGCCTGTTCGTGGATACTCCCACTCAGCGCCGTCAGCGCGCTGGTGAGGCGCGACAGCTCCTCACGCAGCTCGCGGTCGCCGTCCTCGAGCGCGTCGACGCGCGCCGCCATCGCTCGTGGTACCATGCTGTCTCCACCCCCTGACGCTGGCACGCCGCGCTTCTCGAGGCCTTCAGTCAGGTTGGACACCATCGAGTTGAGCGCGCCGAGTACCTCGGCCTGGTACGCGAACAGCGAGTCAGCGAGACGTTCGCTCAGCTTGGCCGAGACCTTTGCGTCGGCCTCTTCGCGCGCTGCGATGGCTTCGGGCGAGTCACGCATCCGCCACGCCTTGTACGGCACGTCGCGAAACGGCGGCGGGTTGATGCAAATAACTGCTGTCAGTGATGCCCTTTGAGGCGTACGCTACGCACTGTGCTGCACCTCGCCGTTGATAAACTCCTTTTGGTAATTACCGCGCGCCGAGCCGCGGTTGATGAGGAACGCTGTCGGAGGTGCGTTTTCCGGCGCTGTGGGGCACGTCACGCCCGGCACGCCGATGAACTCTGATCCCTCGCCGACGGCGTTGCGCAGGACCGTAAAAGCGTCGGCGCTCGAGACGACCATGGCGTAGCCAAAGCGCTCGCCGAAGAATTTGTTGTCCACAACCGTGCCGCCGTGCACCGTCGTGTCCGTGTCGTCGGACCAGGAGCTGGGACCAATGACAATGCCGACCTTGAGGAAGCCTGAAAGCGCAAACAGCTCGTTGTCGTGGACCTTGACGCCCGTGTAGTCGCCTTTCCACGGGTCGTAGTCGACCAGGTTGATGCCTGGCGTCAGCACTGCTCGCAACTCTGTACGCACCGCCGAGCACCACGCGCGTGCGCGAGAAGATGGTGTTACGCCGTACCTGGCTTCCCCTAGAGCCAAAGATGACAATGGCGCCGTCTGTCGCATCGAATACCGTCTGGGCGTGAGCTCTTCCCAGCCTTCGCCACGCACATTGTCCTCCACAACCGAGTCCATGCACGCAAGGCTGATCCCGTCCGCGCGCGGGTTGCCCCATATAGGTTCCTTCTCCACCAGTCCGTCATACTCCTCGTCCCACTCCTCGCCGCATGGCCCCTGCCGTGAGCTCGCACCAAACTTGAGGAACTTACAATGATGTTATTGGCAATGTACGCCTTGCGGCAGTCGAGCTTGTCGCCCTCGCGCACGTGCAGGGCACTCCATCCCCGCGGCTCGTACAGCTTACACCCCTTGACTGTGTGTCCGTTGGCGTTACCGACCTCGATCAGCGCGCCGCCGCCGGGCACGCGCAGGAGATGTGGCCTGTTTCCATCCACGATAAGGTTACTGATCGTGAGGTCGTCGCAGCCTTTACAGTCCGCACTGGGGTCAGCAGGTGTTCGCACGCAAGACAAACAAAATAGCCACGGCCTGATCGGCGCCCTCGACAATCAACATTGCGCGATCCTCCCCGCCCGCATCGCCCTCGGACGTCAATGTCTGTTTCGGCGCAGTAAAGTGGATCGGGTCCTTCAAGCGGTGCACCGACCCGGAACACAGCTTGACAACGGTACCCGCGCCGCCTGTAGTCAGTGTCTGATGTGCGCGGTTGAGCCAATCTCACCCTGCGCAAACGCGTCGTTGATGGCGCGCTCATCGCCCGACTTGAGACATGTCCCGGGATCCGCACGGCCCTGCACGCCGGCGGCAAGTGACAGCCCTGTCAACACCCAGCCGAACAACATGGCCGTCGGTCCGTCCGGCAACACCAATCGATATCGCGCACGTCGGTGGGTAGAAGAAGGATGAATCAAGCACACGTCCCAGCTCGCGACGTGTAGAGTTTAATGCAAAACGTTGGCGCTCTCTGTGAGGCGCAACCCTACATTTCTATTCAATCAGTCTACTGTATTGACGCGATAACCCACAGACAGATGCCATCTCTCAACCGCGGTTACTTTTTCGTGCCTGGAAAACGTGGCCATTCTCCGAGGTGGCTAGGTGGAGGTAGCTCCGAGGGGTCTGCCTCCGCAGCAACACTCACTCGTGCGAGGCCCCGCGCCGGCGGAGTGGTGGTGCTGGCACACCGTTGACGTTATGAAACCCCGGCAGTCAACTCGGTCATTGCTCCATCGCTCTCTCCACGTCAGTCAGTAACGGACAACGCATACAACACCACAACCATGACGACCGCGGCCACCAAGCGTATTCTCAAGGTACAGTAAACGTGTTAGCCTTTCGCTGACGGCCCCGCAGGAGATCAAGGAGCTCAACGAGAACCCGCTTCCTGGCATCACCGTCAACCCCGACCCCAGCAACATGCACCAGTGGATCGTGACCATGGACGGTCCTGTAAGCGGGGTGGTCGAGCGTAGTGGCCTAACTCCAGCCTGACTCTCCTTACGCCGGCGGCAAGTTTGACGTCAAGGTCGTTTTCCCCCTCGACTTTCCTTTCAAGGCGCCCAAGGTGTGTCGCCTTCCTCTACGACGCTGATGTACGCTAACGTCCAGGTGACGCTCAACACCAAGATCTACCACCCCAACATTGACGGCGACGGAAAGTACGTATACACCTATCGAGCTCGCTCTGACCCCGCAGCCTTTGCATGGGAGTGCTCAAGACCGAGGACTGGAAGCCTTCCTTCAAAATGAACACGAGTGCGTCGACGAAGCGAGGTTGGAACCGCAGCTAACGCCGTCTCAGTTCTTCTTTCCCTCTACGACCTCCTCGAGTCCCCCAACCCCGACGACCCGCTCGTGACCTCTATCGTGAGTCGGTCGTGTGCCAAGCCGCGGACCAAGCTGACGTCAAGGCGGAACAGTACAGCACTGACCGCCCGGCCTTTAACAGGAAGGCGGCCGAGTACACTCAGCAGGTAAGCGAAAGAAGTCCTTTTCTGCTTCTGACGGCGCAGTACGCAAAGTAGACCGAGTAGATAACATCCTTTGCCCGCGTGGGTTTGGCGGGATCTAAGCCCCCGCCGTGACGTGTATTCCCTCCTGGCGGCTTGCTAGAACTTGGGATGGATCGAAGCTGTAGGTCTGTTCTGGTCCGTTATGTGTATTCTATGCATATCTTGTCTGGAGGAGGAGTACATCGAGTTGCTCGGCCGAGCTGTACCGCATCGATGCATCGACGCATAGCATTACGGGGAGGAGGGTGACAACTGTAAAACGCGCCGTGCACCTTTCCCTGGCCCTTGGAAATGACGGTTGACGGGCGGAGCCGAAATGCTCCCGCCGCAACTCTGAGCCCCGCTCTGAATATTTCCTGGTGAGTGAATGTTTTGGTGGAGGCAATCTTGCCACTTACACCACCATCCCAAGCCGAAGCCATGGCGCTCTCGAAGAAACAGCAAAAGGCGCAGGCGTTCCGTGCCAAGCACAAGGGCAAGCGAACCGCCGAGGACGTGCCAGACGTGCCCGAGGCGGACATCGAGGCTGAAGAGGAGGAGGCTGTCGCGCCCGAGCCGGAGGGCAAGCGCGGTGACAAGGGCAGTGAGAAGAAGCGGAAGCGTGACGCCGACGACGACGGAGCGGAGAAAAGCAAGGAGAAGAGCAAGAAGGAAAAGAGCAAGGACAAGGGAAAGGCCAAGGCTGAGGACGATGAGGGCGCGGAGCCTGAGCTGAAGCCTAAAAAGAGCAAGGAGTCAAAGCAGCGCTTCATCCTTTTCCTTGGTGAGTGGAGCGAGCCACGAGCTAGCTCGTGGGAGCGCAAGATAACAACTGTGCTACGGTACAGAAGCTGATCTCTCTCCGCGCCCTGAGCAACGCTGACAGCAGGCAACCTGGGTTTCCGCACAACACGCGAGGACGTCGCGAAGCACTTTTATGAGACACTTGGTGAGCTGCCTGACAACTGTCGTCGTAAGCTGACATTAGGCCGCATGCCTTCTGTACGGTTATTGACAGAACGCGCGACGTCCAAAAACCAGCCGGCCAAGTCCCGCGGCATCGCGTTCCTGGAGCTGGCGTCGTCGACAGAGCTGCAGTCGTGTCTGCGACTACACCACTCGATTCTGAACGGGCGGCGGATCAACGTGGAGCTCACGGCCGGCGGAGGCGGTAAGAGCGATGCGCGCAAGGGCAAGATTGCGGAGCGGAACAAGCGTGTGGGCGGACAGCGGGAACGCCGCGCCGAGCGCGAGAAGGAGGAGGGCGGGGGTGAAGGGGAGGGCGCTGAAGGCGCTGAGGGAGCAGGAGAGGGAGAGGGCGCAGAAGGTGACGAGGGCGCCGCGCCCCCCGGATTCAAGATCCGTAATGGCCGTCGTGTGCGCGTCAAGTCCAAGGTGAGCTAAGGAGTCTCCGAATGGTCGAGCTGACGACAGACGGAGGATGGCGCGCGACCGGCGAAACGCGCGCGGCACGATGACGCCGCCGGTGCGTTACCTGGCTGGGCGGCGCGGGGCGGGTCAGGACAGCGCGGTGGGGGCGGGTTCGGGCAGCGCGACGGGGGCGGGCGCCGGAAAAAGTGGGAGCCAACGGGCGCCAACGCTGTTGCTGTTGGGTAGACTTCATTCCGAGGACACGGTGGCGCGTCTGCATAGAGAGGCATTGAACATGTGTTATTGGCCCCGGACGGCGTCGTCGCCGCCGTGCACTGTCCCGCTGGCGCAATTGACTTTGGCATACTCTTCTGCAGACATGCTCGGGCACAACTACTAAACTCTGACGCTGGCTCACAGAGGCTGAGAGCCGTTGGGCTCTGGCGTGTGCGGCAGCCATAGCTCACCACGTCCCCGCGCCACTGATGTCTCGTCGCACTGACGTGAGTCTGAGCGCGTGCGAGGGCGCGTGCTAGCGCGCTCACGCACAAGCAGGGGACAGCGCCGAGGTACTGGCAGTTCAAAGCTTCCATTGTCCACTCTTCTTTTGTCGGATCATCGGCACTGCCGAAAGACCGCACCGGCACTTGCCTCGGCAACTAGCTTGCACGCTGAGAAGGTTTGCGCAAAGTTTTGCGCTAACGCGCTGTCCCCCGCACGCACACACAGCTCACTCGTACCAAGTGCAGGGGAGCGTCGCCGCAGCCGAAACTTGAAACTGTCGCAGCGTGTACTTGCACCCCTGTTCCGTTCAAGATGTGAATGCCTCGGAGTGGCACCATGGAACGCGCCATAGTAACATGTCACATGTCTAGCGTCATGTCTGTTATCACACCGACGCAGCCGAAACACCCATTCCCCGTCTCTTGCAGCTGGATCTGTTCGCGCTTGAATTGCTTCAGGCAACCGACGTGTCCAGCAGGACCAAACAGCACAGGTCCCAGATCCACGCGACCAGTGCGAGATCCACCCACACCCCGGTGGCCAATTGCGCACAGACGATCAAGACGAGCAGAGCAGAAACCGATGAAGACGCGACATGGCGACATGGCCAAACCGGCATTTGGACAAGGGTCGATAACATTACAAACTTGGGTTTCCCCAACTCTCCCAATGTTGGTCCGGTCCGATATCACGCTGTCGCCGTCATATCCGAATTCAACGCTCGGTGCGACGGCCGGAAATTCCAGACGCCGGGCGAGCACCTCAAATCCGAACCGTAAGCCGATACAGGGATACAGTGCGGGCGGACTGCCCGGCGGCAAGGACGCCACCTGTGTCTCTGTGCGTCGCGGTTGAGCGTACCCCCAACGCGGAGAACTTTGCTCCGCACGCGTCGCGGCTGGCTTGCGCTGTGAGCTTCTTACGCTTACGAGGAAACTCCGCAAGGTGCAACGGATTCGGGCTTAATGTCGCCATTTCAATCAACTGATCCCTCGTGATTGATGTCTCTGGGTCATGGGCCATCGTAGCGGCTGACGCAGTCCAACTACAGCCAGCTCCAACGCGATCCGCACTAACATGTCCGCAAGCTGAGCACGGGCGCAGGTGTGCCGCGGCGCGCGTCTCGACTGGCGAACAAACCCACCTCGTCAGCCGGTCGAGGGGACGCCACGCGTGGCGCGGCGCGGCCCGGCGCAGCACATGACCACGCCAAAGCCCAGCCCAGCCCAAAACAAGCATGTTACGTGACGATTGGACACTACGCTGCGAGCCAGAAGCGAGTGTGGTCGGGCACGACGCAGATATGCGCAGACCTGGCTTGGTGCCCGCGGAGATTAGGCAGAAGCGACGCTCGCCCGACTGACGGCCTGGGCGCGCGCGGCTCGAGCGCAGACCGTGGTCTGGCCAGACTCGCCGCGCCATCGACACATGGAGTAGTGTACAGGCCCCGAGACACGGGCGACGGTACGTCGTGTGCGTGTGCGCGTGCGGAATGCTCTTCTTCAAGGTGCGGCATTTTTGCTTACACAGAGTAGCAGCTAGAGCAGATGGGACGCACGGGCGCACGCGAGTACACTCGCCATGCTGATCCGCCACCGCGACTCTCCGAGCGACACTGCACACACCCACACCCACACACACTCCGGGAAAAAGACCAGTCTGGGCCATGGCCGCGCCATTACCGACACACAGGGGGCGCGTCGCTACGTCGGCACACACTCGGCACGCCGGCAGTCACTTTTCCCCTTCCCACCTCGCGACTATCGCGAACAGACGTTCCTCCTGACGAGCATTGTTGCCACCGGACAGACTCACGCCCTCTTGCCCGGTTGGGGCCTCTTGGGGTTACACTCCGCTAGCAGATCACCACCAAGGTGCAAAAGGCGTGTGCTCTCAACCCGGCCAAAGTGGCTGTGAGCCGCTCCACCCACCTCGCGTCACCAACAACACTCGCAGCGCGCTCGGACTGAATGATATTACTATATGCAACGGTGAAAAATATAACATGAATGGATAGGCCACTTGGGGCTGCGGCAACGGCATGAGGCGGCAGTGCGGGCTACCTGCCCGGCAGTGAACTTGTGTGTGTGTGTGTGGGGAGTAGTTCTTGATTCTTGCTTGTTGGATCGATGCTGTGCTATTATGTGGAATAGGCGGCCAGATCAGCGCTCAGCGCCGGCTGGGGATGTATGAAAGTCGCCGAGAGAAGTAGACGTCGTCCTCGGAACGCGTCGGCGCGTGGGTATGTGTGGGTGCTCCCTCATTCAGAATGGCGTGTGGTCGCCGTTGGCGCACTAGAGTCAGCCTGAACCCGCTAGGCTGACGCCAGGTATATCCCAAGTGTCGCCGGCCGTTTCACTTACCAAGCTGCACACCGTCTGCGTGGTCATAACCTTGCACTTGCAGCCGGCGTGGGTACAGCCACAGAGGCGTTCTTCTTGGTGACAGACGGGCTCGTTGCGGGGCCGAGAAAGGAATGGCTTGTTGGCAGTGCCGGCCACGAGTGGCTTGACGTCCAGCGAGTCAAGGTTGCGCGTCATCGGGTTGGCGGAGGGGCAAGTGACAGACGGTGTCGATGAGTACGAGCGCCGGGAAGAGGACGATGAGCAAGGCGGGGGTAGCGGCCTTGAGCGATGGCGAGCGACGAGAGAGGGTTGAAGCGATCAAAGGTGGAGACGTACGTCGGTGGGGCTTAGGGATGTGAGGTAGTGTGGATGAATGGGGGGATTGGCGGCGGAGTGTTTTAACCTAGTCGGGACGAGGTCAGCGACATGCGACGTGCTTAAGTATCGGATGCGGGGATGTGCGACGACGAGAATCACTTGGCAAGGAGAAGTGAGAGGGGACAGAGGGACGCGCGCGGGGCGTGCCGTGTGTGTGTGTCAGTCGGTGTGTGGTGTGTGTCGGCTGTGCTCGTCGCGCAGTGGAAGGGGGTACAAGGGGGGAGTGTGCACGAGAAGAACGCCAGCAAGCGTGCGCGCACAGAGCACGGACGGAGAGGGATATATGCATCGCCTTGCCCTCCTCGCTGTCTGTACGTCTGCACACAGCGCCACATGGTGCGGCCCAGGTGTGCTCGGGTGCTCGGATCGTCCATGCGTCGGCAACACTCACCGCCCGGGATCTGGAACGTCCAAAGAAGCGATCAAACGGAAACTGTGCGAAGCGCAACCCGGACTGTTGTTGCCTTGCGCGCGCGCGTGCACAGGTCGCGCGCGACTCTGGCTGTTGCTTTGCCTGGATCTTGGGGAGTGGTGATTGTTGGAGTACCCGCACGCGCGCAACGCACAAACACGCACCCTGCACGCGCCTCCCGCCGCAATCGCTCACTCGCGAATCTTGCCGTTCCCGGCACGAGGTGGCCACTACTAACGTGTACGAAGCGTGCACGCGCCGCTGAGAAGGTGGATGAGGGCGGGTGTGTCTCTGAGAGTGTGAGATGGGTGTGTACGTGTGTATTATGTGTGTGAGAGGGAGAGTGAGTCGATGGAAGCGCTGTGTCATGTGTCATGTCAAGAATGAGCGGGGCGGGTGTTGGTCACCCGTTGACATCGGCACAGCGTACCCCGCTGATCGTCGCCGCGTTCCGCGTCAGCAAAATTTTGGCCTGCCAGCGCGCCAAGGACGACTCTGGTACTCTGACAAACAACAACAGGCAGCAGCGAGTGTCTGGTTGAGGCAAGGGGGCGTGGCCAAGTCGAGGTCTTGATGCCCAAGTGGTGGCGTGGTGGGTGGTCTGTGCAGACGCGCAGACAAGGGACCGACGCGTGCGCGCACGCGCACAGCCGAAACACCTACCCAATTACCCAACATCTCCGTCCGTGTCCATGTCCATCAACGTTGCTCACATGCATTGTCCACAGCAACATGCGCTCGCGCTCGCGCTCGCGCCGCGCGCCGCGGCAACGTTGTGAGTGTGTGTGCGTTGGCCACGAAACCCAAGGCAACCCTGGCCGCCTACTGCCTCGTCAACGGTAGTAATGTGAAGTAAGCCGAACGACACAAGTCATAGGATCTGGTGCTGGTACGTGGGACAGGAAATGCGCGCGCCCGTGCGCCGGCATTGTTGGCGTCCGTAGCGGCGCGAAGGGGGACACGCGTAAACTTTATGTCATCAGGCTGCTGGCGGGGCCAGCCGCCGGTTGCGCAGGCTGCCCCAGCGGCGTGCACAAGCTAGGCAGTTTGGGTTGGCCATGTCGAAGAGCGCGAGTGAGAAGGGACAGTGCCCGTGCGAAATTATTATCGGTCAAGCCGCAGAGCACGTCATTACAACTTCATCTTCATGAGCAACTACCCGAGACGTGCACGGCGTCGGGAGCTACAGCTGATACACCTACCGGACGCCAGTTAATCCGCCCCGGCGGTGTGGGGAAGAAGTAGGATGAGCAGGAGGTGGTCTGTGAGCTACGGCACGGCGCGGCATGTGTGATGAAACGGGCCATCGGGAACTGGGAGGGCCAAGGGTGAGTTCATGACGAACGCAGGGCAGACGTTGACGCGACGATTTGCTCGGGATGCAGCATGCCTTGCATCTGCATGAAACGAGGTGAGGTGTGAGTGGGAGGACGGTGAGATGGACGCCAAGACGCAAGAAGCTCGATGTTGGGAAAACGGTGAACGCCGATTGGCCGAGAAGCACCCGCCCGCCGAAGCCATGATGACAACGGCATGGGCCGCTGTGCCGCTGCGCCGCAGCATCGGGCATCGAGTGTACTGCCTGTCACCAGGTCGCCATGTGATGGCGACAAAGGTTTGGATATGTGATGAAGCATGGTGAGCGGTAGGTCTTTGCGAGTGAGCGCCGCCCATTCCTACCCGGTGGCCAGTGCCAGCTGGCCCACGGAATGTAAAAGCGCCGCAGGGCTACCCATCCGACACAGCCGAGCGTCGGCCGGTCTAGACCATGTTGGTGTTGTCGTCAATGCAAATATCAGGCTTTGCGATGGAGACAACGGCGTGTTAATATCGGTTTCCGATGTATAACGACCATCATAGTGATATAGTGGCAAGGAACGTGCTCGCGTGGTGCTTGTTCGGCCTCCGAGTTGCGCGTGCTTTGGACACGCACTGCTGTACTCGTTGTGGAAGTGTGTGGCCGTTGTGCCGCTGGTTGCCTGGACTGATGCATGTGGAGGAATCAACAACACACACCCCACCGCATCGTTCCTCTCTTGTCACTGTCCAACCTACGTCTCCACGCTTCACTTGATTGCATTGAATCGACCCCTCTGACACACTCGCCAACATGACCCGTGTCATTGACGCGGCCATGTACCCGCACATCATCAGCAACATCTTCTTGCTGGCTTCAAACGAGGCGCTATTCTCTCTTCGCCCCGTCTGTCGCGACTGGTGTAATCGTGTCGACAAGTTTCTTGCCGGCCACATTGCTTTTCTTCCCGACGATGAGCCGCACGCCGTCCATCCTCTCACTGGTCAAAGCACTCGTTTTCCGCCTTTCCGTCTGAGAAACCTCATCCTTCCCTACACTTCGGGGTCCGGCTCAAGCTGGGACTCTCTTATGAAATCCTCTACCCGCGTTCTTGACCTCATCTGTTGCTCTAAATCACTCGAACATTCACTTTACCGTGGCCTGCAAGGCGAATTGAAATGGCCTTATTTAAGCACAAAAAGCCCACTCTGCCCCGGCGGCGCGAAAGGCGAGTTTTACCACTTAAGTGGGCAAGACGAACTGGATGATTACACTCGTTCAGGTAGACAGGTTGCAATGAAACGCGAGGTTAACGAGCCTCACCCGGTTACTCGCTTTTTTCGATTCTGGGAATCCATTTATCGGCACGACCCACTCGACTTTTCTTTGATGGACGGTAGGTTGACGGCCGTCGTTTTTGGGTGGCCCTACAGAGGCAAGCCGTGTCCAATCGCTCCACAGATCATGGGCAAGAACATATACGACGACGTCAAAGCGGACAGCGAGGGAGATGAGGACGACGCCGAAGCGGACAGCGAGGGAGATGAGACGTTTCTTCCTTGCGTCACCCAAGGTCTCGAGCCGCTTGGCAAGATTGTAATAAATCTTGGCCCAGCCACGGTCTTGCAGTACGATAACTGGATCATGCAGTACCGCCTGAGTAGTCATCGCATGACAGTGGTCATCAACTTTGTCAATTGGCGCGAGGAAGAGACAAGTGCAAACATTGAGACGTTTGCCAAGCGTGTCTCCCATATATTCTACCTTCTAACGTACCGGCGGTATAAGCCTGTGCCTGGGGAGCTATTTATCGTCAATCCTGAGGCTGTCCCCGAAGCTGTTCTCCAAGCCATGGCAGACCTCGGCGACAGCTATCATGATATTGCTGTTAACGCTGCGAATTCGTCGTCGTTCATAACATGGTTGACGGCCACCCTTCGCGGTTGCAAACAGAAACAGAACATCGTTTCTGGACAGATCTTCTCTTCCGCGGAGTACGAGAAGCTTGTGGGAACAGACGTTTATCGTCTCGAGACGATGGAGGAACCCTGGCTTGCCTAGTAGGACTGCTGAGGCACAATGGAAGGGGATTGTTACATGCTCAAGCAACGAACATCATCGGAATTGTATAGCACATTGTGTAGATACGATGGATAAAGGTGCAGCTCGCAGCATGCACTGTGTACTGTGTAGCTGTGTGTTGTGCTTGTTTGGCAGGGGATGACTGTGGATGAGTGGATCGTGTTTGAGCAGAGATTGTCACTGCGCCGCGCCTCCCTGTCGTCGTCCTTTTAAAACCTTCCTTTGCCCCTCCTTTCATCCTGGCGTTGTCAACTTCTTCTTCCATCTCTTAACAACCTGTAAGTTTGGTTACGCCTGCACCTGGGGTAAGAGCAAAATCCCTCCTCTTAACCTCGGCTCGCGTCGGACAAACAAGACAGACATGGACCGCATCACCATTGACGCCGAGATCTTTCCTCACATCATTGACTACATTTTCCACCTTGCGTCCATTGCCGAGCTTCTGGCTCTTCGTGGCGCGTGCGAGGAGTGGTAAGCGAGGAGCAACGAGTTGCTCGCGCACCATATCGTCCTCCTACCGCACGACGAGCCACACGCCGTAAATCCCGCCACAGGCGAGCACACGAGGTTTCCGCCTCTCTCCTTGGCCAACCTCATTCTCCCCAATAGCGTCTTTCAACCAATCACTGAGAGGTCGCACAACTTGTTGAGCCTGGCAACCGCCACCATCGACATGGTGTCATGCTCGAAAGCCCTAGAGATGGTCTTCATGGAGGCCCTAGGCGGTCCATTGACGTGGCCAACCGTACCCGTGACGAACCTCGACACCGACGGCGCACGCCACTTTTTCTCAATGCAGCCGGACACTGAGCCTGAGGATCTCGAGGGAAATCTCGACCCCTGGGCGCCAACTCACCGCATGCGTTTCTGGGAGACCAACTTCGGCACGGGCCCCCTCCTTCTCGAGGGGTTTAAGAAAGCTACAGCCGTCAATTTTGCTTGCCCCTACGCCGGACGACCGTGCGAACTGCCACAGTGGGTCAGGCCAGTCACTCAGCGTCTATCCGGCCAAGATGACTCTGCAACACCGTACCTGCAAACTCTCAAACCTTTTGAGAAGATTGTGATCAACCTCGGCCCAGCAACCAGCTCGCCCTACGACGTGTGGATTCCTCTGGTCTTGCAAACAAGCTACGGGAGTTTTGCAGCTATGACAGTTGTCATCAACTTTGACTCTGGCCTCAAACACGTAACCGACCCAAAGACAATCGACATCATCGCCCGGCGCGTCGCGTGTGCACTCTTCTGCTTCACCAAAGGCCAGCTACGCCTCGCCCTGTCCATCATTGTCAACGCCGAGGCTGTCCCCAACGCCGTTGTGCGCCGCCTCGCCCAGCTCAACGAGTATCCAGAGGGCACGTTCCTCGCAGCCCGTTCGACCACGTTTGTCGAGCTCGTGGGTCTAGTCAAGGATCACGTCCGGCCCAGGAACGAAACGCTGCTCAGCGACTTTGGTGTCATGACTTCCGCAGAATACGAGCGTTACGTCGGAACCCCAAACTACCGCCTCGAAACGATGGAGGCGCCGTGGCAGAAGAATTAGTCGCGAACGCTGCAGGGTTGCAACGGCGCCGGTCTCGAGATCAAGCAAATCATGTTTCCCGAGCCCAAGACGTTGGACAAAATCCCCGCTCGCAAGTCAAGAGCCTGACGCAGGTCATGCCCGTAGGTCTGAACCCATTGCACAAGAATCCGGCACGTCCACATTGCACAAGAATCCCCACGACCACTGGTTGTAGCGTGAAGCAGACCACACGACCAGTTCGAACGCATTGAATAATTAGTAAAAATGTATAAATTTGACCTGGAGCAAAGCCATGCTTTACTGTCCCACCCATTGTTCAGTACAAGCCCACGGTGTGCATTGTCCTATGAATGGCCCGATGTTGTGATACCTGGTGGCACGCAGCTGGCAGGGCAGTGCGGACGTGGCGCTGGTTACAGATATATGTGTATGTGTTGGGGTTGGGGTGATTGCGGAGCTAGGACGAAGCGAGCAAGGAGATATATGAGGCAGAGCAAAAAGAAAAGGGGTAAAAAGAGGAAATGGAGAGCAAAAGGAAAAGGGGTAGGCGAAGAGCTGGAACGGTGGCTAGCTGTGACAAGGACCTGGTGCGAGAGAGGACGAGACGATGCAGTGGATAGTAGTAGTAGTAGTAGTATCACACATGAGTGGATAACACGAGACAGTGAGACAGACGCGCGTGGCCATCTAGAGTGAGACAACCCGCGGTTGTAGTTGGTTTTTATCGGTGAGATGGGATTGTTCCGCGGGCTTACGCCGTAAGCGCGACGGGTGCGGTCTCGGACGAGATGACCGAGGCGAACGATACGGCCGAGGCGGCGAGCTTGGCCTTGGCGACCTCGGGGTTGGGCGTCGTCGACACGGACACAATGACGGCGTCCTGCTCAGAGTCCGAGTCCATCGTCACCACCGGGGACTGCCGCGATCAGTTCTACTCAGCCTTGGTTCCTGCGCAGGAGGAACTTACCTCGGCAGCCGCGGGCTTGTTCTCCTTCTTCTCCTCGACAGACTCCTTGGGCGAGGGAGGGGACACTGGCTTGGCCGGGGCAGGGGCGCTCAGCACCTGCGCGGCAGTCTTGCCCCACGACGGCTCGCGGCGCTCAGCCGTCGGGGTGCCGCCGAGGCTCGGGAACTCGTCGGCGCGGGGGATGCGCTGAGGCGGCGCCGGCTTCTTGTCGCCGCCGTTCGAGGACGAGCGCGAAGTGTGGCCGTTCGGGTAGCCGCGGGGCCCGCGGCGGCCGCTTGGCGAGTGCGAGCGCGAGTTGATGCCGTTGGCGGCGTGCACACGCGACACGCCCGGCTGGCTGGCTGACCGCGAAGGAGGGAGAGACCCAGACGGCTTGGGCGGCAGCGAGGCGGACGCAGAGCCCGAACCGTCCTTGTCGGACGCCGGGGTCTCGGGGGTAGTCGCGCCATCCTCGGCGGTCTCGGCAACGTTGCCGGCGGCGGCAGCGGCCTGGGCGTGCTTGGCCGCCATGTGCTGGTGCGGGTATTGGCCGTGCATCATGCGGAGAGCACGAGGGGGACGCGTAGGCATCGGAGGAATGATGCCACGGACGACGTCGGGGTGGCGGCAGTCGTTGCCCTCAGTGTCAAGGTGAGGGAACTTGCAGAACTCGCCGTTGCGGCACTTGCCCTCACGGAAAAAGGCGCATGGGGGAGGGTTACCGTCCTTCCACTGGCCAAGGTGCGACGAGCCGCCCGGTCTACCGCCAGGGCCCCACGGCTTGGGGCCGCCAGAAAACGAGGGCTTCTTGCCGTGGTACGGCTTGGGCGGGTGGCCGTTAAACTGGCCAAAGCTTTGCCTCCGGCCGGGACCAGGAGGGAAAGCGCCGTTGGGCATAAAGTGCTGGAACTGAGGAGGGGGTGACGTGGCAAAGAACGCGGGGTCGTTGGGAGGAGCAGGCATGAGGGGAGGGGACATGAAGGCACCGGGGGGCGAGAACGGAGCACCGTTGGGCATCTCGCCGGCACCGTGAGGAGGCATGCCGGGCACAAACGCTGGTGCGCCAGCCGAAGGCGGCTGCGACGCGGGTATCGAGTCATGCGGGGTGGCAGATTCAGACGACGGAGCAGCGGCGGCAGATCCATTCTCCGAGGCCGCGGCGGCAGCGGCGGCGTCGCCAGCCTCGGCGTTGCCGTTCTGCTGGGGAACAAACTCCTGCGCGCCGGGGAAGAATGGCGCGGCGCCAGGCGGGTACGGAACAAAGCCGCCCTCGTAGTAGCCCTGCGGAGGGAAAAAGCCCGGCTGAGGACGCGGATGGAAGAACATGCACGAGTTGCCGTACTTGCAGTGGGGGAAGTTGCGGCATGGGATCGTCTTGGCGACCTCTGCTGGTGGGAGGTTGGGCGCGTTGCCGTTGGCCTGGCCGTTCGAGTGGTTGCCGTTAGAAGCGTGGCCGTTGGCCTCGCTGCGCGGGGCGAAGTGGCCGCCGGGGCCGCCAGGGAAGTAGCCTGGCTGACCAAAGAACTGGGGCCCGCCCATAAACGGCGGCGGAACTCCAAACATGGGCTGGGGGTAGAGGATGGAGAGCATGGTGGGGTCCATCGTCAGTCCTGGAGGGGGCACGATGGCTCCCGCCGAAAGCAATTCCCGAACAACGTCGGCGTGGCCCTGGGTGACGGCAAGCACAACAGGTGTGCATCCGGTAGCAATGTCTGTGGAGTGGTCAGTAACTGCAGCAAAGGGTTATGGTGATGACGACGACCACGACGATCACGCCGACTTCGATGGCCACGATAGCATATGTTGTGGTGGAGTCATCGGCGCGGATGTGCGGATGAGCGGATGCGCGGCTCGGCGCTGGGCGGAGAAAAAAAAAAAGTTGGCCGAGTCGGCGACCATGGGGGATTCCGGAAAAACTCACCAAGCGACTCGAGCGAGTCGAGGCCACGGGAGAGGATGGCACGAACATCCTCGAGCTTGCCCTCTGCACACGCACGGTGAAGCTCGGACTGGGGCTGAGGGGCGGCACCGCCCATGGACATGGCCTCAACACCTGCCTCTACGGTAGCAACACCGTCTTCGGCCGGGGTGGAGGTGGCATCGGCAGGAGCAGGAGCAGAGGCAGCAGCGACGTCGGACGCGGGAGCGGAAGAGGTGTCAGCAGGAGCGGCGGCAGCGGCGTTGGCAGCAGGCTGTTCGTGCTGCTGCTGGGCCGGAGCCTGCTTTGCCTGCGTCTCGGTCGTCATGGTGGGAGCCGTCGGCGATGGGTGCAAAAGTGGGTGCGACGGCAAGCTGCTGCGTGCTGTCTGCGTCCTGTGGGCTAGCCGATGCACCGCGTGCTGTGTGGGGTGTCCTGGGGGGGGCGAGGGGGGAGTGAGAGGGGAGGGGGATGGAGAAGAGGTGGTCTGACGGTGACCGGGGTTGGAAAGCGAATGAAGCAAAGAGAAAGAGGTGGGAGGAGGGAATCCGAGGTCGAAGCAGCAAGGATGCAGGATGAGCAAAGGTTGACCAAGTTTGGTGGGGGAGGGAAGGCAGACACAAGGGGGGTTTACACGGGCGAGGTTTGTGCTGGGTGGGGGGAAACGCTTTACAGGGAAGGTCACAGAGGGGGGTAGTCGGAGCGACACTCTGCTACTTGCTACAACCATTGCTTTGCTATGTACTCTGTGCATTCGGAGTGCAATGCTGTCTGCTTCATGCTTGCACAAGGCCACGCAGCCTACGTTACACAACAGTCGGCACCCCCCACGCTGTTGCTCTACTGCAAAAGCGCCGGACAGAGCGACCTCGACACGGCTCTTCACGTCTCGCTCTCGTCCTCGTTCCCGGTCCATGCCGGCGCCGCGTGTGCCTCCATACCTGCATCATATCATAGCGCATCATGTACATCACGAAGCGGGAGTTTGGCCAAAGCTGCGGGCCGCACCACTACGATGGAGCCACATAACAAATTTGGTTAATTTTTTTCCTTCTGGTCTGTTACAATCGGCTTTGTCTGTGGTTTGATAGGAATAGGTAATGTGTGGTGGTGCTAAGGGCGACCCAGGGCGCAAAGCAGAGTCGTCCAAGGCCACAACCCCTTTATTTTTCTGGCGCGCTGCCTCCGCATCCCCTCCCCTTTCGCCTCCTCATCTCCCCGACAAGGCCTGAACTGAACCTGCTTGCGTCGCTCGTGGCCCCTATGCCCCCGTCCGTACCTAGTCTTCGGTGGGGACGTGCCCCCGGGGGCGCAAGGACCTTGTGAGACCGAGGAGAGTTGGCTGCACGGCCTGCACGGGCAAGTTCGGAGTGAACATACAGGGTTGCTCTGATCTCGCAAAGGTGTACGTGGTGTGTGCCTGAGGAGGGCACGCGAGCTGGCTGACACCCTGTAGCCTGTAGCCCGGCGCAGAGGCGCGCAGAGAGCTACGCTTCAGCTCTACAGGAAGCACATCGAGTCCACGAGCTCAAGAGGCTGCGCGGCTCGCTTTTTTCTGCCCCTTCTGTGCAGTCCACTTTGCGTGGCCCCGCTCTTTGAGACGCCGCGGCGTCGGACGTCAAGGGCAAAAGCCGCCCCTCCGCCCAAATGGCCAAATGTCCGGCCGCGGCCGACAATGTGCACCCGGCACCCACCCATGCCACACTTCAAAAAAAGGTCCCAAACCTTGGCGTTGGGCGCTGGGCGGTTTTACATGCACGCACACGGCGCAGACGCCTACCGTGATACTGCCCACCTCGTCCTGTTGCTTTTGGTTGTGACCTGTTCCAGACCCAGGGACGGACAACAACGACACATCAAACCGGATCCAGACGCCCAATTTGGTTATCCCACTCGACACCATTTGGTTTTGCGGACCACGGCTACAGACTCGTATACAGGCGCCGCCCCGCCTCGCGCCTCCGGCCGGCGCCGCACCGTCATACTACGTCTGCGTTTGTCTGTGCGTTCACCCCTTAACATACCTCGCTCTCCCACACATCCTTGAGTGAACGTGTGGCGTGTGGTGCCATCCTGTGCCGCGTGCCTGCCGCGCCCTGCCCGCTACCGCTACCACATCTCCGCTTGCTCTTTCTCGGGTCCGCAGAGCCAAGAGAAGAGGAACAGGTAGCCAAGTCCACTGTGTCAGGTGAACAGGCGAGAGTGCGTAGTCGACGTCAGAGAAACCGAAATCACGAGTTTCATCCAACGACAATAGGCGTATCACACACTCGTCTCGTTACCGGCCTTATCGCACCGGGTAACGCACCACCGACACCACATCGGCTACTCTTCCACAACCGGCACCACCTCAACTCGTTCCGCAGGCGCACCCGGCACGAGCTTGTTTTGCACACACGAGGTCATGTATCGTGCTCCACTACTGCTGCGCGCCGCCACACGCACACGGGCAAGTGTGACGCAAACCGCTGTCGCCCGCGCTGCGGCCATGCTGCCACCGATTGTGGCGCGGTGCTCTTCGTCGTCGGCGGGCGAGGGATCGAGCTCCACGGGGACAACGACAGGCAGCAAGCCGCGCAAACCCTCGCCGTACCGTATCCCGACACTGCCAACGTTCCAAGAGCAGTTCACGCCTCTGCATGCCGCGGGCTGGAGGTTGCGGGCTCTGGGATCGGGTGCCGGGTTGAGTTCGGGAACAGGAAAACACCTCGCCTCCGCGCTTGATCTGCAGGACCACGAGCTCGTGCGCGCATTTGCGTTCCCCCGCGACCGTACCGGCTGGCGCGCGCTGAGGACGTTTCTCTCCGACGTCACGGAGATCGTCGAGGCAGAGGATGTGAGTGTGGTGTCGTGCGATGCGCTGTCCAGCCCCGCAGCTAACGGCAGCACCACCCGGTGATCACCGCTGCGCCGTCGTCGGACCTGCCTGTCGACTCTGCCCCCCTCGCGCAGCCAGATACATACGCTGTCGTACTCGCCACGCACACGCATACGCCCATGCCGCCGCTGAAGGTGCAGTTTGACGGCCGACCCAAGCCTGGTGTCACTGGCAAAGACCTCCGCTTTGCCGAGCGTGTAGAGGAGGTCTACAGCCGGCAGGCTGTCTCGAGCGAATAGTCGTAAAGGGCGAGAACAGCTTCACCGGCAGACGCACCGTAGACGTCCCCTCTGGCCCTCTGCTCACCGTCCTTCAACCTGTGGAGTAACTCAGCCAAAGTGGCAGGCCTGCGATGACTACAAGCCCACAGACCCCCAGCCCATGCGATAGAGTCCATATGCATGATCTATAATGTTGTACAATGCAGTAGCTGTCTATTGAGATTCTACAGGGAGATGGTAGCTCGCCTTGTCGCGGTCGAGCTGGTGAAGGCGGTGGAGCTCGAGGAGCAGGCGGTACATGTACGCCTGCATGTCGACCCATCGCCAGTGCTGGAGAGAAAAGTCCTGGCCGGCCTCGCCAATCTTGCGGCCAAGGTACTCGTGGCCCTTTGCGTGGTCGATCGTGCCGTCGTCCTTCATCGGCCCAATGAAGAACGCTAGAACGTCGTACAGGTCGCTGTAGTCGGGCTGGATGGGAATGTAGTGGTACCACGGCACGAGACGTTCCTACACATCAGCTTTTGCACATTGAGTAGCCCTCACCATGTTCCAGTCGGCAAACATTGTCATCTTGAGAACGGGCGACGCGCTCGAGATGAGACGGTGGAAGCGCTCCGACCAGCCATTACCGTCCACGTCGAGGACGTAGCGGAACATCCAGGTGTTCTTTGCGTCGAGCGTGGGGAACACCTCGATCTCGTTCTTGATCTCGTTGCACAGCTCCTCATTGGGACATTGGAGGATCTTGCCCGCAAGCTTGACGTCCCCGTACGCTCGCGCCAGGTCGGCGCCGTTGTGGTCGAGACGGCTGTAGCCACCGCGGCCATCTGGCATCATGACGTTCCGCACAGACTCCTCCCATGTCGTGTCGTTGCCTTTTTTGCCGTTAAACATGAGGTGCAGGCGATACCGGTGCGATTCGCGCCAGTCGATCTGCTCGCCGATACCGCCCGTCGTGCTGCCGCGCCAGTGCACGCGTGGGTCGAGCTTGTCTTCCCACCGCCCGATACGCTCAATGTCCTTTTGCGTGAGGTTGCTGAAACCCTCTACGGGCGGAAGGAGGAAGGACGCGTCACCAGGCAGCTTGGAGTGTACGAGCCACGGCTTGAGCATCGACGGCGAGCGATCCTCGCGGTCGATGCACAGCGCCCCGTGCAGTCGCTTGAGCTGGGGAAACTCGCAAAAGTCCATCGTCGCGACATGGTCGTACACAAACGCCTTGACGCCGTTCTCGCGGTACATGGCGTCGCCCCGGCTGTTGGCGGGCGATTCGAGAGGACACGCCTTGAACCAGCCCCAAGCGTTCGTCCGGCGCGGACTCTCGTAGTGCCGCAGCTCCTCATCAGTGAAGTGCTCGCCCTTGCGCACCAGTTCCTGGGCACGCTTCCGCTGGTCCTGACCCAACACAACCGATGACGAGTCGTGGTCACTGCCTGTGATCGACAAGTCAAAGCCTTCCGGTAACGCGACGCGAAACGCGTCAATCATCGCAGCGAGCTTCTTGGGCCTGTTGGCGTCTGCGCGCGGTCCAGAGAGCGACACGCCGTCACGGCGAACCGCCAAGGTGTACGAGTGTGGTTCCTTGGTGAGGGACCGAGACCGCTTGAGGAATGTTGCGGGGTCGAGAGCATGGTGCGCGATCACGTCGCGCATCATGAGGTCGTACTCGTCTACGAGCTCGACGCCGCGCTCGCGCGCTCACTTGAACCACAGATCAAATCCCGCGGGCGGGTCCAAGCCATACCGGCGCTTGTACTCCTTCGCGGCCACCTCGACGGTCTGGCTCTGTCGGTCACGCAGCCGACGCCAAGTCTCCTCGCCGCGCTCCATGAGCTCGTAGAATGGGTGCTCGGGGTGCGCGTTGCCCCGGCGCAGAGGTATCAGGCTCGCGAGACCGTTGCGCGTAAACGTCATGGTCCGTGGGCGCCGGCGTTGGCCGTGTGGTGGGGCAAAGCCGAGCGGCAGGGGACCGCTGCGTTCATTGCCCAGCCCGTGCCGCACGCCAAACCAGTACAGCACGGCGAACACGATCAAGACATAGAGGATCTTTCGTGGTCTGCGAATGGGGCGAGGCATGCTCATGCTGCTGGGCGTCGGCAGCGACCGTGAGCTTAGCGGGAACACGTTCGTTGGCGGTGATCGCTGCGGGCCCAGACGCGGCGACGCGTCGGGCGTGTGCTGGGCAATGTAGAACGCCCGTTTCGGTGGCATGAGTGCGGTGCCAACCCAACGGCACAGACAGTTGGAGCAAGGAGAGAAGAGGTGTGGAAGAATGAGAGATTAAAGATTGTTCAAAGGACGTTGATGTGCATGGGATCGAGAGGGCTGGCGCGGGGCGCGTCGCGGCGGCGCGGGAAACCAGTCGATCCACAAGACATGAGCTTGTGTTGGTCGGTGTGTACCACACGCCCGCGACAGGATTCAACTTTAGGATCCCAAAAAAGGCGTCGCCAGGGTTCCAAGACGCCGGATGCAGACCTGGGCAGCGCGGAAACCCAGCACAGAGAGCACGGAGAACAGCGGGTTGCAAAAGGGCCGCAAGGGATGTGCCGAGACCGCCTCTTTGACTTTGAGTGGCGTGCAATGACGGGAAACCGCGGCGGCCACGACCGAGTCGATTAGGTCAAGTAATTAGGATAGGTAGGTCCAAGGCTTATCAGACGTGGTATTGCAGAATAGAAGCTCGGTTCATTCAGTCCCGAGATCTGCACTCTTTCTTCTGCGCCCTTTTAGCCCTTGTTGCACCCTAACCATGCCTAATCAACGCTTAATACATTTAAAATACACGAAAATAAAGGATCAGATCGCGGAGATCGTTTGGACTCATATTAGTCCCGTAGTTTCCAGTAAATTTTAAGTGTCCCCCCCCCCTCGTGTTTTGGTGCCTGGTTTCAACACCATCACAGTGTTTGCCGCCGGCCCGAGCGGCAGAGCACGCACAGAGCGGAGGTCATGTCCGACAGCCTAGTTGTCACCATTCAAGCCGCCCGGCCCGCAGCAGGCCCGGAAGCGGGGCGATCAATGGTAGTGGCCATTGTAACTCCCCAAACTCTCTACCGTCGGCACTAAACTCCTGACCCAGAAAACACAAACAAGTCGTCGTCGGCGTAGCGGTCCGCAGTCGGTCTTGGGAATTTTCGGCCTCGGCTCGCAGCAAAAAGGTCCTTTCGATCCTCACCTGTCACCCAGTGACATTGCGGCTGTCGTCATCACCAGAGAATCCTGGTCGCCACTTACGCTTACCAGCTTACCCTAACCTGGAACACGTGCCTCTCCCTCACCGGTTAGTCGGCCGTCGGTTCCTTGCTGCGCGATTACACTTTGCGGCACACTGCGACACGGCCCTCAAAACCCGTCGCCCGACAAACTCCATCGCAGCAACAAGTCTCTGGTTTTCATATCTCTCCTACCTCTGCAGCAGCAGGTGCTTGTCTTTGTCAAACAGACACTCAAGCACAAGCACCACCGACAGCTACCATGTCGCAGCAGTCGAACGCGCCGAGCGACAATGCGAACAGGGACGACTCGGCGTTCGACTCGCCATTGAGCTCGCCCTATGCGTCGCCGTGGGGATCGCGCCGACCCTCCGTGGCGTCGATCGCTGCGCCCAAGCCAATGTCCGCCTTTCCGGGCAGCTTGTCGCGCCGCTCGTCCATGGCTTCTGGCCCCCGCCCCATCACCCGTGCAGAGTACTCTGGCCCGCCGACGCCGTCGCTCCTGAGTCGTGCCGGTTCGCCGACGCAGCCACTCACCAATGAAAAGGTCCAGAGCCGCAAGAGCAGCTTTGCCAGTGAGCACCCGCTTCTCGGACGTCTTCCGGGTCTCGGTGGCTTTGGTGGATTCTCCCAGATCGACTCGTCCGGCAAAGACCCGCGCCATGGCGAGTTTATCGCGTCCATCGACTGCGGTACCACGTTAGTCACCGCTGCGCACACGACACGGCTAACCCCAGTTCGACCCGTTTCATCGTGTTTGACGAGCATGCCAAGATTATCACTGAGCACCAGACCGAGTTTGAGCAGATCCTGCCACATGCCGGCTGGCACGAACAGGACCCCGAGGCGCTCGTCGACGCCATGCGCGAGTGCATCAACCGCGCCATGTACAAGCTCGAGCTCAGTGGTTGGCACCGGGACAGCGTCAAGGGTGTTGGTATCACCAACCAGCGTGAGACGACAGTGTGCTGGTCCAAGTCGACGGGCAAGGCGCTGTGCAATGCCATTGTGTGGGACGACACCCGTACCGTCGGCGTCGTCCGCGAGTTTGAGGAAAAGCTTAACAAGGAGGGTATCGAACTGGAGGATGGCGAGCGCGTCACGGGCAAGGAGGAGTTTATCAAGCTCACAGGTATTCATCTGTCGACATACTTCTCCGCCATTAAGCTGCGTTGGATGCTCGATTATTACAAGCAGGTCCGCGAGGCAAACGACAGTGGCGACCTGGCATACGGCACAGTAGACTCGTGGCTCGTCTATGTAAGCGAGAGATGGCGTGGGATCGGCTGACTCGGCAGAACTTGACGGGTGGCGTCGACGGCGGCTTGCACATCATGGACGCGACTAACGCGTCGCGTACACTTTTGGTGTCGCTTAAGACGCTCCAGTGGTCCAAGCCCCTGCTCAACTTCTTCGGTATCGACGAGCGCATCCTGCCAAAGATTGTGTCGTCGGCCGAGGTGTACGGCAATGTCGCCGAGAACATGGACTCGTCGCTCACGGGTGTGCCCATTGCGGGCATTGTCGGTGACCAGCAGGCCGCGCTTGTGGGCAACAAGTGCCTGAAGCGTGGCGAGGCCAAGAACACATACGGCACGGGTAGTTTCCTGCTTTTCAACACTGGAGAGGAGATTGTGCTCTCGGACAACGGTCTTATTACCACCGTCGCGTACCAGGTCGGCGACGGCAAGCCAGTGTATGCTTTGGAGGGTTCCATCGCGGTCGCTGGTTCGGCCATCAAATGGTGAGTCTTACGTCGCTAGCGTGGCTGACAGCAGGCTGCGTGACCAGGTCAACCTGATCGAAGAGTCGAGCGAGATGGACATGCTTGCGGGGTCTGTCAAGGACACTGGCGGCGTGTACTTTGTCACAGCCTTTGCGGGTCTCCTTGCGCCATACTGGGATCGCACAGCGGTGAGCTGAAAAATGGCGGCATTAGCTGACACCAGACCGGCACGATCATTGGTCTCACGTCGTACTCGACATCTGCGCACATTGCGCTGGCGACGCTCGAGGCCGTGTGCTACCAGACACGTGCCGTTCTTGACGTGATTGAGAACGAGTCGGGGGTTAAGCTGGACACGCTCAAGGTCGACGGTGGTGTGACCAACTCGGACCTCGCGATGCAGCTGCAGGCCAACGTGAGTGGGACTGGGAAGGCAGGGATTGACGGCAGATTGGCGGGTTCAAGGTGTGCCGTCCGTCGATGCGCGAGTCGACTGCGCTGGGCTCGGCGCTTCTTGCGGGCCACGCGCTGGGTCTCTTTGGCTGGGACATCAACAATCCCGAGACGCTCAAGAACGTCAACACGGCGGACGCGCAAATGTTCGAGCCCAAAATTAGTGAAAAGACACGCCGCAAGATGGTTCGCGGGTGGGAGCGCGCCGTGGCGCGTGCGCGCCAGTGGCACGACGGCGACGACAGCCACGAGCTCGAGGAGCGTGAGGAGGAGTTTGAGCGTGCAGAGGGTCTTGAGCGGCTCAGCCTCGAGGACCCAACCAACCCGCAGTACGTTTCTGGTGCTGCGTCCAAACTCGACGGCTCGAGCACAACCCGCACCAACGGCACCGAGGACGTCGCCACTACCAACTCGGCGAACGGCGCGTCCATGGACAACGCTGTTATCGCCAGCACCCTCACGAGCTCCAACGACCTCCCTCCGCCGGCCAAGGGCGCCGCGAGCAAGAAGAACGAGGAGCCAGAACTCAAGCCGCGCACAGAGGCGGCTCTGTATGCCGCCGCCGCACAGGTTGTCGAGGACTAGATAGACTATCTCATGTAGGACGATATTGCCCAGTACTACTATCGCTATGTGGCCCGGATCTCCTCGTCGCGGCGATATACCCACCGCACCCCGTCGGTGTCGGTACACTTGTACCCGAGCTGTTCCGCGAGTCGGAGCACGAGCGGTGCGGTGGGTGTGTACGTTCCGCGCGGGTGAGGTACGTCAATCGTGAGGCGGTCGTACAGCTGTCGGGGGCCGAACGCGGACGCGTGCAGCGAAATATCAAGGACGGGTGGCTGGGGTGAGTCTTACGGCGCCGCTGACACCCACGTTATTGACACGGTGGCGGTCCGCCACGCACCACCGCTGGAGGTATTCCGCCATGAGCTCGAGCGTGGGCGAGTGGCTACCCACGACCTCGACCGCGGCACCGGCTGTGACGACGAGGTAGTACGGCGCGCGCTGCTGGAGTTTGTCAGGGGCAGGAAGGCCGCGAACATCGGGCAGAAGTTCGGGGCGTCCGTCGCCGGAGATCAACGTCTGGTGTGGTACCTTCGCGAGCGGCGCCGACTCTGCAGTAGCACCTTGTCCCTCCGCTTTCAAAAAAGCTGTACGCAGACCGAGGACGTACGCCTCTTTGAGCTGCTGAGCCGTGCACAGCGGCGTACGCGGCGCAAAAAGCTCAAAGCCGCCGCGGAGTGACGACCAAGCGGACGTGGGTTCCTTCTCGAAGCCCGCCTGGGATAAGCACGGCATCTTGGACGGGGCGCACCTCGATGAAGACGCGGAAGTGGCCTTCGAGCGCATCGACCATTTTCTCCGCCCACTCCTCGTGAGCGAGCAGCGAGACGAACGCGTCCCGCCACGCGTCGACAGCGATATACATGCGCGCCACGAACGCGTGCTCGTCGTGATCGTACGACTCGTCCATCTCTATCCAAAGCAGCGCCCAGTCGAATATCACCTCGGGCGATAACCCAACCTCCTCCTTCAGTGGTGCCAGGCGCTGGCTCAGCTCGACGCCGTTTAAAAGGGTATAGTCCCTAATCGCCCTCGCTAGCTTGAGTGGGCTACGACGTTAGCAGGAGTGTCAGGCGAGCCCTCACATCTTTGACATGACAGATGGCGTAGACTGTCGTTAACGATAAAGCAGTTATGGCATCTTACATCTCAACAACGTGCGACGAGGCGTGCTACGATGGCGCGTTGAAGAAGCCTGTGCTGCAAGCGCCCTGTGCCCCGCCATGTCGGGACACCGTGACTCAGGCGTTTCACCTCCCTGTATAGCGGGCGCACTGCTCGCTTCTGCCCGAAGCACAGCCGGTGGCCTGTGGCAGAGACGTCCTCTGGACGTGGCGGTCCGAGCTCACCATACCGGGATCAACCTAGCCTGCACTCGATATCTCACATACCTCAGCACGTTTGGCTATAGCGACAGGGACGGACGCGTCCTTTCGCAAGTGAGATCTGGGGCGGTCACGACGTGGCGCGCGGCCGAAGAGTATAATTGCTTGACGCGCTGGTGCTTTGCACATAGTACTCTCCACTCTGAAGTAGACACCATGCCGCTCCTCCCGCCCGCAACCAAGCTCACGCTCGTCGAGCGCAAGAAAAGTGGGTCGCACCTGTAAGCTCCGCCTGACGCGGCAGTCCGCGACGAGTGGGAGGCGAACAAGCCGCGTCTCGAGGACGAGCTCAACGACCTCGTCGGGCCTGGGTGGACAATCGACGTCGACCCGCTCGTGATCGCGCCCTACGTCGCCGCGAGCGACAGCTATGCCGGCCGCCCCGGGGACGTGATCAAGGGGTGCGTCGTGGCCGTGGCGCGCCTAACGCCAGATACATCGAGGACGGTCTGTGGTCGCTCAAGCACTTTGTCAACGACAACGCGACGGCCAAGACCGATCTCAACGCCATCGTCACTGCGCACTCGCTCGCGATCGAGCCAGATGCAGAGGACAAGTACACCTACTGCGGTCCTGTCGTTAAAGACGGGCGCCTTGTGATCGTGTTCAACCCTGAGCAGCTGTGGACGAACACGTCTGACGCACTCCGCGGTGACGTGCTGCTCGCTGCACTGTCCGCCGCCGAAGCGGCGGGGGGAAACGCCGGCATGTCGGCCATTACGCGCGCGGCGATCGCAAAAGACTGGGAGCCCAAGGCCGACGCGCTGCAGAAGGATTTCGCCAAGGTGCTGAATAACCCCGATATCAAGCTCGAGCCCGCGTTCGAGGCGGCGTACGCCGCCCTCAAGGCTGCACCAGCCAAGGACGGTGTGCGTGACGACTGGGAAAGGGCGCTGCCGGCCGCGACGCGCGCGTACTTTGAGGGCGCGCTGTGGCGTCTCAAATCCGAAAAGTTTGACTCGGACGATCTCCTCCAGGAGGCTTTCAGCGCCGTCGTCACGTCCAACACTATCGCCTTCCGCGTCGTGCCCGCCCTCACCAAGGCGTCGTACTGCGAAGCCGAGATTGAGAGCGGCACGCTCTACATCCAGACCGTGCCCAAGAAATGGTACTCCAACGTCGACGCCGCGTTCGACAAGATTGTCGATGTCATCAGTGATGCGGAGGCGAATCTTTAGTGTGGAAGCCAGGATTTTTCGAGTCAGGATCGAGTATGCATTGCCCTTGGCGTGAATAGTTGTCAGTGGTTTTCGATGGCTCCGTGGCACGACAGCATTAGCACACCCCTTGCCGCGCTTGTTCAAATTGACTTCATGTAATGGCTCCAGAGCATGGCGACGCTACTCCTTGCGGTGGATAATGGTGGCGGCGCCCTGGGCAGAGGGCAGCACGTCTGGTGTCAGCAAGACCCAATGGACAGGGGGACATACACAGCTCTGCGATCTGGACGTGGGGCGGACGGAGACAGCACCAGACGATTTCCTCGGCGATATCCTCTGCGACGACTGGGGTCAGCTATGGACAGCATGGCACACTCACGCGGCTCGTAGCCACGGTACACGGCCTTGGCCGCTGCCTCGTCACCGCGGAACCGCGTCTTGGCAAAGTTGGTCTCGACGAAACCCGGCGCGACCTCGGATACGCGGATACCCGTCGCCACGAGCTCCTTGAGAAGCGACTGCGTGAATGCCTTGACCGCGCTGTCTTTAGTTTTCACCCTTTTCCGAGTTACCCACTGCTTGACGGCACAGTACACAGCGCCGCCGACGTACGCCTCCCGCCCGGCCAACGAGCCAATGTTCACAATGTGCTAAGCCGCGTTAGTGCGTTCCGAGCGGGGGACAGAGCCGACTTACACCGCTGTCCTGCTTCTTCATCTCGGGGAGGAACGCCTGCGTGACCTGGATAAGCGAGACCACTGCCATCAGCGCTGCCCACGCGCGGACGCACAGTTAGTGTCGACCATATAGTCCACGTCGTCCATCTTGATATCGCCCGTCTTTTCCGTCCCGATCGCGCCGCCGGCATTGTTCACGAGCCTGCCATCAGCCGTCTCCTCCGCTAAGCCACTTACACGTCAAACGACTTGACGCCCGCCTTCTTGAGTGTCGGCACGAGCGCGTCGACCGCCGCGCGGTCATTGACGTCGAGCGTCTGCACGACGACGCTCAAGTCGTTGTGCCCGTAGTCCTTGGCCGCAAGCTTACACATGTCCGCAACCGCGTCGAGGGCCTCCTGCCGCCGCGCGAGCAGAACGAGGTTGCAGCCCGCCCGCGCAAAGATCACGGCCGTCGCGGCGCCAATACCCCCCGACGCGCCCGTCACAATCGCTCGTCGTCAGCTGTCTGCTTACCCCCCCCGTGCATACCGGTCTTCCCCTCCAGACTGGCATCAGCTAACCTCTCTCACCCTGCCCACGCCCTCCGCCGCGCCAGCGCTCACCGTGTGGTGTTGAAAAGAGACGGCATGGTGGTCTGTGTGGTGCCAAAGTCGGAGCTCCAGCGTCATAGGGTGAATCGGGTAGTTGAGTCAGGATCGGCCCGACCTGATTGCCGCATCTTCCACCAATCGTCTCTGGGGCGCAGTATACAAGCAACGGGTGCATCCCGAATGACCAGTGGTCAATCATTACCAAGGAATACTACAACAACTATGCTACATGAATGGTACTAGCGGCTGCCATTGTACATCGGGGGCAGCGGCTGGGCACGAAAGACAGTCGCCTGGCGCGCCTGTCGCTCCAGTTCAGCCTCGACTTCCGCACGGACCCGCGCTTCCTCGGCAGCGACGGCTGCAGCGGCCTCGGCGCGCTTATCACGCTCGGCGCGGTTGGCAGCTTGAATCTCCGCCCGGCGCCGTGTCGCTTCGCCTGGCACGCGCCCGGGCTTTGTAAGCGTGAGGCCGTCGTTGCGCGCTAAAGTTATGTTTGTTGAGCGCGCCGGCGGTTCAGGGTGCGCGTCCGGGTTGGGTCCAACGCCGCGCTCGAACATGGCCCTCTTAATCTCAAGCTCTCGCGCGCGCTCAAAGTCGCGGATGCTTACAGGCTTGGCGGCCGACGACGCGCCCTCGCCTGGTTTTGGCAGCGCGGCCAGCTTCATCGCCACGAAGGACGATTGACGCGTCACTGCCGGTCGCGGATGGGCTGATGAGCCGCGAACCGACGCTGGCACCGCCGCGGAAGGCACTGACGGCTTGGATCGTTTTGCCGGAGCAACCGCCGCTGTCCTCGTGTGCGTGCGCTCAGGACTAGGCGCGACGACTTTGCGCTTGGGAGGGAGGGCTGTGTTGTGGGCGGAAGAGGGACCTAAAGGGGCTGGTCGAGCTGCCGCAGTCTTGACAGCTGTGGTTGTCGGCGGGCGTTTAGCCTTGGCTTGGCTCGAGGTCGTCGCCGTTGTCGCCATGCTCTTGGCCCTGCTCGCCCCGTCGCGGTGTCCCGGCATCTTGTTGTCTGTGGTGCTGGGGCCCAGCGGGCGGCGACTGGGGCCATCGTTGCGTTTAGCCTGCGCCGGAAGATGCTTGGATTGCGAAGAAGACGACGCATGTTTCCCCTGCTGACTCCTCGTTGTCTTGGGTCCTGCCGTTTGGGACGACTTGGTTGCGTCGGCGGCCGCAGGCCGACCCTTTTCGGATTGACGCGCAGGAGGTAACGTGACGGGCTGGGCGGGACCGACTTGTCTCATGGCAGGTGAAGCCGCAGCCGCGCTGTTGGGGGCAGGAGACGCGCCAAAAATACTTGTGAGGAAGCCAAGAATGCCGCCAGACTCGCGGCGCGAGCTCGGCGTCACAGTGGGCTGAGCAGGGGTACTGTTTCTCTCTGGCTGAAACGGCGTCGGACCTGCGATCGAGGGCAGTTCCGGCACTGCTGGTGTGGAAGGCCGCTCAACAGTGGGCGCACTGTTGAGCGAGGCGGCCTCGAAGGCGGCGTCGCTGGGTTCTGCCGCGTTCACGTCATCGTCGCTAATCGACGTTGGGCGTTTATCTGAAGGTCCCGCCACAGCGAGCGCATTGCTGAGCGAGGCGGCATCGCTGGCTTTTGCGATGTTGGCGACGTCCTGCTTAATGGACGCTGGCGGTTCTGCTCCGGAAACAGACGCGGGCGAGGCAGGAGGGGGG
Source organism: Cutaneotrichosporon sp. PT3311B (assembly GCA_023627985.1). Taxonomy (NCBI): domain Eukaryota; kingdom Fungi; phylum Basidiomycota; class Tremellomycetes; order Trichosporonales; family Trichosporonaceae; genus Cutaneotrichosporon; species Cutaneotrichosporon sp. PT3311B. Next base: position 1,275,543 of record JAMALP010000003.1, on the reverse strand, counting down.
ACCCAATACGCAATGCGCGAGGGTGAACGGTCGACGCTTGCAGTGACACGCTTGGCAGGACTCAGCGTCGCGGCTCCTTCACCAACACTCGGCGGCTCAGCACGCGGCGTCGATGTTCTCGCCGACACGTCCCAGTCCTCCTCCCGTCCGTCCGCCGTGCCCTGCGACACGGCAGGCGAAGCGTATCGGAGCTGAATGATATCACGGCCGAGGTCGGGACGGGGATGCGAGAACTGTAGAGTCCTGCCCGTTGACGGCGGGGGATAGGCGTAGGTGAACTTTGTTGATGAGAGCGCCGAGACTGGCGGCGTCGCTGCCGCCGGCGTGTGCAGAATACGAGTGGACCGCGTCGATACCGCTGCCTCCCGCGCCGAGACGGGCCGCCAGGTCTTGCCCTGGTTGGCGGCGGCAGCGCGTTCTTCCCTCGTCATCTTCCTCCCACCGGCGCTGACGCCGACCACTATACGGTGGCGAGCGACGGTTTTGCCGCTGCGCTGGGAATCGCCCGTGTTCGGGCGCTTCCGCGGCGTGTGCGCTGTGGACAGTATGGCTGGGCGTTTCAAACCTGCCTCTACAATCGGGCCTGGGGTCGGGGCTGCCCGGTTGGGCAGGCTTGGCGCCGGCGAGACAACGCGGGGTGTCTGCCTCACCGAGTCGGCGAGACGGCGAGCGTACAAGTCGTCCGGGTGGACGGGTGGCGTGGGGGCTAAGACGGGGGCAGGCTGAGTATGTGTAGAGATTGAGGCGGGAATGGAGCGTGTGGAGTTTGAGAGGGGGACGGAGGGGGTCTTAAAGCGAGAAGCCCTCAGCGGGGCAATGACGCGAGGCGTCTCTGTCGGGGGAGGCGGTTGAGTGGACGGTATGGATTTAGGAGGAGCTTCGGGGCGTTGTGTCGATGAAGGTGGGACAGAGGGATTCAATACCGGCCTTCGTACGCCGCCAAAGACGTCGCGCGACGCCGGGCCAGGCGTAGGCGGCTCCAACCAGTCGGACGTCTCGGCGAGATCGAACCCGTCAAAGACGGGCTGGATCTGCCCTAGCGGCGTACCGAGCTGGCGGGGCGGCAGCGGCGTGGGCTGGCCACGGTGGTACCCCCGCAAACGCGGGATGCCCGACGGCGCATAGCCTCCCGCGGGAGGCATAGCGAGTGCTCTACGGCGTGGTGATCGTGGTGAAGAGCAAGAAGAGTAGTGAGTGGGAAACTCAAGGCGGGGCGCGACTGTTTTGTTTGTGCCATCTCGACATGATATCGGGGGGCGCTTTTAAGAGAGTGTTCATGCCTGGTATAGTCTGAATAGAGGTTTGTAAATGTTAATGCCCGAGCTAATGAATATTCCTTCCGTGATTAGCATCTGTTCAGCGTGGGGGGGAGCCGTTCGGTCCTGCTGATTTCATGACATGACCTTTTGCCGGATCGCAGGCAAGCTCAAGGCAAGATCGCACACAGAGCCGCCAAATATACGTCGTGCCGCGGCATGGGGGCAAAACGGGCCTGCGCCGCGAGACGCAATGCGCATCGCTCCCCATGACGCTGGCGAACGCTCCCAAGCCCATGCGGATCGACGCACTCAATCTCTGGTCGTCGGCTTTGGCCGGGTCGGACAACGCCGAGCCCACATGCCCTTCTGAGCAACCATAAATATCCTGCTGGGCGGCCCAAGATGGTACTCACCATTCACGATGGAGAAGCACCAGACGCACGACGAGGTTCTGCCTGCGCCTGCGCCGACGTCGGCGCCAGCCACGCGCGGCCGCGGCGGGGCGACAAAGAAGGTTGTGCTGGGTCTGCTCGCCGTCGTGCTCCTGCTCGCACACGGACCGATCATCGGATACCTGCGTTCGACACCCTCGCTGGCTTCGTTCTCGGCTTCGCTCGCCGCGCACAAGTCCAACTCCTGCAACCAGGTCCCGCCCCTTCTCCCCGGTAAAGACGTGCACGACATCTCGACGGTATGGTCTGCCAAGGACCGCATCGTCAAGTGGCACCAGGACTCGGTACGCGTGCCGACGGAAGTATGGGACGAGATGGGCGAGCCCGGGCAGGATTCGCGCTGGGACGTGTTTGAACAGTTCCACGAGTACCTCGAAAGCGCTTACCCGCTCGTGCACAAGCATCTGAAGCGCACCAAGGTTGATACGTGGGGCCTCATCTTTGAATGGGAGGGCAGCGATACCGGCCTCCAGCCGCTCTTCATCACCGGCCACCAGGGTGGGTCCCTCACGTCGAACCACGCTCATTCACGCAGATGTCGTCCCCGTCCTTCCCGAGACGCTGTACCAGTGGAAACAGCCGCCGTTCTCGGGCCACTACGACGGCGAGTATATCTGGGGCCGCGGCAGCTCAGACGACAAGAGTACAGTCACGGCCATCATGGGCGCGATCGAGCTTCTTCTCGAGGCGGGCAAGTTTGAGCCCACACGCACGGTCGTGCTGGGCTTTGGACACGACGAGGAGCGGGGCGGTATGCGTGGCGCGCCCGCGATCCGTGACTGGCTGCTGGACGCGTACGGCGCGGGCTCTATGGCCATGCTCGTGGACGAGGGCAGCGGGCTCGCCGACTCGTGGGGACGTACGTTCGGTCTACCCGGTGTGGCCGAGAAGGGCAAGTACGACCTGAACATTACTGTGTCGACGCTCGGTGGCCACTCTAGCGTACCGCCCCCGCACACGGGCATTGGCCTCGCGTCGCTCCTCGTCGCCCAGCTCGAGCGGAATCCGTACGAGCCGCATCTCGAGGCGTCCTCGCCCATCTGGGGATTCCTGCAGTGCGCCGCGTCCAATGCGCCTGACATGCCTTCCGAGCTACGCAAGGCTGTTGTGCGCTCAGCAAAGGGCTGCAACAAGGCGTGGAAGACCCTGCCCGAGCTCGCGATCGAGCACGGCGTAGGCTCGTCCCGTACAGGTCCAGGACAGGGCAACATGGTCCGCGCTCTGTTGTCTACGACGCAGGCGGCGGACATGGTCCGCGGCGGCGTCAAAGTCAATGCCCTGCCCGAGCTTGTCGAGGTGATTGTCAATCACCGCCTCGACGTCGCGAGCAGTATCAAGCAACTCAAGCAACGTATCTTTGACACGCTGCGTCCCGTCGCCAAGGAGCTCGATCTCGCCCTCGAAGGATTCGGGAACACGTACTCGCCCAAACACCCCGTGGGGACAGTGTACCTTGGCGACTGCTCGTTCAGCGAGGACCTCGAGCCGGCACCCATCTCGCCGTCGTCGCCTGACTCGGGCGCCTGGCGTATGCTGGCGGGCACGAGTCGCGGCGTGTGGGCGTCGCGCCCGGGCAAAGACCTCGCCGAGGACGAGCTCATCATGTCACCCTTCATGATGACAGGCAACACGGACACGCGCAGGTACTGGGACCTGACCAAGAACATTTATCGTTACCGCTACATTGCGGACAGCGCCAGCGACGGAGTGAGTAGTTGTGCACCTCGTGTGAACATGGGAGGAAGCGAGATGTCGCTAGTGCCCCGCCACGGTGGTGGGGACCATGTGTGGTCAGCTGTGGCGACAGATGCGGCGCCGCCGCCCGTGGTGGCGGCGGCGGCCGTGCACAGCCACTCGCACGGTATTCACACCCCGCCGAGCCCCACGCGGCGCGTTCATTACAGTTGCACATGTCGCTTGCTACGCGGGCACTGCAATTGGCACACTGAAGAGTAGCGACGGGCGGCGGCGGTGGCCACAATCGCATCGTGTGCTGACATTGTGCACAGTATCACACCGTCAACGAACGTATTTCAGCCGACGCTATCGTGGAGTTTGTCCGGTAAGCCGTACGCCAGGGGTTTGGTGTAACCCCTGCTGCCCCCGCCCTGGCTCGTTGCGCAGCAGCCACTGACGTCGCTTCAGCTTTTTCCAGGCGCTCATCCTCAACGTTGATGCAAGCCGCGAGCTGTAGGAATGAAGTTTTGTGCATGCCAATTACTGGGGGTGATGGTGAAGCGAAAGCTCGGCACGCACGCAAATTGACAATTGTTGTTGGTTGTGTCTCGGGGGGTGGGGCGGGTGCACAGCAGGTCGCGGAGAGCTCGCGGAGGAGGGCGTATCTATCAAACGTGGGATCAAGGATTGCTGCGCGATATTATCGGTGCTCAGCTGATGTCTGCCTAGAGGCGCCCGGCGCAGCGGCAGAAGCGGCGTGCGTGGCACTTGCCACTGGGATTTTTGCTGCCCCGCGGCTCATGCGCGGCCGGCGATAGACCATCCAGGGTCACTTACGTATGTCTTCTTCGAGCTCTGTGGGTGGATGTGGGCCATGAGGGCCATCACCGTCGTGCCTCGGTCCACCAAGACGAGCTGCAGTCGTACCTGAATGGCCTCTGCAGCTGCCATGCTCTGCAGCAGGTGCTGCCAGCTGGCACCTGTGGCAAGAGTCATAGCTAGACTTGTGGCCGCCGCTCACCACACATCTCATCGTCACTTGTCTCGTTACTTTTTCTCTTTAAAACGGCCTGTCGCGCCGCCGTCTTTACCTCCCCCCTTTTCCCCCTCCTCCCCGCCCATCTCCCGCGACAGCGATGGGTGCTTTTGACTTTCTCCACACCGACGCCAACCTCGACGGCTGGCACGGCCCGGTCACCAGCACGATCGGTGAGTTTTTCGCCTCATCATCTTTGGCCTGCCCACTTGTTTGCCACTGACACTTTAACATAGACTGGTGCGAGCTCAACTATGTCCACAGTATGTCTTTTCAGCGCCCAGACCGACGCACGTACTGGCGCAGTATCTAACGCCCCAGGCTACCTCATCGCTGAATTTGTCAACACGCTCACAAATGTCCCGGTGATCGTCATGGGCGTCCTGGGCGCATGGGCGACGATCAAGGCTGGCGTGCCCGCGCGCTACGCCGGCGTGTTCGTCGGCCTCGCACTCATCGGTATCGGCTCGTTTGGCTTCCACGCCAGCCTCAAGTGGTCGTGGCAGCTCATGGACGAGCTTCCCATGGTGAGTCGTTGCAGGCGTTGTCGCCGCCACACCCCGGTGTGATCCGTCAGAGTGCACGGCGCAAGTTTGCGCTGGCGCACGGACATTGGCACGTGTGACAACCTCGTTTAGCGCGTTTAGGCACCCCAGCGCAAATCGCCTCCCTTCGCGTAGAGCGTTGGGTCTGAGATGGCCAGACCGGGGTCGGTGCGAGTGGCACCGCCGCCCATCGGTGTACAGACAACCATGCCTACCTCGTGACGGTGGAGCAAGCTAACGGCAGATTTACGTCGCGTCGTATGCGGCGTACCTCGTCATTGACTCGCTGCCGGGCTTCAAGCACCGGTTCGGTATCTGGGGCCCGCTGGTGCTCATTGCGTGGGACGTGTTCGTCACTGCGTCCTAGTGAGTTGATCTTTGCTGTTTATGCGCTGACGCAAGCGTCATGCTGCCAAACCCGGTATACCACCAGATCGCGTTTGCGGGGATCATGACGACGTCGTGCCTGCGGTCAATCTACCTGTGTTTCCAGCTCCCTGCCGACCTGCGCCGCAAGCTCAACTACACGCTCTGGTACGGCATTGGCGTGTTTGTGCTGGGCTTTGCCATCTGGAACGCCGACAACTACTTTTGCGTCTACCTCCGTGGCGCGCGCCAGTGGCTCACTGACCACGGTCTCGGACCCCTTGGCCACTTCACCGAGGGCCACGGATACTGGCACCTCATGACCGGCTACGGCGCGTTCCACATCTTTACTGCCTGCATCCAGCTCTGCCTCTCCATCAAGACCGCCCCGGGTCTCTGGGACTACGACTCGAACGCCTACTTCCCCATCGTCCACCCCGTCAACGCCGCGCAGGCGTCCTCTGAAAAGTCGCCCATCAACGGCGTCACGTCCAACGGACACTCCAATGGCCACTCCAACGGCCATTCCAACGGCCACTCCAACGGCCACTCTAACGGCCACACCAATGGCCACGCTGTTAAGATCGAGTAACGACAGGATGATGTACAATCAAGTTCGTATGGTAGAAATCTAGATGCACTTCTTGCTGCCCCCTTTGCTTATGTGGAGCGAAAAAAACTCGCGCGGCGCGCGCGCTCGCTGCAGATGCATCTACTGTCTACTGACTATCCCAGGAGATCGGGGTTGGACGCACTGATGGCGACCAACAAGTCGTCGTCGAGGTACTTTGCGACGGCGATCGAGTCGCTGAGACCCTTACGCCTGCGAGTCTTGAGGACGAGGTCGCGGGCGAGGTCCTGGCCCTGGGCGGGCTCGAGCGGGCGCAGCTGGATCGTCTTGTCGGTCGGGTCACCGGGCACGACCTGCCAGTGGTCAAACGTCATCTGGGGGAACGCCTGGCCCATCGTCGCCGTACGCAGGTCCGTCTCGAACCCGTTCGCGTCGAGTACAGGGATGTACGCCTTGACAGTGTACAGCGGACTACCCGGCTTGGGAATGTCCTTGGTCACATGCCCGCGTCGCCGAGACAGCACAGTGTACACGGCCGCCACGCAGTCCGCTGGTGCCTGCACCTCGACATAGTATACCGGCTCCAGCAGGCGCGGCGACGCCAGCAGGAACGACGAGTAGCATACCCGGCGAGACGTGGGAATGATCTGGCCGCCGCCGCGGTATATTGGCTCCTCGGCGATCGTCGCGTCCAACAGGCGGAACTTTACCCCCCGCACAGCTGGCTGTCAGCCACTCCCCCGGAAATCTACCACCCACGCTCGTCACACAATGGCCCCTCGCGCGTCGCCCACTGGAATCCCTGCTTGATGCTGTCACGCACATTCGTGAGGAGCTTGGTGTCGACCTCTGACGGGAGTGTGTCGTTGATAAGCACGTTGGGGCCATTATCCTCTGGCCCAAACGCCCAGATGTTGCGCGACGCGAGCAGGTCCCACCCATAGTTTTGCTCGAAATACTTGCCGCGCACCTTGTTGGTCATCTTCATCGTGACCTTGCCCGCCTCAATGTCCTTTGTGATGCCGTTCTCAAGCGGCTCAGCAATCATCGTGAGCTTGTTGTGCTTGTTGGGCGTCTCGGCGTAGCACTTGAGTGCCGACGTCTCGACGACCGTCTCGCAAAACTTGGTCACTGGGTCAGACACCTTGATCTCAATTTCGGAAAAGATGCGGCGCAGGTCATGTAAGACCGAGTCGAGGTAGATCTCGCCCGTGCCGAGAATAATGTGCTCGCCCGACTCCTCCACCTTGGTCTGCACGAGCGGGTACGCCTTGTTGACCTTGCGCAGGCCGTCGAGCATTTTCGGTAGCTCGGACGGCGCGACGGGCTCGACGGCCACCTTGAGCGTAGATTGGGTAATGTGCTTGATCGGCCGGAAAATGTACATGTCGTCGTCGAGTCCGCGCTCAAACACTGTCGCTGTCTTGTTGATCGACGCGTCGATCCCAGACAACAGCACGAGGTTGCCGGCGTACCCCGTGTCAATGTCGACGTTGTACCGCGACTCGTCGAGCATGACACCCTCGACGATGGCCGAAACCATGTCCTCCTCGTCTTCCAACGAGTAACCCTCGCCAAGGACGTATACTGGCTGACCCTTCTGCACCTTGCCGCTCATGACGCGGCCGAACGCGCGGAACTCTTGCGCGTCCGACGTGTGGAACAGCTTGGTAATGTGCACAACTGTTGGACCCTTGGCGTCGCAGTTGAGCAGCGACTGCCCAAGCGGCGTATCCAGTGGCCCCGTGTATGTCTGCTCCACCTTTGTCCGCGCACCCTGCACAGGCGAGGGCAGGAACGTTGTGATCATGTCCACGAGCCCGACAGCAGGGCCAAAGAACGCCTCGGTGACGACCTTGAGTAGTGGCCGCACGTCCATCTTGTACATGGCAGGCTTGAGCGTGATACGCAGCTCGGCGAGCGTCTCCTTGAGCGTCTCCGTGTTCTCACTCAGAACCGTCGTGTACAGCTTGTACAGCGGCTCGAGAATGAAGTGCACAAACGAGCGCTTGGTCTCGACGTCGGCCGGGTTGCGCGTAAACTTGCGCCGCTGCTGGTCAAAGTAAATGTTGCCCCACAGGCGCTGGGCGAACTGGTCGACGTCGAGCGCGCCGTACGTGTCGGCGTACATCTGGGCAAACGTGTTGAGCGTGAAGCACCAGCCCATCTGCGTGGACGCGAACGCGACGTTACCGCGCTCAGGTGAGAGACGGTACTGCTCGTCGTCGTCGATGGACGCGATGAACGCATTGACCTCCTCAATCGTGTGCTTGACCTTGAAAAAGGCTTCGGACGGTGGCAGACGCAGCTCGACAATCAGGCGGTCCATCTTGTTGACGACCAGCACAATCGGGAGCTTTTCCATCATCGCGTGCCGGATCACCATCTCTGTGCCGGCCATGACACCCTCGACAACGTCGACGACGAGCACGACACCATCCACGAGCCGGGCGGCACACGCCACCTCGTCGTTGAAGTTGAGATGTCCCGGCGTGTCGATCAGGTTCAGCAGGCTCGACTTGCCCCGCGAGTCGGGCACGACGAGGGACATTGGTCCGCACTTCATCGAAATCTCGCGCGCGCGCTCAAGCGTGTGCGTGTCCGTATACCGTGTTGGCCTGTCCGCGTCCCACGTCAACTGGTGCGTTTCAAAGATGAGCATGTCCAACAGCGACGTCTTGCCGTGGTGAATGTGGCCCGCGACCATGACGTTGCGTGACATCTCGGGATACTGCAGCATGTCCACCATGAAGCTGGGTGTGAGCTCTCGGCGAGGGCATGGGTGCTCACTTTCGGTCGAATCGCGTCACTGGGAGATCCTTCTCCTGCACGGTAAAAGCGCGGACTTTGATGGGCGCGACAATGGGCTCGGTCAACAGCTGCGTGTCCTCCTCCTGGACCATTGTCTCGACATCTGGCCCGTACGTCTCTTCTGCAGTGGCGTAGTACTTCTTGTCCTCGTGCAGCACCACCTGGTTCCCTGCTGTCCCTGCGCGTGTGAGCATGCCGCAACACTGGCGCACTCACCATCTACGCCATGCAGCGTCATCTCCATGCCCATCTCGCCGTCGTCCATCGGCTCGTCCTCGTCCTCGTCCTCCTCAAAGCCCTCTAGCGGCGCATAGCTGCCGGCCGCCGACGGCCCTGCGGGACCAGGCACAGCGGGCGCAGCCGGCGCAATGTCAATGTCCGATTCATCGTCCGAGTCGAGGTCGCCACCGATGTAGTTACCAAACTCTGCGCGCTGGTCAGCGTCGTCACACGAACAACAAATCCCCGGCACGACCCACCGTCGTAGTCCTCGGTCGACATGATGTCCAAACTCGCGCGGGCCAGCGGTGTCTACGGGGTATTCTGTCGCCTAGAATCAGGGGACTTTTGCGGCGTGCGAGATGGATGAGCGCGTGTGGATGGGCACAGCAGCCGTTGTGTTGAAGTCGCACCTCGATGAAGTTGGACTTGCGTCTGGATCACCAACATTCAAAGCCAACCGCCCTGGAAAGCCATGTGGCATATTTATTTTTCCACTTACTTTTGAATTTATCCACACCATCTCGGCGAGAACAGGCAGCAGTAGTGCAAAGGTCGAACACGTCCGATGTCCTGCCGATCCCCGATCTGCTACACCTCACACACCATGGCGACACGGTTCATTGTTAGGGGCGTGCACACTTCGCGCGCGGCGTTCAAGGCGACGCCGCAGAGCCTGGGATTCGGGAACAGCACACAGGGCCGCGAACGTGTGCTTCCGACACTGAACGTCTCGGCTTCGGCGCGGCAGAACCTGGGTGCGGCGGGCGGTGAGGGCGCGCCGAAGACCAAGCAGGGCGCGGCGCAGGGGCAGGGGCAGGGACAGTCTGGGCGTGCTATTGACCGGCGTCCGCGCACGCCCAAGGGCGAGCGTGGCGAGCGCCGCGGCGCCGGCCCCGCTGGTGCCGGTGCTACCGGCTCAACTGCCCCTCGCACGCCCCGTTCTCCCCCATCGCGCCGCGCGCCGACGGCCGAGCTGCCTGCAGAGTTCTTCGAGGGCTCCGAGCTGGCCGCGCACGAGCCGTCCCGCGCGCGCCCGCGTACCCCCAGCAGTGGACCCAAGGGATCGCGGGGCAAGAACGCTGGCGGCAACGCCAGCGGACGGCCGAAGAAGCAGAAGGAGAGCAAGGGCCGTGGTATTGGTCGCAACGACGGCGCCGACGCCTCGCCCCGCTCTCCCCGCCCGCAGCGCTCGTACGCTCCCACCCGCCTCGCGGTCGAGGTCAAGCGCGATACTTCCCCCCGGTCCCTCTTCGGCCCCGCCAGCCTCATCGCGCCGTCCCTCCGTGGAGCGCGTGACGCCCCGTCCTCGTTCTGGGCTCAAGGCATGGACCCCGCAAAGGGTAAGCTAGCAAGTGCGAGGCAAATCAGCTCACACCAGCGCGCAAGTCGGATATCCTGCGTACGGCCGGCGACTACACTGTCTTCACCCCCGCCCGGCCCCAGGGCAAGGGCGAGAAACTCGCTCAGTCTACCGGTATCTGGGCTATTGGCATGAACCGCTCCATCCCCATGCGCCGTGCTGCGGCTGGCACCGACGTCTTCAAGACGTACCTCAAGTAACTCCCCCATCCCCCCCCCCCCCATTGTACGCATTTATGCACTACTACCCGTTCATTGGCTCTATCGTATCGGTGCATCATCCTTACAAACACTAAATGGCCGCCATGACAAGACGGGTCGCCTCCTCCTGCTCTGCGCGCACTGCCAGCTCGAGGGTGACGCCCTGACCTGGCGAGAATGTCATGCGACAGCGGGCGAGGACCTTGCCGCCGCCGCCAGCGACCATGCCGCTCATGTTGAGCGTGTGCACCGACGTTGATGTGGGCTGCTCGGTACCGCCCAGCGCCTCCATGTTGAGGACCTCGATGAGCGACTTGCACGCTTCCCGCAACGACTCGGACGACGACAGCGCAAACGTCTCGGTGACGGATGGCGCTGTGGCGAGCTTGTCCCACTCGTTGGCAAACGTCGCATATGTCGGGATAATGTAGTCGCCCGCGCCAATATCCAGGTCCTCGACCTGGTACTCGTCGTCGTAGCCCTCCTCCTCGGGCTCGCCGCTCGAGGGGTCCACCTCCTTGGAGATAAACTTGAGCGTGCAGCTGTACGTCGCCGTCTGGTATTCGGCAGGCACATCGCGCGTGAACGAGACGTACACCTGACCCACACCCGACTGGGACGTGAGGCTTGGCACGGGGATGATAAAGTCCTCGGTGAGCCCCGTCTCGTCCTCGGCAGGCACCATGATGACCGACACCTGCTCGAGCACCGTGTCGGGAATCGTGTTGGACACGTTGAACTGGAACACAATGTGGTCCTTGAAAATGTGCTTGACGGCGTTGACGGCATACTCGGTTTCGCTCTCGGTGAGCTCGACAGGCTTGACGGACGACTTGAGCACGGGACCGTAGCTGGCAAACTCGGGGACAGCCGCGAGCTGTTCGCCATAGTTGGATGCAGCCTCGGCAGGGGCCATGGGAGCAGCCAATGTAGCCTGGTCGGGCGCGGCCGACGTCGAGGCAATGGTCTCGAGAGCAGACGGACGCGACGACGATACCTCGGCCGCAGCCTGTTCCCGGCTAATCTTGGGCACGGACGCAACGTCAAAGGCCTCGGCGTGCTTGTTGTCGTCCTTGATGTACGACACGAGCTGGCTCTCGAGGGCACCAAGCGACCACACAGCCTCCTCGCGGACGTAGGCATCGGCCAGCTGCTTGTCCTCGAGCACCTTGATGTACATCGCGGCACGGTCACGGACCTCGTCGTCGACGTCGTCAAGGCAGCGGTTGAGCAGAACGCCAATGCTCTTGAGCACAGTCGGGTCGTCAGTCGACACGCCAAACTTGGCCAGCGCCGACACGGCCGCTGCACGCACGACGGCGTTCTCGAGCACAACGCGGTTGTAGATGTAGCGAATGTACTTTGTGGGGTTGCGCGTCTTGGGGCCCTCGATACCCAGGAGGTGGAGGATGCGGACCGAGAGCTTGGTAAACTCGCAGTCCTCGATAAACTCGCACAAGTGCGCGAGGGCTACCTCGCGCGAGTCCTGGATGTACTTGATCATGTCAAATATCGCGTCAACGACAGCCAGCTTGAAGTCATAGCCACCCTCGTCCCGGAGCACACCCGACAGGAACGTGAGCATGACGGCCTGCTTGGAGGGGAACTTGAGGCAGAGGGAACGGATGGCATCGACGACGACAATCTTGAACTCGTCGGTAATGTCGGTCATGAACGACGAGATCTGCTTCATGAGGCGGTCGACGCTGGCCTCGTTGCCCGTCTTGAGCAGCGTCGTAATGGCGTACGTCGCAATGCTGCGGTTCGAGTCGGAGATGAGGTTTTCGAGGTCCAGGTTGCAGCTAGTCACGGCGTCGGGGTGGGTCTGGGCGAGCTTGCTGAGCGTCTTGACGGCAGCAAACTTGAGCACGGGCTTGGGCGACGACAGGAAGAGCTGCAGGACAGCGACGGGGCGGTAGAGCTCGGTGCTGGTGACGCCGCGCATCTCGCAGATGGCGCGCGCAGCCTCAATGTTGACCATGTCCGACTTGTGGCGGAGCAGGCCCTCGAGGTAGTCGTGCATCTGCTTCTGGACGTTGGGGTCCTCGTCCATGACCTTGCGGGCGAAGCGGACGAGCATGCAGATCGCCATGGGGTTACGCACCACGCTAGCCTGCTTGCCTGCGCCAAACTGCTGCACCATCTTGGTGATGGCCATACGGTCCTTCTCGCGCATGAGGTACAGCAGGCCAAGGGCGTGGTACTGCATGATGTAGCTCGAGCTCGTGACGCTCTGGTAGCCATTTGAGCCGCCGCCCGAGATGTACGCTGCGGCCATGGACGGGGTGTACGCTGACGACGACACGGCCTTGGCGTTGACGGCCTCCTGCGCCTCGTTGCTCCACCGCTTAATAATTGCGCCCGCGATAGGGAAGAGGTGGTACGACGAGATGAGCGATGCAGACGACACGGGCGGCGAGCGGTCCACGAGCGCCGACTTGAAGAACCGCTCGACAGACTGCACGCTCTGCGCGTCGATGATGCGGGCCAGTGCGCGGATAGCGTTCGGCCGGTAGATGACCTCGAGGTTGGGCTGCATGTCCTTCATGATCGACGACGTGACCATGATCACGTCCTCGGCAATGCCAGACAGCTCCTTAATCACGAGGTACACCATCTGTCGCAAAGCCGCCTGGCGTCAGTCAACTTCCGGCTTGTCAACCTACATCCTTGTGCTGGAACAGCTTGGTGACGCCGAAGAAGAGGGTGGTGGCCTCGTGCGTGGAAAAGGTCTCGCCGAGGTAGAGCAGGTAGACGATGCGGGTGAGGAGTGCACGGCACTTGCGCGGGGAGATTGGCGACTCGTTGAAGACGCGCGCCTCCTGCAGCACCGTGCTCTTGTCGTGATAGTACGCTGGGGAAGTCAGTGTGCGTCCATACGAGGGGAGCCACCGCGGGCGGCGCATAACCGCAGCCTGCGACATGTCTAGCAGGCTGCCCAGGCGGTCAAGCATGACAGTTGCGAGAATACAGCGACAATCCGCGGGAGGTGGTGACACGTACACATTGCGCCGCCGGCCTCATCGTCCTTCTTGAAGGACATGGCGCCGGGCGTTTTCGGGGGAGAGAGAGGAGGGGAGGGGTGTAGCCGGGGCGACCGTCGAGGGAGGGATGGGCGAGAGTGAGAACGGCTGCAAGCGAATGGAAAGGAGTGTTGAGGGCGACCTAGTGACACAAGTTGGTTGTGACGCCGACGCCCAGCCGCGACGACGACAACGTTGCGTCGAGGGGCCTCCGACACGCGCCACGGTGGCATTCACCCAATATTTGATCCCGTCAGGGACAAACGCCGTTTTGTGGCACACACCCTGTTCCAATGCATACTGTCCACTGTCTGATGGTTCCCACCATGCATCATGCCGTTGTCTATATGCAAATGTCTCGTTTGTCCTAGTACATGCCCCGAACGCGACCGGTGCCCGTGAGCGGGCCGACCGTAACCCAATGAACTGCCCCGCCGCCTGGCACAGCCTCGCCGCTCTCACCCGTGCTCTGGCCGCGGGCGACCGCCTCGCGCGCCGCCCGTACGACGCCCCGCGACTCGAATGCGGAAATCTCCTCCTTCTGCGTTCCGACCGTGACGTGCAGGTTGAGCTTGACCTCTTCTGGAAGAACAAGGTCAAGGCCCTCGTCGCGGTCGTCCGCCTCGCCGTCCGTCTGTGGCCGAATGTTGTTCACCACCAACGCCATGACCCGGTCGTCCCATGCAAGCTGCGTAATGTCAAACTCGTAGATTGGCGAGATCCGGGCTTCGACTAGCTTCTTGCAGGTATCCCACGCCACGGCGTGTGGGCCGGGCGGCGCCCCCTCCCCTGCAGCTTCCCTCTCGGCCTTGACATTCTTCTCGTGGGAAAGAGTAATGTGTGGACGCTGAGTAACGCGCCCATTGACTCGGAGCGACTGCATAAACGCCCGCGCAGACTCCTCGGCCGCTGGCGGCATCGGCGACTCCAACGCATCGTCCACGACCTGGTCGAGGTCGATCTCGGGCGCAAGGCCAAAGTACCGCACCGCCTTGCTGACCCGAGACAGGCCGTGGAAGGGCGTTGTTGTCTTGTAGCCGAGCGCCGCCGCGAGTGCATCGTCGATGGCTTCCTCTGTTGGGCGCTTGACGCCAATAATGTCCACCAAGCCATCAATAACCTTGCCAAGCGCCACGCGCTGAGTATCTTCGACGCCGACGACAATCTGGTTGTCGAAGAAAGACGGGTCGGGGTTGGTGAAGTTTTGCAGGAACATGGAGACGACGGCTTCGTGCTCGGCCTCGATGGACGAGTCGGGCCGGAGTGTCTGGTGGTTGTCGCCCCGGCGCACGACTCGCTCAGAACAGAGCCGCAGAAGCTTGTGGTATGGCTGGCTGTCGACGTCCCAGACAATCGCCACGAAGCGCACATTGTATGGCCTGAGAGTTTTGTGGAATGTCTTCTCGTCGGGGAGACCTGTCAGCTCGATGTAGTGCTTGTCAATGTGATTGTTCCTGGAGTCAGGGTAACTCGGCGTATACTACACACCTGTCGGCAAACACCACGTCGTAACTCTTGAGCAGCTCGACAATGTTCCTTTTAAAAGTTGGCGCCGTCTTCTTGGCCAAGACGTCGTCGCTCTGGGTATGCCCAAAGCCAAAGAGGTTTTGCAGGGCAATACCGACAGTCGTCTTACCGCAGCCGGGGACGGCGATGGGGACCAAGACCCATTTCTTCGGCAGATCGGCGCGCTCGGCGTCTTTGGCCGCCTTGAGCCTGTCCGCCTCGATCGTGGCGCTGGGTCGCCAGTTACCGTCCTTTGCGGCCTGCCAGGTGTCCTTGCCCTCGCCCTCGACCCAGGCAAGAAACTTTTCACGTACACGGACGACACCGCGATCGTAGTCATCGAACAGCTTTGGGTCCTCCTTCATCATGCGTCCGCACCACTCGGCGTACACGCCCACTTCTGGACGGCGCGTGCGCGACCGCACCCGCTTCCACAGGTCGGCCTCCTTCTCCGGCGACAGCTTCCCCAGGAGCGGCAGCATTGCCCTCGTCGTCTCGCGGAACTGCCGGTAGAGCAGGTACGGCTCTTCGAATTTGACTTTGAAGAAGAAGGGCGCGCCGGGTCGGTAGGGCGGCTTGGTCTCGTCCTTGCCCTTGACGTCCTTGACGGTGGCACGGACGACAAAACCCTCGATCATGTCTCCCTCCCACCAGCCCGTCTTGGCCACTTCGTCCGAGAACTCCTTCACCTCCTTGGCCGAGTTTAGCGTGATGTGCTTGGTGAGAATGAACCCAAACTCCTTGGCAAAGTCTGCAACCTCGTCGGGCGTCTTGGTCGCAAAGTGTGGCGTGTTGTAGTTGAGACCGTGCAGGTGCAGGCCTGTCCAGTAGTCTGGCGTGGCAATGACGTGCTCCTCGAACGAGTCGTCGCAGAGCTGAAACGGTAAGTTTTCGTCCTCCATACACCCTCACCTCAAGCACAGCCGACATGTTCTCGTCCCACAACCGCTTTGCGAGCTGCTCAGAGGTCTTGCCGCTCTTCTCCAGGGTCTTGTTGACCCACGCACGACCAACTTCGGCGTGAGCGAGACCAGCAAATTCAGACGGGGTTGGCGCCTCCGACCCCTCGGCAATGTCGAGCTTCTTCATTTTGGAGTCGAGTTCACTCTCCGTCGAGGTGCCGAGAGAGTGCTTCGACGCGACCATGAGGTGCTTGGGCGACAGGGCCGTAATGAGGATAAGGCATCCGTTCGACTTGAGGGTGAGGTGGAAGGGGGGCGCAGCGTGATCGCTGATGGCATCCCACTGATGGTCAGCGACGGCGTTGGCGGTGTCAACTCACGCTCGTCCACATCATCTCGCCGGTGTTGAAGAACTTGTCGTAGCCACGCGCAACAATGCGCTCCTTGACTGGACCGCCGCCAAAGCTGGGGAGCGCGGCTGGCGGAACGTCAGCCTCGCCGTTGACGGGCTCGGTGAAGAGGCCGCGGGCGAGCGTGGGGAAGCCGTTGTCCTTGCGGAAATACATGTGCTCGGTCATCTTCCAGCTCGTGATTTGGCGGTCGGACGCCTTGCGGTCGCCACCGGCGTACAGGGCGGCAGGGTATACATGGACGGTGGACCTGGTAGCCTTTGGGTTCTTGGCCTTGAGGGCGCGGAGGGCGTCGAACAGGTCGGGCACGGCGGCGGGGAATTGTTCCTTTGCCACGGCCGACGTGCTGCTCTGCGCCTCCTTCTGGTCCGCCGTCATGGTTGCAGAGTTGGTGGCAACAAGACAGTGCTGGAGAGATTCAATGCTTATAAGGTGGCAACAAGAGACGGTTCCGAAACGCGCAGACGACTCGATCTCAAACCTGGTGTCCGGGATCTGCGGGGCACCGAGTAAACAGGAGATGACAACGCCATCCTGCGCTGATTAGGAAACCTGAGGGGAAAAACTAATGTAGGACGGAGGTAATATTAGGATTGTGAATGAGGTGGATTAATGAAAAGTGGGTGATCGATTAATGTGGACAAGGTCACCACCCCTCTCTCGGGTGCGTCACTCTCCTTACCCCTGCGCACACTCTGGGCCATCGACGCAACGCACAAACGCAACAGTGTAACAGCAACGTACAACCAACCACCCCTTGGTCCTCGCGTTCGCACGCACCTCGCACGTTACACTCCACTCGCCGTTCGACCACAAGAACCTTACTTGGTATTCTCATTTGCAGTCGAGGGGCTCAAAAGAGTTGGCGAGGAGTGAGAAAGTGGTGGCGTGTCGGTTCGGCAACGTTTGTCGCCGCCCCACCGTTGATTGACGACATTCCACCCGTCGTCGATATCGCGTGTCACTCGGTTGACACACACACACACACTTGTATACACACCTTCCTTGGTCGTTGCTCTTTCCCTCCCCTCCTCTTCTTATCTCTCTCTCTCTCTCTCTTTCTCTCTCTCCACATCAAACATCTTTCAACCACTCTCATCCTCATGACCATCCAATACTCGCCACCCACCATCGCCATCGCCATCGCCAAGACCAACCACAGCGACAGTGCCTAATCACAACTGTCTCTCCAGAGAGGGCTTACTTGTCCCTTCCAAACCTCCTTTGCTAAAGCAACACAACCTTTCATCCCACACCCCAACATTACCTCTCGATGGAGCATCCAGGTGACCCGTCTCCCTCACACCAACAGACAGTCCCCGCTCCAGCTCCCCGCAACGAGACCGACTCCCAGTCCAACATTGACAGCCCTTCCAGAGCAGCCCAACGTTCCAACACCACAGCGCCCCCTCCGTCATCATCATCAGTTCCTCCCGAGTCATCTGCGCGCGTCACACGCACTCAGCGTAAGCAGCAGTCGCCCAACGACCAGCGCGCCACCACCTCTTCCTTGACCCCACCTCTGCCCGTCCCGCGCCGTTCCGCCCGGCTTTCCACTGCCCGGGTGTCTGACCAGAGCGACAACACCACCTCCACTTCGGGCAGCAGCAGCACTACTCAGGCCAAAGGCAAGCGCAAGGCCGAGTCTTCTCCGTCTCCGGCTGCTCAACGGTATGTACCTTTTCTGGCCTTGGAATCTGTTCTGACAACCAAGGACGCGTACTGCGGCCCCTTCGCCCCTCGCTGAGACGGCCACACCCGCCTCGACGGACCGCAAGGGCAAGAAGCGCGCCGCCCGCGACCCAACGCCACCCGCCGACAACGCGCCAGGCCCATCGACCAAGCGCGCAAAGACCACGGCCACCCGCACCGCCGGCGAGCCTTCGACTTCCAAGCCCAAACCAAAGTCGAAGCGCGCCACCAAGAGTATGCCCAAGAAGACGACGTAAGTTGCAACGTGCCCTATATGTGCTGATCAGCAGGCCCCAGACAAAGAAGAGCGGTTCCGCCACGGAGCGTTCCAAGAAGGGGGACAATTGTGAGTGGTAACGGCACGATCGGCGCGCTGATCCCCTAGCCGCCCGAGGTCTCATTGACGAGTCGGAGTCGGGCTGGGACCAAGCCACAGGCTCACACCGTCCAGGTGGCCTCCTGGAAGACTCTCGCTATGACGAGGACGAAGACATGGAGGACTCTGATCATGACGACGACGATGAAGACGAGGACGAGGACGGCATGGGCGTCGGCGGTCTAGGCGGACTGGGCGGTCGCGGGGACGCCTACGACCGGCTAGCTCGTCTTGCTGAGGGCGCCCTGTTTGACGAAGCTACCGCCGCCGCCCTCTTTGGTGGCGAGTTTCGCGGCCTGGGTGGCTTTATGTCTGGGTTGTCAAACCGCTTCAAGCGTCTCAAGGCGTGTCTCCGCTCGCCAAAGCCTTCCGTCCGTCTTCATGGACTGCGCGAGTGCAGCGAGTTGCTGCTCGTCAGCAACGAGGACACACTCGGCGCAGCCTTCTCCATCAACGCCTTTGCCACTGAGTTTATCGCTATCCTTAACGGGAAGCCCAACATTGACTCCGGTTCCGACGGAGACGACGGTGGCAAAACCGAGCCTCCTGCCGAGATGGACGAGGACGCGCAACTAGCTGCTGCGCTCGCCATGAGTACAGGTGGATTCATGCCGGGCGAAGACCAGGATGAGATGGAGGCACAGCTGCTTGCGTGCCGCTGTCTTGCTCATCTCATGGAGGCCCTTCCGGGCTCGGGACATACCCTGGTCCACCTCGGCGCCGTGCCGGCCCTCTGCTCCAAGCTTAAGGAAATCTCCTACATAGAGCTAGCCGAGCAAACGCTCAGCGTGAGTTGACAAGTTTCAATCCCAACTAACGCCAGACGATGGAGAAGATTTCGGCCGAGTACCCTGGTGCGATTGTTCGCGAGGGCGGTCTCGCTGCCCTGCTCAACTTCCTTCCATTCTTCTCGACCAACGTGCAGCGCACGGCTGTTACCGCCGCTGCCAACTGCTGCCGCAACATCTCGAGCGAGTACTACGAAATGGTCCGCGAGGCGTTCCCGACACTGCGGGAGGTGCTCACGCAGTCTGACCAGCGCCTTGTCGAACAGGCGACCCTTGCGGTCGTGCGCACCTTGGAGGCGTACCGCGGAAACGCCGAGCACCTCGAGGGGCTTCTTGACCTGCCGACGGTCACTGCCATCAACGCACTGCTCACACCCTCGGGCGGCTCCCCGATCATCTCCGACTCGACGTACACGCATCTCCTCAAGGCGTTATCGTCTGCCGCCCGCGCGTCCGCCAAGGTCGCCATTGCGTTCCTGGAGGCGGGAATGACGAGCACGGTCCACTACATCCTTACAGGCGTGCTGCCGTCGTCGCACGAGGAGCGCGAGCAGGGAGATGCGCCTGGTGGCCAGAGCCTTGGCGGCGGCATTGCCGACATGGCCATCATGCAGAACCTCGCTCACCGGCCCAAGGACCAGGTCGAGGAGGCACTCGGTCTCGTCTCCGAGCTGCTCCCGCCAACGCCGCGCGACGGCATCTTTGACCCTCGTTCATACACGGAGAAGAGTCTTGCCAAGATCAAGAAGCGCGGTGGACGTCCCGAGCGGTCTCGGCAGCGCAGCAGTCGAGGGGGCGATGCCTCGGGCTCGTCGAGTGCGTCGCGTACCCCCACGGATACGCCCGTCCAGCAGGAGGCCCAGCTTGCCGGTCTTCCATCCTACAGCATGAAGGCTAAGCGCGACGCCGAGGCGCAGTACGAGCAGCGTCTGGCTCTTCTCAAGGAGAACCCCAACCTCGTCTCCAAGTTTATGCGCGCTCTCCTCCCTGTGCTTGTCGACGTTTACGCCGCGTCTGTCAGCTCTCGTGTGCGTACCAAGGCTCTGACGGGTATCCTCAAGGCAGCCGCGTTTGCCGAGCCAGAGGACCTGCACCTCACCCTCACGTCCGTGCCCATGTCGAGTTTCCTGGGATCCATCATCTCGGCCAAGGACAGCCCTACGTTTGTGCTCAACGCTCTCCAGCTGGTCGAAGTTCTGGCCAACAAGCTGCCGGACGTCTACTTAACATCCTTCCAGCGTGAGGGCGTAGTGTTCGAGATCGAGACCTTGTCCCACGAGGAGCTAAGCTCGGAGAAGGCGGCAAAGGCAAAGCAGGAGGAGGAGAAGGCCAAGAAGGCCAAGGGCGAGGAGAAAGGCGAGGAGCAGGGGGCGGAGAGTGCATCGGACGAGAATGAAGTCCCGCGCTTGGAAGATGTCCTCCTCGCCCGCGCGACCTCGGCCCTTACCGACAGCCGGCCGTCTGATCACCCCACGCTGTTTGGCATGACATTGGCCGACAGCCCACTGGGCGGTGGTCGCAGGTCGAGCACGGTCGACATGAGCGACGCCAACATTGTGCGTGCGCGGATCATTGGCGCCAAGAACATCTTTGTCGTCAACGGCGAGCAGCAAAACGAGGCCGCGCTCGTGCTCGAAAAGCTTGCCGAGCTCGTGCGGCGACTCTGTGTCCCCGAGGCGAGCGAGGGCGAGTTACGCGACACGCTGCGTGAGATCGCTGCGCAGTTCTCCAACGTCGGCCAGTCGCTGTCCAGCTTTGAGCTGCTCAAGAGCGGCCTCGTTGACGGACTGTTGGAGTATGTCGACATTGACGGCTCCGTGTCGTCCGCGGACCGCCGTGCGATCCTGCACGACATCTTCTCGGACACTGCACTCGCGTCGCCTTCGCCCCTTACCATGCTTGTCAAGCGTCTCCACGAGTCCCTCGGTCGTCTCGAGTCGTTTGAGGTCGAGACGGCGTTCAACAACGGCAGCAGTTCGGCCAGCTCGTTGGCGCGCACCATGAGGATCCGCCTGCAGGCCGAGAACAGCGAGGGAGTTCCCAAGCAGATGAGCTCGCTGAGCGTAACGATACAGGCTATTGCGCCCGTACAGGCGCTGCACGACTACCTCCGCCCCCGGATCAACGACCCTGGCCACCTGAGTGGTGCTTCGACGCTGCAGAGCATGTTCGCCGCGTACGCCAACAGCCGCGGTGTCTCGGGCGGCAGCTCGACCTCACGGCTACTAGCTGCGCTGGCCGCTGGTGCCGGCGGCGGCATGCCCATGTCTGGCGAGTCGAGCTCGGCGCCAGAGAGCTCGGCACCTCCGATGCAGTCCGACTCTGGGGCAGCGACGGCTGGCTCTGGCGAATCGCCGGAGAAGAAGAGCGACAAGCTGCAGCGCCGGCGCAGCGCGCGTCTGAGCGGTCGTGGCCTGGAGGGCGCGGCCGAGGCCGGGTCGTCTTCAACCGCGGGTGCGCTGTCTTCCAGCGCGCCTCCGCCGGGACTCCTTCCGCAGATGCCGATGGACCTCGACTTTGACGACGACTTTTCCGAGGATGACTATGACGCAGAGGTCTTTGAGGAAGACATGGAGGAGGAGCTGGCGCAGCGACCAACGGAGAAGGTGGTCAACATGGCCATGGCGGACGACGGGTCGCGCCTCGAAGCCAAGACGCCTGATGGAACTCGCATCGCTACACCCAACCAGGCTGCTGCCGAGGCTGCTGCTCCCGCGACGTCAAGTACTCCTACGCGCACGGGCTCGTACGCTGGCGCGGTCAAGACGGCGCCTGTCGACTGGCACCTCGAGTTCTCCATTGACGGCGAGACCCTCTCTCCTACAGACACGATCTATGGCGCTGTGCACCGGCATGCCAAGAACGCTGGGACCCACGCCAACGCCTTCGGCCTCCCTGTCACGTTCAAGTTCCGCAAGGTGGACGGACCGCAGCCTCAACCCAAGGATGAGGCCGAGGCGGCGTCGCCTGCGACCACAACGAGCATGATTCCCGAGGTGTTTGAGCCGACCTCGCCCGTGTCCAAGATCCTCCGCCTGCTTCGTGTCGTCCACAACCTGTGTGTGGACGGGTACGATGCCGCTGGGCGCGCCGATGCTCTGGACGAGTCAATCTTTGTCAACAACAAGCTCACCGCCAAGCTCACGCGCCAGCTCGAGGAGACCATGATTCTCGCCAGTGGCTGCCTGCCCGAGTGGTCGGTCGAGCTGCCCAAGCACTTTGCCTTCCTCTTCCCGTTCGAAGCGCGGTACGCGTTCCTGCGCTCGACGTCGTTCGGGTACAGCCGCCTCATTGCGCACTGGCAGGCGTCGCAGCCGCGCAACTCGAACAACAACCGGCGCGACGACAACTTGTCGCACCTCGCGCGTCTCGTGCGCCAGAAGGTCCGCATTTCGCGTCCGCAGCTGCTCGACTCGTGCGTCAAGGTGCTCGAGCTGTACGGCACGTCGAACGGTATCCTCGAGGTCGAGTACTTTGACGAGATTGGCACGGGACTTGGTCCTACGCTCGAGTTTTACGCCATGGCGTCCAAGGAGTTTGCGCGCCGCTCGCTCAAGTTGTGGCGCGACGAGGACGAGTCCAAAGAGGGTCCGTACGTGTGGCACGCGCATGGCCTGTTCCCTGCGCCTCTCAAGCCCGAGGAGCGAAACAAGGACGACACGCGGCTGTCGTACTTCAAGACGCTCGGCCTGTTTGTCGGCCGCGCGCTGCTCGACTCACGTATCATTGACCTCAACTTTAACCGCGTCTTCCTCAAGCTCATGCTCAACAAGCCCGTCAAGAAGACGATAGCGACGCTCAAGCAGGTCGACGCGCCGCTTGCGCGCTCGCTCGAGCGTCTCCAGGCGTACCTCCTCGCGCGCAAGGAGATTGAGGCGCTCGCGTCGCTGCCGCCCTCTAGCCGCCGCAGCAAGCTTGCGACGCTGACAATTGGCGGCGCCAAGCTTGCCGACCTCTCGCTCGACTTTACCCTGCCCGGCTACGACATTGAGCTCAAGCCTGGCGGTCGCAGTATTGATGTCGACGACGGCAACCTCGAGGAGTACATTGATCTCGTGCTTGAGACGACCCTCGGGTCAGGCGTCGCGCGTCAGGTCGAAGAGTTCCAGCACGGTAGGTGATGAGTGAAAGGTTTAGCTGACGCCAGGCTTCTCAATGATCTTTGCCATTTCGGACCTGCGGATTTTCTCGCCCGACGAGCTGGGACTGCTGTGCGGCAACGCGGACGAGGACTGGTCTCGAGAGAGTAAGTCGGCGGTGTGGACTGCGTGCTGACGGCGTAGCGATCGAGCAGTCGATGAAGGCTGACCACGGGTACAACCAGGACAGCCGCGTGGTACGCGACCTGATCGAGATCATGTCGGGGTACGCGGTAGAGGAGCGGCGTGCGTTCTTGCAGTTTATCACTGGCGCGCCGAAACTGCCTCTGGGCGGGTTCAAGGGCCTCAACCCGCCGTTCACGGTCGTGCGCAAGCCGCACGAGGCGCCGTTCAAGGCAGACGACTACCTCCCGTCCGTCATGACGTGCGCAACGTACCTCAAGCTGCCCGACTACTCGTCGCGCGCCGTGCTCGCGAGCCAGCTCCAGCGCTCCATGCGCGACGGACAGGGCTCGTTCAACCTCTCATAGTGTACTTTTTCCCCGTCATAGATCCCATTTCCATGTCAGCATACCGTTGTGAGTATATGCACGGAGTTGTCGACGTCGCCGGTTACCTCGTTCGCTGCGAGGTGGCCAAGTACGCAAAGTGGCCGGCCAAGCAGCGTCCTGCCGCCGGCCTCACGCGGCGACGCAGGCCTCGCACCCCTGTGTACTGGCACCCTGCGAAACCTCTCGGCAACACTCTCGGGGGCACTGGAACCACCGGGGTCTTTTTGCCTCTGACGTAAGGCCTTGCAATCCCACAGCCCTGAGACTCAATTGCCCGTGGCCAAGATTCTTTTGGTCCTGACGTTGTCCCTGAAGATCACATCGAACGTTCAACGAAAGCGCTTTGCGTTTGCTCTGAAGCAATTTACGCTGGCCGCGGCGCGGCGCGTGCATGCACGGACACGCGGGCGCCGGGCGGCGAAGCGGTGCAGCTTGACCTAGGCGTCTTCTGGCTGGGGTCATGCATGAACCCCCCCAAGTCCCTGCGTCTATGCCCTACTTCTCAATTGCTCTCACACGCCTTTACGCGCGTGCGTGCTCGCAAACGTCTCTGTCGACAAAGGGACCACCGCGCACGTTGTGCGCTCGCGCTGCACGCAAGCAAGACTAGCGCGCAAAACTCAATATAGCCCCCAACCTCGTTCCGCAGCTGCTCATTACATCACATCACCTACGACCGCGACTCCTTTGTCACCCACCGACATATCTCGGAAATTTGCCGCACACACTCACGCACATCATCCTTTTTACACTGCTTGCACTGCTATTCCTGATAACAACCCAACGCCTTGGACTTGTGCTTTTCGACATTGTTCATTTCTCCACTGCCCACTAGACGAGCGAAACGACACGACACTGTTTAACGGCATCGCTTCTCATCTCCCCCCATCTTCCTACATCCCCTTTCCACCTTTGCTTCACCACCATGCGCGCTGGCCTTGGCGCCTTTGTCCTCGCCCTCGTCGCCGAGGCACAGTAAGCCCTCCTTTTCTGTTCATTGCTGACTTTTGTGTGACATTATGGCACCCGGCGCTGTTCGGATTCAACTACCCCGATCTGGGCGGAGCAGAGAAACAGAACTACAACACGAACGCGCCCGTGTCGCCACTACGCGGGCGGGAGAACCGCACGATTGACGAGTGGTTCGGGCACGGATACCGCAACTTGACGCCCGCCGACGGCGAGTTTCTCGAGCTCAAGAGCGGGAGTACAGTCACGTTCGAGCTGAGTTGTAACCGCGCGTACACGACGTACAGGCCTCCGCACTGGCCGCTCGACACAAACCCCATACCCGACATGGCGTGTCCGGGCGAGGACGGCGTAAAGGTGCTGCATAATGCCAACAAGGCCGACACGCCGTACGACCAGCTCAACAAGACGCTGTTTGGTGGATCGGCGCTGGCGATCGCGTACACGTCGGACGTTGACGCGCTCAAGCCGTCAGACATGACTGTCATCTCTGTCAATGGGACTTCGCCCTGGCTTCGCCTCACAGACTACGCTATCCCCGAGGGCCTCCCACCATGTCCAAAAGGAGGTTGCCTCTGTACCTGGAACTGGGTCCACACCACCCGCCACAAGGAAGGATACGGCGAGGAGTTTGTGAGTGTGCCCAAACATGGTTGGGGGCAGCGACGGCGCGTCGCGTCGCGGCGTGCCAAGCATGGCCATGGTCATGGCCATGGTCGTGTTTGTGCATGGCACCGCGCGTGGGCGCCACAGTTGCGTCCGCCAGTTGCGTCCGCCACAGGAAGCAGGTTTCCACCTACCGCCTGCCCTGTGGCAGCCGCCACCCAGGCGCCCCCTTGCCAACCCTCGGACCTCGCTAACGGCAGTACAACACGCTGTATCGCTGCAAGGTGACGGGCAAGACGAACAAGCATGCAGAGGTCCCGAAAAACTCGCCGGCGCTGGACGACTGCATGGACGAGCCGGACATGTGCACGCCGGGTCCCAAGCAGCCGCTGTACATGTTCATGAAGGAGTGAGTGGGCGTTGCGGGGAACTAAGCTGACCGGCAGGGGTAACAATGTGCCCGTGGACAAGGACAAGGAGGTTCCCAACTACCGTTCTCGGTTTGCGGACGGTGCGCAGACAGACGTTGTCAGTGGTGCGTCGTTGAGCGCTGGGCCGGCGGTGTCCGCGGTGGTGTTTGGCGCCGCCGCTGCCGCCGTGTTCGCCTTGTTGTAGCCGCCCTGTGCATACCGGGACTAGAATAGACCTAGACATTGTAGAATTAGACACATGCATATAAACAGACGATCTGCGCGATGTGCGTGCTGCGTGATTGGCACAAGTCGTGCCACAACAACAACCGCAACACTGCAGCGCCACACAAACGACGATTGTAAGTGCAGCGGCGATGGCCGGCAAATTGGCCGACAGATTTGACGTCAGCGTGGTGTCATGGAGTTATGCCTTTTAGTCGGGGTAAGTGGTCACGTGGGTTTGATCCCGCCGTATCTGTCCGTCTGCGTCTGGACCGTGCGCCGCAAGCCTACTCGCCTCGGTGACTCGGCCACTCGGGAATCGACGAGGGAAGGCATCATCGGACACTACTTGTCCTCCTCGCACGCACACATCATTCCAACCAGCCTTCAGCACTCACTGTGTACATGTACAGTGGACAACCAAAAGCCACTCAAACCACACACAGAGTGTTTGGGTGAAGCCTGCTGTCAACAACAGTTGGGTATGAGAACAATCGACATGGCGACTGTATCAAAACAGAACTACCGCCGTCGTCGACGGGTGGTGCATGGTGTCGTGGTGGGCCACGGGCGGTGACGGCAGCAACTGAGGTGTATGATGTGTACTCTGTCTGTCTGCACAGTGTTGCTCGCGCGAGGTGTCAGCGGCAACCTTCCCTCTCGAGGCCAACTAACGCACACCCCCCACACAAACTGCAAACTGACCTTCCCTCCCCCTCTCTACCTGGTAGTATATAGACCCAGCCCACCACCACGACTCATCCCCCCATCGTCTCCCATCACTCTCTCTCTCTTACCAACTACCTTTCATCCAGTCGTCGTCACCACCACAAACCCATCCACCAGCTTAACACATCCCGTCATGGCCGGTGAGTGCATCCTCCGTCGCCGCCGCCGTCTCCATAGCACCCCCTCGCCCAAGCCTCCGAGCAGCCGGTGGAGGTCCTCCCTCCCCACAAGCCGCTTGGGGAGTGGTTGTTTACACCGTCTCCCCGGCTCCCACCCACCATACTCGACGCGTTCTCAGCGCGCTCGGCGCCTTGCCTTGTTGCATCCACCACTGCCATCCACTCCTATGAACCCCTCTCCCCGCCGTACAAGCACTGACGCGTCCCCCGGCTTATACCTGCACTACTTATCCTTGCTCGCTACTGCGTCTTCCCCGCCACAGTCAAGAAGAAGTCCACTGGCAAGCTCTCGCCCTAGTACGTCGCACACCTTGTTCAGCACTGACCCCAGCAACAAATACGTCAAGGTCCAGCTTGCCAAGCTCAAGGAGGCCGACGAGAAGGCTGGCGTCAAGGGCGACCACCGGGTGGGTTGAGTCAGCTTCTGCGTGTGGCTAACCCTTAGGCGCGCTTCAAGAAGGTTGCGGAGATGTGGAAGACTGCGTGAGTCGTGCTGATGCGACGATTTAATGCATGCATGTTTGCTGACGCCAGTCCCGAGAATCCCGTTCGTGCTCAGTGCACAGGCATTGCTGACGTGACAGAAAGCCCAGAAGGCGTAAAGACCCCAAGTCTCCCACCATGGACGTTGAATAGAGTAGCAAGAGAACAAGGCAGAAGAAGAAGCAGAGAGCGCGTCGTCCGTCGTCTGTAGCATGTACGAGTCTGTGCAGGTGTACCAGGCGATGCATCGCCGTGTGCAGTAGTACTAGTGGGGCTGTGGCACCGTGCTGAGCAAGGCGTGGAGCGTTTGCTGTCTCTGTACATGTGTTGTACGACGAGGGCAAGGCAGGTGTTGGTTGTGTGTACACAGGTAGAGGCCACCACTGTCTCACTCTGTATGGCATGCTCGCCGCTGTTGTGGTAACTGAAGACATGCCGGCGCCACAGGGTGATCGTCAGGACAAGCGTCGTCCATCTTGAAGGTCTGTGCCCGCGTGCCCTACGCACGCCACGCCATGCGGTGAGTTTGGCTCTGCGCTCTGTTTACAGCTTGCGTGATCTGCACCGGCGTAGGCATCTGCGTTTTTGTCTCGGCGTAGCTGCGTAGGACGAAGGGACGTACAGGGCGGGTTCGCGTGCATGTGCACGGGAGATGTGAATTGAGCTCAGCCTGGGGCCTGCGGCCTCGCCCTTGACCTCCCTGGTATGCGCCATACGACCCCGCAATGGCGCAGTCAGCGCAGAGCATGTGTTACTCGCCTTGCACGCCTCTGTGGTAGGAAACGACCACGTTTTGTCATGCATGCTGGTGCGTTGGTGCATGGTGCACGGCACAGGATATACAGGGTTTGCGGTTGTGTTGCCCGGCCGCGCGGTTACACTGCTGGGCGACGGTGGCTGCGAGCGACCGGGGCCAACTACGGGGCAAAGTTTAACGAGATGAGCGTCAGGAACGAGCGATGTGATCTCCACTTTGCACCAACGCCCCACCCAAAACTCACCTCGTGATCATTTTGACACCAACGCTTCGTCTCCAACTCTTTCCACTCCCACTCCCACCGCTCCTCCTCTTGCTCGACCTACACTTCGTTTACTACTCCCCTCCCCCCCTCTCTACTCTCTGACCTGACTCTCTCACAACCACAGCCGACACCTCGCCTCAAACCTCCCCGTGCACCGCCGTGCAGCCGGCGCCACGCGCCACCATGTCACACTACCCCCATTCTACGCTGGCGACATCCCTCTCCACCTCGCCATATGGTAGGCTAAGACCCAGGCGACTCAAGCTAACATGCAGCGGTACACCAAAATCTCGAGTCGCTGATGCAGCGGCGGCGGCGGGGGTCGAACACCTCCACGACGACCTACCGCCCCTCGCGATGGAGCATTGACCGGACTATGGATTGGCGCGGGGGCGGCGGCCCCGGCGCAATCCCGGCGTTACGCCGTGGCGAGAGTGACGTGAGCCTGGGCATGAGCGACGATGTCATGATGGCGCACGGCGACGACGACAGCAAAAAGGTTGTTGTTGGCGGGTTTGAAGCTCCAGGTGATGCTGCCGGCGTTGAAGGCGCCGACGCAGACGCCGAGCCTGAGCGCCGCGGTCGCCGCGTGTCGTTTACTGGACGCGGGTACGGCGCAGTCAGCAGCTCGGAGCCGTTACAGGCTGCGGTCGGGGCTGCGCCTGTACCTGTACCTCCTGACGCTCCTGTGGGCAACTCGCGGAGCCGGAGCAAGGGTCGCACGCCACCACGGCACATTGTGCGGCCTATGACACGGCAGCGGCGTGACGCAGCGATTGCAGCTGGCGCAAGCGCGGGTGCCGTGGCGAGCGTCGACGATGCCGCGGGCAGTGTGATTTCCGCGCTCGGCGACGACGGCGAGGGCGGGTCGTCTGCCATCGCCACGCCAGGCGAGCACGCTCGCTCCCCGCCGCCAAGCATGCGCGGCCGCGGACGGAGTACCGAGCGCCGCCCCATCTCCCCCGCCGTCGCGTTCCGCCCGCTGTACCAGTTTGATCCGCTCAGCGACGTGAGCGACGACGACGAGGGCGAGATGCGCGCTGCCGTCGAGGCTGCGCGCTCCAACCTCTACCTCCCCGGAGCGGCCGGCACAGGCGAGCCGCTGAGTGACGACCCGGCGACGGCCCTCGAACCCGAGGACCTCGACCTCCCCGTCGACGCGTGCGGGCACGAAGTCCACTCGTGGCGCGGCGCCCTCGGCGTCGAACTCCCCCTGCTCATCCGCTCCACCATTCCCGTCTTCTTCACACAGCTGGCAGAGTACTCCCTCTCCCTCGCCAGCGTAGTCTCCATCGGCCACCTCGGCACGGCCGACCTCGCAGCGTCCAGTCTCGCCAACATGACTGCCTCCGTCACCTGCTTCTCCATCATGCAGGGTCTGGCAACTAGTCTCGACACGCTTCTGCCCGCTGCGTGGACGGGTGCCGACCCACGCCACGTCGGGCTCTGGACCATGCGCTGCACCGTCGTCATGATCGTCGCCATGGTAGGTGTCTCATGTCGCTTGTGCTAACTGCAGATCCCCATGTTCGCGCTCTGGTTCAACATCGAGGTCGTGCTCCTCAAACTCAAGCAGGAGCCGCGCGTCGCCGCCCTCGCCGGCCAATACCTTGCGTGGCTGTCGCTCGGTATCCCGGGCTACGCCGGCACTGTCGTGCTGAAAAAGTACCTCCAGTCGCAGAACATCATGCACATTCCGACATATGTTCTGTTCATCGTCGCGCCCCTCAACGTCGTCTTCAACTGGCTGCTCGTGTGGGGCCCAAAGTCGATCAGGCTGGGTTTCATTGGCGGAGCCGTCGCCACTGCCCTCTCGCTCAACCTCACATTAGCCCTCCTGCTCGTCTACGTCCTGTACTACGGCCCGCGCGACACACTCCACCCGTTTTCCGTCAAGGCCGTGTTTTCGCGCCTCGGCACAGTTTCGCAGCTCGGCCTCGCCGGCACCGTCATGGTGAGTAGCCCTCCGTCGACGTTGCTAACTCGTAGATGTCGTCCGAGTGGTGGGCGTGGGAAGTGTGTGCGCTTGCTGCCGCGCTACTGGGCTCGACGGCGCTCGCAGCGCAGTCAGTGCTCCTGTCGACGTGCTCGACGCTGTACCAGTTCCCAGCCGCGCTGGGCGTCGCGGCCTCGGTGCGCGTCGGCAACCTACTTGGCGCCGGGCGCTCGTGGGAAGCAAAGTGGGCGTCGCGCGCGAGCTTTATCCTCGCCACAGGTTTTGCCCTGGTCAACAGCGCGATCTGCATCGTGTTCCGGTACCACATTGGGTACCTGTTCAACTCTGACCCAGAGGTAGTGGGCATGGTCGCGGCCGTGATGCCGTGGATCGGGTTGTTCCAGGTAATGGACGGTGTGAGTGGAGCGGCGAACGCGATTCTGCGCGCCCTCGCACTCCACTCGCTCGGCGCGGCAGTGAGCTTCACGGCATACTATGGCGTCGGGATCCCGTTCGGCCTCTGGCTCACGTTCAAGCACGACATGGGCCTCGTGGGCATCTGGGTCGGTCTGGCCGTCGCGCTCACTTATGGCTCGGCGATCGGCGTGGCTATCGTGTGGCGCACGAACTGGGAGACGGGGGTAGCGCGTGTCCGTGGTCGTCTAGGCCTC
This sequence comes from Cutaneotrichosporon sp. PT3311B, assembly GCA_023627985.1. Classification (NCBI taxonomy): domain Eukaryota; kingdom Fungi; phylum Basidiomycota; class Tremellomycetes; order Trichosporonales; family Trichosporonaceae; genus Cutaneotrichosporon; species Cutaneotrichosporon sp. PT3311B. The sequence continues at coordinate 1,244,466 of JAMALP010000003.1, read as the reverse complement.
GCGCCCTTAGCCCACGACGCAAAGTTTGCCGACGACGACGACGACGAGGGCGGGTGTGTCGACGGGCCCCACGATAGCAATGGCGCCACTAATGGTTCGCCTGCCCGCCCATCGGCCGTCGCCGCCGACCCCGAACGCCAGCCCCTCCTTTCTTCTTAGATTAAAAAAGTACACACACCCTTACACACCCCACATAGTTAGGACATTACTGCATAGACCTGCGCCCAGCGCAGCATTCTTGTTACTCTAGCATAGTTGGATTGCAATGCATCGCAAACGCGACAAACGTGGGCGGCGAAGACGTGGGGAGGATGGCAGCGACAAGCTACGGCAAGGATGGCGCTTCGCAACATGCCCTGGAGAGCTCAGCGTCAGACTCACCGGCGCAGACCCATTTCTACGCTATTGCTTCCACGTACTTTCTTCCAGCCGAGATACATTCTCCACCTCCCTGCTTGGCCTACATCCCTGCTCACGACCCAGTGTCAGTGGCAGCAGCTCGCCATTTGTCAGTGGGGCTTGCGCAGCCGCACAGTCTCTAGCAAACGTATCGTGCATCCTCTATGGTTCCGCTTCTGCTCTCACTACATCTTAACAAAGCTGGCGGGCATCAGCGTGTGTGGTGAATTAGCGCCGCGCTCGCGCCCTTGGCGCGAGCCGCGGCACACTCACGTCGCATCAATCTGCTTGACCTGCGGGAGCGCGAGCATGACCTTGCGGCGGTAATTCGCGCGGTCCTCGGTCTGGATGGGGTTACCCTCGAGGTAGACTGTTTCGAGGTTTGGCAGGCCGCGGAGCTGTTCCTCGACCGACTTGAACGACGCAATCTTGTTGCCCGACGCCTAGTGTGAGCCCGCCCAAAACGCCACGGACTACTTACCCAGAACTCCTCAAGATCCTTGAGGTGCGACACGCCTTCGACTTCGGTGATGGCATTGTTGCCCACGTCGAGGGTGCGCAGCTTGAGCTTTCTGTTAGCGGTTACACTATGACCGTGCTGCGCACGTTCTTCTCCAACCCCTCGATGCGCGTCAGCCCGTTGTGGCTCAAATACAGCTCCTCGAGCGCCACGAGGCCCTCCAGCCCCTCCATCTTGGTGATACGGTTACTCTGAATACTCAGGATCTTGAGGTTGGAGAAGGTCTCGAGGCACTCGAGTCGCCGAATCTTGTTCTTGCCCAGCCACAGCTCGGTCAGGTGTACCAGCTTGTCAATGTTTTCCATCACCTGGGGTCAGTGGGAGTCGTGCGTCCACAGTAGTCGCCCCCCCGACTCGGTCACCGGCTACTCACGCGAATGCGGTTCCCGCCCAGCTCAATACTCGTAATACTACCCGCGGCCCAGTCGAGCGCGCCCTCGTCAATCTTGGTAATCTTGTTCTGGACGAGGTACAGGACATTGATGGCCTTGATGGACGGCAGCGACGGGACGTGCCGGATGTTGTTGAACGAGAGGTCGAGCGAACTGGCGTCAGTCACGGCGAAATAAGCGTGATGGTCAGCTCTCAGACCCCGAACAGCGGGAGGCGTCACACGCCTGCGGGCGCAGGCGCGGGCGCAGGCCGTAGCGTGGTCACGACGGCGCCCATGGCCACGCCTTGCTCGATCGCGGGGGGACACGGCACACCCCCGCCAGCCGGCACACTCACGTCAACGCAGGCATGCCCTTGACCTCGTCATCCTCGACGCGGGGCCCAAGACGATTATCGTACAAGTCCAGGTCGTCAAGTTCTGGGAGCTCGAACACGCCGCTCGGCAGAGGCGTAGTGAGGTCGTTCTGGCGCAGACACAGGCGGTGGAGGTGCGTAAAGCGCGGGAGGCGAATCGGCGGGAGAGACGAGTCGTGCAGGCGTAAATGCTGGAGGTGCAGCTCGTCCGTGTCGTCCGGGTAGTCGGCGAGGAAATCGTCCTCCCTAATCTCTGTCGCTGTCGCTCCCCGGCCACCGGCACCGCCGCCGCGCTCGTCCTCGTCGTCGCTCGAGTCAGAGAGCTGGACCACCTCCGTGGGACCTAGTCGCGCACGCGGCTTTTCCACCACTGCGCCGCCAGTATCGCCGCCACCGCTACCCCCTGTTGGCGCCGTGCTGTTCGCGTTGTCGGACATGGTGGTTGTGTTGTCAAGAGTTGCGCGCAGTGACATCAACTCTGGTAAGCCTCACCTTCACGGATCAGCGAGGACGCTGAGCGTTGGACACAGGGTCGCTCGCGTGGCTATCTGGGGCCCCGCGATCTCCACCACGTCCACGGTGTCTGGGTACACTAGTATACATCGTCTACAGAGGTACAAAATGGGACATAATCGACGTGATCATCATGGCGTAAGGATGCAAGGTTACAGGCCGTCGTAGTAGTGGCGCACGGCGCGGTCGGCATGCTCACGCGCGCGCTTGAGGTCAAGGAAGGAGGCATAGCTCCACGTAAGATCGCGGGCGCCCCGGGGCACGCCGTCGTCACGGCCAATCTGCTCGCTCATGTGTCCGTGGCGGACGGCGCGCGCGGTGCGGACGAGGAAAGCGTCGGCGACACGGCCGATGGCAGACAGGGCCGTGTCAAAGTCCGTCTCGCCGGCAAGGAGGGGCGCGCCGCTACGCCACTCGAGCAAGGTCGCGTCGGGACCCAACACGTCGGCCCAGAACGCCCGCGACGCGCCGTCCACTTCTATCCGGCCTGTGGCGGCAAACTCGGCCTGCGCAAGGTACAGCACGTGCGCAACGGTAAAGGTCGTAATGTACCATGCGTTGCCGCCCGTAAAGCCTACGCCGTCATACACGTCCTCGGCGTAGCGGCCGACGAGCCAGCCATCTGTCCAGTCGCCCTTGTTGACGCCGTAGCGCGAGAACGTGCGCACGTACTTGCGTAGCGTCGCGAGCATTGTCGGGTCGCTCGGCGCGAGGTCGACGTGCGTCGCGTTTGGCCGGTCACCCTGCACACCCGTGTGTACCGACGCAAGCAGAATCGCCGCGTCAAGACCAGTACGCTCCCCTTTCGCCGGATACCTATCGGTCGCGCGCCAAATGTTGTCGTCGTCGGTGTAAGACTCAAGCTGGGCGCTCAGGCGCTCAGCCTGCGCGGCGTAGAACTCGGCCGCGCCTTCGTCGTCCAGCCGAAGCGCCAGGCCGACGCCGGCCTGCAACGCCCTCCGCGACACGGCGTCAGTCCACAGGTGCCGCCCATGTCTGCTGTCAGCACGCACACTTTGAGCTGCCCACTCACATCTCCTCCCACAAGTCGTAGCCTGGGTTCCGCCACTGCGCAGCGACCTCCTCAAGGTCATTCTTGATAACCGAGCCTGGGCGACGCAGCGCGTGCGCGTCATATAGCTGGTCACTGACATACGCAATGTCGGCTGGGTATCCCCTGTCGAGGAGCCAGTGAGCGTATGGTATGAGCGCCAGCGCGCGAAGTGCGGGGCCATCGCGCTGCGGCCGTCCCCAGTCATCCGTAAAGGGCTCGCCGTCGACCTCGAACTTTGGTTCGGACATGCCGCCGCGCCACAGGTCGCCCGAGGGGTTTGGAGCCGCCTGAAGATCTGCTTGTGCGGCGACGTACAATCGCACAAGACCTTCCAAAAGTGGGTGGCGCCCCTTGTGTGCTCGTGCAACGGGCGCATCGCGGTGCCACTGCTCCTCCCAGGGACGAAGATAGGCTCCGGGAAGGAAGGAGGGAAGCAGCGAAGAAACCGTGAGAGCGGCGTCCCGCGTCCATGTGTACTGTCCGTCAGCACCGGACATCTCGGATCTCTCGACCCACGTAGTAATCTGGTTCGTCGCCGCCGCCGGTACTTGGGCTCGCCACGATGATGCCGTCCGGCGCGCCGGCAGCAGGGCCAATGTTATCCAGGATGCGGTTCCAAGCAAACTGCGCTTCGGCACGCAGCCAGTGGTCGAGCTCGGCGGGAAACGGGGACGAGCTGGGCAGCTCGAGGCCACCGTTGCCTCGTCCCCAACCCAATGACAGATCCCAGCTGAGAGGGAAGGGCACACACGGCATGTGTGTGCCCAGGAGATACGTGACGACCATCATGGCTGAAGCGACAAGGACGAGCACGCCGCAGCGCCATGGCGCGTGCGTGCGCTCCCACACGTTCTCGGCGTCGCTGCTGTCGTACGAGCTGCTGCGGCTGAACATTGGCGGGGGACCAGGTAACAGCGCCGCCTTCTCGGGCATGCCCGGCCGTTTAGCGTGTGCGCGCGAGAACGCCGCCATCCACTCGGCATCGTACAGCCCTTGCACGCCGCGACGGCCCCTGTGCGCCTGCCACATTGCTGGAGTCAGTCGAGCACTTAATGGGAACTTGGTAACTCACGGTTATCCTCGCCCAGCTCGGGGTCGTTATACGCGGCCGCGGTGCTGACCTCGTCGTCGCCTGCGAGCCAGAAACGCGCGCGTGGTGGTCTGTGCTTGCGGGGCATGGTAGGGCTCGAAGGGGGATGCGCAACGATGAAAGGGAGAGATCGTCGTCGGGGGAGTTATACATACATGCGTTGATGGCTCTACGCGTACATCTATGGCCGTGAGCCCTTGTGCTAATACCTGAGAGCGTAATCTCCTTTGAGACATGCTCAGGACGTCGTACTCACTCTCTCTGCCCTGTGCTTCTGTGCTTGAGAAGAGCAACAGAGGGGAGAGATGTGGTTAGCGCAAAAGCGCCACTTGATCAATTGGAACCAAAAGGGACGAGCACGGGCCAAGGGCATCATGACAGGCACAACGCGCCGGGCATTCCGCTCATGTCGGGTGAAGCGCGGTGCGATGCACACGCGCACACTGTGTGAGACATGCGTACGTCTCAGTTCCAGCGTGTGACCATCGCATCGCGCCAACGTCTGCCTTATGTGTAGTAGCATCGCTGGTACGAGATGGTACAAAATCGCGCAAGTGAACATGAGAGGAGCGACAACGAGAAGGGGCTGCAGTTACACCGAGACATGCAGCATTCAATCATTCCCACACAGAACGCGTCGCGCAAATGGGAGGGAGTCTTGGGCCGCCTTTGGGGGGCTGGGCAGACGCCTGTTCGACGACGCGTAGCGCCACGCCCGTCCCGCTTTCCGCCAGCATCCCTTGCCACAACGGGCATGTCACCGTCAGGCTGGCGCCGGCTCGCCGCCTTTGTGCGCGCGTCCCTGCCAATTCTATCTATGCTCCGTGTTGCGGTGGTGGGCACGAACCAGAGTTAGTAGAACCATTCCGACGTTGTAAGCAACACTCTGGGTGCGCTTCGGGCGTGGCCGCCAGACACACTTGATGCAGCCAGTGCGGATCTCGGCTTGCGGTGCGCTACACCTTAGTTGCATGAGTTGCAGTCTCACTCCCAGGTCACCACACTGCATCGACTAGTTTCACCGCCGCTCCAACCACTGTCGCAACGGAGTGCAGATAGTCACGAGGTTTTCACCGGCTTGGCGCAAGCCCCTGCCTCGCTTGGGATGTGCACACGCTCAGAGATCCATACCCCAAGCCACGACGTCAAGCAGCCTTGTCACTCTCGTCACCTAACCTTCACACATTCTCTGTTGCTATGCGCTGCAAAAAGCAAGCACCACCGTTTAGCTTGTGAACGCCACCACAACTAGCAGCACTAGTGTTACCACTGTATTATGAGACATTAATAAACACCCCACTGCCTCTCTCAGCAATCTGAGGCGTCTAACGTGCTGACGCTCGCTACCCGCGCGTGCGTGCGCACGCGCGCCCGCTCGCCGCTCGCCGCTTGGTACAACACGCATGCATCAACGCTAGTTTGACTTTCCGGCGCAGTCCATGACATCCTCACCCTCCTCGACGAAGCGCTTGAGCTCCTTGCGCCATGGCTCCCATGCGCCGCCGTACTTCTTGAGGAGGGATCCGAGCTCTGCGCGCTGCTCGATGATGACCTCGGGGACGGCAGCGTCCTCGCTGACGTTGTAGACGTCGTTGAACATTTCCGAGAGCTTGGGCTTGGGAAGCTTTTCGGCGCGGTTGAACGTCTTGAGCACCTCCTTCTTGTTCTTCTGGAACGCCTCCTTGTCCTCTGCCTCGGTCCACCAGCCCTGCGCCATGAGCCAGTTGCGCATGCGCGAGATAGGGTTGTCCACCACGTTCCACTCCTGCACCTCCTCGATGGGGCGGTACTTGCTCGAGTCGTCCGAGGTCGAGTGGTGGCCGATACGGTACGTCATGGCCTCGACAAGCACGCCCTTCTTGCCCTCGACGGCGCGGCGGCGCGCCTCGCGCACAGCGGACAGCACCGCCAGCGCGTCGTTACCGTCCACACGAATTGTGTCAAGGCCGTACGCCGGGCCACGCGCAGCAATACCGTCACCGGCGTACTGGTCTACGACTGGCGTGGAGATGGCGAAACCGTTGTTGCGGCAGAACCAGATACACGGTCCACCGAGCGTGGCGTTCATGTTGAGCGCGGCGTGGAAGTCGCCCTCGGACGCGGCACCGTCACCAAAGTAGCAGAGCACGCAGTCGCCCTCGCGCTCCGGGTCCGCCTTGATGGCGTACGCCGCACCCGCCGCCTGCGGAAGCTGCGTCGCCAGCGGCGACGTGATGGTGTGGAAACCGAGGTCAGGCGCAGAGTAGTGCACTGGCATCATGCGGCCCTTGGTCGCGTCGTCCTCGACGTTGCCAAAGCACTGCGCCATCATGCGGTTCAGGCTGTAGCCGCGGTACAGCAGGGCCGCCTGCTCACGCTGGGGTCAGCACACTCCAACTAGACGAGACCTACGTATTGCCCAAAGAGCTCGTCGTTGGGGTGCATGGCAGCAGCGGAAGCGACGACAGCCGCCTCCTCACCCGAGCACTGCATGTAGAAGGAGATACGACCCTGGCGCTGGGACTGGTACAGCACATTGTCGATGACGGGCACAAGCGTCATGACGCGGTAGCTTCGAGTCAGTATCACACTGTCAAGCCAACGTACATCTCGAGAGCCTCCTCCTTTGTGAGCTCGGGGACGACGCCGTCCTTGACGAGACGACCCTCCTCGTCGAGGACACGGTACGTGGGGATGGTGTTTGCGACGGCGTTGAAGAAGCCCTGCTCGGCAGTCCACCACGACTCGTGCGCACCACGTCTGAGCGGGGACATGCTCTGGGCGCGCTTTGCCCGTTCGGCGTGGACGTACGCCGGCGCACGGTCAGAGTTGGGGTCGTCCAGCGAGTGCCGATACCGCTGGTTCGGGTTCTGCAGGGGCGTGAAGGACGGCACGGGCGTCGGCGTCGGTAGAGGCGTAGACGTCGCTGTCTGGTGCTGCGCCGGCACATCGGGAGGCGGGCCCGTAATCTATTATCAGCACAGTTGCGGTCGGCCTGTCAACCCACCAGAGTACGCTTGCCAGCGTACGCCAAAGGGAGCCGGTTGGAGAGCCGGTGGACACGTCGCGTGAGCATGGTGAGTGGTGTAGTGTACAGTATAGCAATGCTGCCAGACGACGAAGAAAGAGTTGCAGGCAAACGTCTTGTCCAAGTCGTCTGCAGAGGCTTCCAAGATGTGTGGGGTTGCGCGCTCACATGCCGGACCATGGTCCAAGCTCCGACCGGCACTTGCCTTGACTCCACCCCAGGACGTCAGGTCCCCAGGGGGCCCCAGGTCACGTTGCCGGCGTCACCCAACGACGCAACGCCTAATGGCGGAGTACCATGCATCCGAGTCCTCGTAAGCTGCAAGCGCTGGGGACAAGTTGATGCATGGATGCAGATGTTGGATGCATCCAAGCGCCCACAGACTTGGACGTCTGTGCTGCTCGGCGCACACATCGGGGTGATGCAGACAATCTCGGCACTGGATGCACGCCGTGCCGCAGGTCCCGAGCGGGCGCACGCGGATCTGGCACCCGTCGCCACCGCGGAGCTCCATACAACCATCGCATCGTGGCTACAACGTGGGGCCAGCCCTCGAGACTAAGAAAGCATAAAGTGGGTCGTAAGGCAGTCGTGTGGGGGAGAAACAAGCTACGTGCTGCCTGTCTTGGCGTCCTGGGCCATGCGGACGATACCGAAACAGATAATGGCCGCGACGACGAGCGCGAGTGTAAGTGCGAGTGCGAGGGTCCAGACAAGGGACGAGCGCGCGTTGCGCTGGTCGCCGTCCGTGCCGCTCAGGAGAGGCTGGCGTTCGGGGTCAGACGCCCAAGGCCACGCCCGCGACGGGAGGCATTCTTCCTGTGGCGAGCATGTGGGGTGTTCCGACGCGCGGGTGGGTGCGAGGCCCTCGTCGCGGTCGCAGGCGCGTGCGCCGTCGTCGCCTTCGTCACCCGCAGAGTCCATAAAGGGGTCACCGTTGGATGCACGCCGTTGCGATCCCGTCGAGGCTGACGAGCCCGACCGTACACGGAAGGGAGACGGATAAGACGCCGGCTTGATGGAGGTCATGACGCGTCCGGGGTACGGCGAGGACGCGCTCGGCCTACGTCCCACCGACTGACGCCGGCCAGTCGGCTCCTCGAATGTAAGCGGCATTGTGCTGATGTGGCGAGAGACAAGTCGTGGGGCGGTTTACATTTGCCAGTAGCTGGGCCAGAGAGGAAGAGTGGAAAGTCAAGAGAGATATGTGACTGCTCAAGAATGGTGACTTATCTCCCGGCCCCGTGCGGTCTCTCGTTGACCATCACCCCCCGGACGTCATTAAGTCGCCCCTACATTCCTTCGTTTCGCCTTGTGCCCCGCGCCCCTGTCCACCGAGTAACTCGGTAGAGTCGCTACCCATGCACCGCCCTCTGCGATGTTTGCATCCCAAACACGCTGCGACGTCGCGATGCGTGTAGCATCTCGGAAACAGACAAACGACAAGCTCTGACAGGCACAGTGAGCAAACGCAACACAAACAACAGGGACGTGGTCACCCTGGATTAAACTTGTTCGGTCAAAGTGGAGTGTCACAACTTGAAATAGCGCACCCAGTGTGAACCAGGGCATAGGTTGATAAGGCCACGTGTACCACGTGGGCTGTTTTGGGACTAATGACGTGTACCGCGACTCAATCCGTCATGAAAAGTTGTTTTTGTCTTGTTCCATGTAGTGCTAGAAGTGGTGGATATTAAACGTTCGTTTCAATCTCCCTGTCCTTCTTGACCACCCACCACCACTACACACTCTATATTCACCATGCCTATCCAGATGAACCTTTGGGTAAGAAAGCCAGCTCGGCCGCACTCGCTGACTCTACAGAGCCTTACGCTCTACCCGGGCGAGGCGATCCCCATCTTTGTCCGCCGCGACTTCCAGATCACCAACGCTGCGCTTGACGAGGAGCTCGAGGACGAGAACGCCCGCACGTCCGTCAGCGTCACCCACTTCCCTGTTCCCCTTCACCCGGTCGACTCGGACGACGAGGACTTTGACTCTGACGAGTTTGACTCGGACGAGATGGCCGACGATGACGAGGACGAGGAGGTTGATGAGGAGGAGATCGCTGCCAAGGTCGTCAAGGCTGGCGGCAAGGTCGTCGCCGCCGAGGTTGACGACGAGGAGGACGATGAGGAGGATGACGACGAGGACTCGGACGACGACCTTGACTTTGACGAGATGGCCGAGCAGGAGACCAACGTGCTCTGCAGCCTGACGGGCGGCAAGATCGAGCAGGCCATGCTCAACCTCACCTTTGTCTCTGGCGACGTTGTGCGATTCCAGACCACTGGCCCCAAGTAAGTGGCCTTCGTGGGGGCATTTATCTGACCCCAGCGTCGTCCACCTCATTGGCAACTACATTTACCAGGGCGGCGACTCTGACGACGAGGACTCTGACGACGAGGACTTTGACCTCGACGGCTACTCTGACGAGCTCGACAGCGAGGACGAGTTCAGCGTCGAGGAGTTTGACGAGGCCGACGTCGCGGTCGCGCCAAAGGGGTGAGTCATTGCGGCTTCGGAGTGTGAAGCTAACGTAGCAGCAAGATTGAGCTCATCGAGGATGTGCCCAAGAAGACTGCCCCTGCCAAGGCCGACAAGAAGCGCAAGGCTGTCGAGGAGGCCGAGGCTTCGCCCGCCAAGCCCGACGGCGAGCTGAGCAAGGCTCAGAAGAAGAAGCTTGCCAAGAAGGCCCGCCTCGACGCCGCCGCCGACGAGAAGCCCGAGGCTGCTCCCGCCAAGCAGGCGAAGAAGGTGAGGAAGTAGGCAGGCAGCGGCAGTAGAGGTCAGCGCGGTGTGTGCCGACCTGTTGGAACTTTCTAGACACAAAAGCGCAGCCATAAGGCTGTCGGAAGTATGCACGAATACAGCTTCCCGTGTGCCCTGGGGAGACAAGAACTGCCGCTGCCTGAGCGCTACGCCATGACACCCGCTGACATGCAGAGGACGCTCCCGTCCGGCCTCGTGATTGAGGACGTCAAGACCGGCACCGGCCCCGTCGCCAAGGCCGGCAAGCGCCTGGGGATGCGGTACATCGGCAAGCTGACGAACGGCAAGCAGTTTGACGCCAACACTGGCGGCAAGCCGTTCTCGTTTGTGCTCGGCCGCGGCGAGGTTATCGGTGGCTGGGAGCAGGGTCTCGCCGGCATGGCTGTCGGTGGTGAGCGCCGCCTCACCGTGCCCCCAAAGCTCGCCTACGGCTCCCAGAAGCTCCCCGGTATCCCCGCCAACTCGACCCTCGTCTTTGACGTCAAGCTCGTCTCGGTCAACTAGGCGTGCGCGTACACCCTCTCAAAAGCAGCTATGTCTGCGTCCCGGATAAATGGTTAGACTTGTAAACGGCGCACGGCGCTATGCATGAGTGAATTGTGTGGCCGCGGGTGGCGCCTCTTCCTATGGCCTTTCGAAAGACCTTATAATGGTCTGGAAATGGCTGTCAACAACAAGCAACGAGGTGTAGAATGACGCATTGATGGAAACAAACTGAATCGCCGTACAGTCCATGGCCTCCGGCTAGAATGGTAGTGGCTGCTTCCAGTTACCTTCTGCTCAACAATGCGAACGGTGACAATTTCTCTGCTGTCGACTTGCACCGCCTCCCCATTCAGATGCAATAGTAATGCAACAGATATTATGGATGTGCGTACAGATGTAGCTATGCGAGACACCAAAACCTGCGAGTCTAGCGGAATCTTGAGGTGGCCATGCGGCCGTCTTTCTGGGCAAACTCAGAGCGGTCGCTTTTCGGATGATGTGGGCGGCAGCGCTGCGGCTGTCTGGAACGAGTCGGCACTTGGGCGGTGTGCTCCGCCGTTTGGCGCCGTCGCTGCGCCGTGACGAAGCTTTGTGTCGTCGTCGGCGTCGTCGAGTTTCTCCTCGGTGTCGTAGTCGGCCGAACCCGCCTGCGCCTCGATGTCGTCCTCGACCGCCGCGGCCTTGGGACCACCCTGGGTACGGTTGAGGCTGTACGAGCGCGTAGGGATTGTAATTACGAGACAGGCGGCAAGGAAAGCAATACAGACGATCCACACCGGCTTGAATGCGTCGGCAAAACCGCTGAGGAGATCCCACTTGAGCGGCGAGTCGGGCATGTGGTGGATGCGGGTGTATCCCTCTGCGTTGGTGGGAACCTCTGCGCCGTCGAGACCGCCGTGTTTGCTGCCGGCGGCGGCAAACTCGCTACGCAGGTCGCTGTTGAGTACAGCTGTCATGATGGACACACCGACACTGCCGCCGAGCGAGCGCGTAAGGACCCATGCAGACGTGACGGACGCCATCTCCTTGAGCGGCATCGCGGCCTGCATGATGATCAGGGGCGACTGGAGACTGAGCCCAATGCCCATCGCGGGGATGATCAGCAGCCCGTACTGCCGCGACCGCGGCAGGTCGTAGTCAAAGTAGGTGTGTAGCAGCGCAAAACCCAGAATCGCCATTGCGTACCCGACCCACGTAATTGGCCGAACGATACGCAGGAACGACTGAATCTGTCCCGCGACGACGGTGCCGAGCGACACGAAAATGGCGAACGGCAAAAGCTGTACGCCCGCGCCGATCGGCGAGCTCCCGTTCACGCCCATGAAGAATTGCGGTAAAAGAATGTTGCACGGGATAAACGCCGCGGCGTGCAGTGTCGACGCGAGGGTGTAGAACAGCGTCGTGCGGATTTTGAACATTCGCTGGACGTTAGAAAAAAAGTTCAAGGCAGGCAGGCACAAAGTACTCACCGCAGGAATGACGGCGTTGCGCTTAGTGAAGAGGCAGTTGATGATTGCGGCAATCATGAACACAGCGCCAACGACAATGACAGCAATAGCGGCAGTGTCTTTGAATCCGTGGTCGGCGGCAAACGAGAACCCGACGATGAGGAGAGACCCGCCGATCATGACGAGGAGGAGGCCGACAAAGTCGAAGGTGCGGACAAACTGCTGGAACGTGTGGCCCTTGGGTTTGTTGAGGTTGAGCTTGAGGACGAGACCGAGGAACGCGAGGCCGGCCGTGGGGAGGTTGATGAAGAAGCACCAGCGCCAGCCGCCGTGGGGCGCGTTGGCGAGCAGGCCACCGAGGATCGGGCCAAGCGCACTGGCAATACCCCACGTCGCGCCAAAGAAACCCTGGTACGCGCCGCGCTTTGACAGTGGGACAATGTCGCTGACCACGATCGACGTCAGGCCTATGATCGTGCCGCCACCCAGACCCTGCAACGCACGGCACACGATCAGCCACTCGGCGCTCTGAGCAGCGCCGCACAGCGCCGAAAAGATGGTGAAAACGATAATCGCAACGTAGAGCATGGGCTTGCGCCCCACAATGTCCGACACACGGCCGTTCACCGGCGTAAGCAGCGTCATTGCAAGTTGGTACGACTGGTGTCAGCGGTGTTTACCAGGGGCCAAAGCAGCCACTGCCCGAGCTTGACAAAGGGCCAGAATAAAAGACAAGAAACACGGCGCCACTCACTGTGACAATCCAGGAATACTGCGACGGTGTGGCGTTAAATTTCTCGGCAATGACTGGCAGCGCCGTCGCGACAATAGTCTGGTCGAGGGCAGCGAGGAAGAGCACCAAGCAAATACTAGCGGTCAGCACGCTCTGCGCGGCGCACTCACCATGGCATGACGATGAGAAGGTTATTTTCGGGGATCGCCTCCATGTCTGGGGCGTTAGTGCCACATCTCTCTCCCTCACATCTACTCACCGGCATCACCCTCCGTGAGCCCGGCGCCCTTCTTCCGCTCCTTGCGCTCATGGCGCTTTGACGGCGTCTGTGGTGTTCCCGGCGTGCCCAGCGTGGCCGGCGTTCCAGGCGTCAACGGCGTCCCCGGTGGGTCTGGTGTGCCTGCCGCAGGGGTACTGGGCGATCCGCGGGACGCGGGCGTGGGCACGGCAGTGTTGAGGGGCGACACGGACGTTGGTGGGTGGCCGTTAGCTGCGCCCATGATGTCGTGGCGAGACGCGGGAGATGGGGAGGAGAAGCAATGGAGCGTCAAAAGAAGTCGGCGGGGTGGTGTTGCTGGTTGGTGGTGGCGACCCAGCCGAGCGAGCCGGGAAAAATCAATAAATCTTGGCCGCGGGTAAAGTGTGGAAAACAGTCGGGCTCAAGTCTCAAGTGGCAGTTGGTCGTCGCCGTTTGTCTTGTCGTCGTCGCCGGCGTCGTTCCTGATCTGATGTCCATGCAAAGAGAGTCCCAGCGATGCATTAATGCACAAAGCTCAGTACTCCAGTCGAATGTACAACCTGTACGACTCGGCGCATGTCTCGGGCCGTAACATCAGCCCACTTGGCAATTTGCGCCAGCCCCATGCCTGTCATGATGTACCCATGTTGCCCGTTCGGCGTTGCCCGATGGATTTTGGCGCGTGCGGGCGTGCGGGCTGGAGCGGCGGGCAAATATGACTGTGTGCCTCACCGAAAGGCGCCGCGGTTTGGTGCAAACCCTGTCTGCCCCACTTCAGCCAAGACATTTAATAGAGGACTATCAGTCAGCATCGGCCAGTTTGCCGCGGCCCACGGCTCCATAAATCACGAGACGGCGCGAACAGGCGTGTCGCGGCATGTGGGCGTGCGCCGGCGTGCCCGTGTATCGCGCATCTCCTACGCGCCGAAACACGGGTGATCGACATTCGGCCGCCTCCATCAGTATATTACATGCTCTGTTGTCTCGAACAGTATGGATCTCAGTGAAAATTAAATCCAATGTGAGGACGCGGTGTAGTTGTGGGTTGGGGTTAGACGCAAATATACGTCAGTGGTCGCCTCAAGCTCACGACGAGCAGATCACGTCTGTATGGTGTTTTACATAGCGTTATCGTGTGCTGAGTAGCGTGATGGAGGCGCCACACTCCCTCGCACGCCGCGTCGGTCCAGCTCGCTCCCATTCAGTCTAGCTCATCTCCTCTCTCCTCCGCCAACACGGCGTCCGTCTCCTTGATTGAGACAAAAACAAAACTACGACACCCGGGATTCCCACGTGGTCCCCCACCGTGGTACTAACCGAGCGGTATTGAGCTTGACTTCGCAGATCGGACGGGATGCGGTATTTTCTCAATCCTATGGCCGTAGATGATAGTATGCATTTTAGCTGACTATATACCGTGAACGGCTATCCTCTTGTGCCTCCAAGGATGGCATTGCTTGTATGCGATGTGATCGTTCCGGTTCTGCGCTAAGGCAAAGTGCAACAGGCATGAACCGCGATCTGTGCCACACCCCTACACGCACACACGCCTGCTCACCGTCACACACACGTTACACACCAACACCCCCTGCGCTCAAAAGGTTTGAGTTACCCGAGGTGCCTATCGGCCAGTGACTTCACGTGAACACATCGAGGGCCAGACTCCACCCTAAGATGCGGCTCATGGCACAAACCCGGGCATCCTCTGAAACCGTAGCGGCGGACTCGCCAATACCTCCATTGTTATGCCGGACGCACATGAAGCGCAAGTTAGACGCACGGTCAGACGGCACTTGTGTGCGATGCACCAGTGCCTAATGTGTAAATCAAGGCTGGGGGCCGAGTGTAGCAGGTCAGTGGCAGCTGCGCCCCGTGCTCAATCGTCAAGATCGCTCAAGTTGTGTCATGAATGACTCTCCAAGCCCAGTGAGCAACACTCAGCCGCTCCCAAAGCCGCGCAATCATCCCTGTAGTGATGCATATGAGCATACGCTAGAAAAAGTGGGTGTCACGAAACGCAGGCAGCATAACGCTGACTGGTTTAGGCCTCGTAAACCCAAGCCGACGAAGCGGCCTTGTACTGGGCAATGCCCTCGGGGAACCAGTGGCCGATCTCCTGCACCCGTTAGAAGAATCCTTGGACAGTAACGTACCTTCTGGGCGCTCTCAACCGAGTCGGAGCCGTGGCAGACGTTGGCGCCGGTCTGGAGTTAGCGCAAGGTCTGTGCGAGGAGTTCGACGAGTTGAAGAAGACGAGATCGGCGTGTGGGTCAAAGGAGGATGCTCAGCTGTTGCCCAGCCCTGCGTTCACGGCGCTTGTATAGGCCCGAGCTGCACTCCCTCCTTCCTTCTCCACGCCGCTCGTCTCGACGTCGCAAGAAACCCACCTGGAGGGCGAAGTCGCCACGGATGGTGCCGGGGTTCGAGGCAAGGGGGTTGGTGGCGCCGAGCATGGCACGGCCGGTCTTGACGGCGTCAAGGCCCTCCCAGACCATGCAGACGACGGGGGCCGAGAGCACTGAAGCGTTAGCTTGTACAGCGCAAAATTGATCAATCCCGAGATCGTCGATACGCACTGTAGGTGACAAGCTTGGGGAAGAAGGGCTTGTCCTTGAGGTCGGCGTAGTGCTCCTCGACGTGCTCCTTGTTGGGGGTGGCCATCTTGAGGGCGACGAGCTTGAAGCCACGCTTCTCGAAGCGGGCAATGATCTCGCCGACGAGGCCACGCTGGACACCGTCCGGCTGGAGAGTTAGCTCGCGTCCGTGATCGGGTAATCCGTGAGCTTCAGGCAGCACCCACCTTGATCATGATGTAGGTCTGCTCGGCGTTGTTGGCCATTTTGATTGCTGTTGTTGTTTTGGGTGGGTTGGAGAGAGTGTGGGTGAAGCGCAAGAGGCTGGCTACCGACAGATTAATACTGCTGCCTGCTGCCACGTCAAGAATTCTCGAAAACAGCCCCGCGCGTACCCGCCGGGGCGTGACGCGACCCGCATGGCCGGCATCCCGGCTCTTGCCGATCGGACCCATTTGTGGCACACGTGTGAAGCTACGCCCCACTCTGCTAGCGGATTTCAACGCAACTCCGGTCCTGTCGCGAACTGCTTACGACGCAGTCGAACAGATCCCTCTTCCTTGTGAACAACAACAAGAGCAGCAGCGACAGCAGCGACATGGCGCCTCTCACGGCCGACGCTAAGCGTCTGAGGGTGAGCTTCATCTTCTTTGGAATGTAGCTGATCCCAGACAATTGTCATTTCGTTCCCCCTCTTCGTCGTGACGTCGGCGATTCTGTACCGACGCAGTGAGTATTACCCCGAGCTACGAGATCAGCTCGAGTGCCAAGCACAGGTCAAGAGCTGTGTCTAACACCAGCGTACATGGGCGAGGAGCAGCGTCGTGCTCCCAAACGGAAGGAGGACGCGGCGCCCAGCACGCAAGACAGTATCCTGCACCGCGGCAAGGCTGTTGGCACCGCGCCGTGGATCCGGCAGGGCGAGCACGGCGCGCAGGACGGCGAGCAGCGATGACAGCGACGCCAAAAAGCGTGTATGGGCTGCGGCTACAAAGCAAGCTTACCGCGAACCGCTGCCATCGCAATTGACACTCGAGGCAGGATCTCCCACATCCCCAACTCATTCCCACCCAACAAACGACCCTCTCCCTCTCCTTACATCGCATTGCACCATTCCACAACGCACCACTCTCAGTCATCCGTAGGACACAGCTTGTTATAACTCTAGAAATGATCTCGTTTTATACCGACTTGGGGAGGATCTTGGTGCCGGGGACGAGGTAGGGGTTGAGCGAGTACTGGCACTGGCCGTTAGCGATGGACGGAGAGGTCGAAGGGCTCACGTTGGAGTAGGCGACACCGGCACCGAAGCTGGCGTTAGCGGAGGAGTCAGTAGAGCCCTTACCCAGTCGAGAGCGCGACGGGCCATCCGCGACCTGTTGTCAGCTATCATTCTGGAGTATGCAGCTTGACGTACGGCGGAAGAGGATGACGGACGCAACGACACCGACGCCAAAGCCGATACCCGCGTTGACAAGGAGGTCAGCGGCCTGACAAGTCAGTTTATCTGTGAAGAGCAGGAGAGGCGAGCGGTTGACGGCCGATTGCGCGCGCCGGTAGCCAGGAATGGGCTAGCGACGCTGTAGCGCGTCGCAGACACCAACGGAGCGCACGCAGCACGGCGACAGCGCAGCGACCACGCCTCGCGCCGAGAATCGTTTGTTCAGAGCCGCGCGTGCCCAGTCTCTCCCACGCTAGCACACCTCGCGCGATCTCGAGCGCTAATGCGTCGCGCCGGGCCCGAACGCCCTCCCATGCGCATTTCGGGGAAGCGGACGCGCCCGCAGTGCTCGGGATACGCCTCACGCGCGACAAGCAGCCTCTCCGGCTCCCCTCTATGCTCGCAGGCCTGCGGATCCCGGCGCGCGCCTACATGATACTCACACAGTTGTCGAACTGCAATGTCAGCGGCTGAAGCGAACAGAAGTTAACCTACCTTGCGCGCAATAATGTCCTCGGAGGGGACGGCAGGCGCGGGGGTGACGGTCTTGGACTGGACTGGGGCGGACATGGTGGGGGGACTGGCAGGTATGTGACGGAGTGGTGGTTGGTGACGTCGGGACGGTGTTGTGTGTGAATGTCGTCTGTCTCGGCGCCGGCGTTGCTACCCACACATACCCAGCCCCACGCCCTCCACCGTACGTCCAGTGACGTTCCGGGGGATTGCGGACTTTAGCCTGGTGGGCGAGTGTGGCGCGGGGTCCCCGCACTCGCCCTCCACTTCAGACGTCCTCGATCTCTGGGTAGTGTGAGTTCATGCATCTATCTGTGCTACTTTATGCAACGACTGATTTGCTCCATGTGCATGTTCTCGACAAGGAGCTGGGCTCGGATGGCTTAGGAAAAAACATATGGCCGTCTCACACAGACTCACACAGCTCACCGCCCTTTCGCGTCTCTAATCCGGCCCTATCGGCCACGACAGCGTCTGTGGCGGCGGGGGCGTAAGGTCATCTCACGAGCCTTGCGGCCACGCGTATGCCCCACAGGCCAACGTCCAATGTACGCAAACACAAACAATGTAAATCAACATGCATTGATCCTGCTGCATTCGCCTCATCCACCATGTCTCCACTCATAGGGGGGTTCAATAGCACGTTCGCGGCGGAGGACGCCTTCCACGTCCTCTACAAGCGCGCACCAGATGTCAGGCCAAACCAGTTCCGTGGGTGGCAAGCGCAAAGATAACACTGATAGTAGAGACATACACTATTATTGCAGCTGGAATAATGTTTCCGGTCGCGGGTATCATGTGGAACACGCCCATCATGCGCGATCTCATTCTTGGGTTAAAAGTGGGTCTCGAAGCCGTAAGGAGCAGCAGTCTGCGGTAGCTCTGCGCATCGTGGGGCACAACACTGAGGCTACTGGGGATACCCGCTAACCCCAGATGTTTGTGGTCGGGACGCACGAGACATTCCACGCCATCACCGGCATTGCGTGCGGCGGCGAGATCCGGATGATGTGCATCGACCCGAACGCAGGCGGGTTCACAAGTATTTGGGGACTGCAGAGCTATGTCCCGCACCAGTTGTATAGCATGCCCGTGTTCGAGGAGCAGCTGTACTGCTCGTCCTCCCTCGTCCTGTCTCTAGTCGCAGGCTACCTCGGGTCGTCAATAGTCGGCTTTGTCTACATTGTGAGTGGCGGGGGTGACGGCGCTAACGGCAGTTCGCCGCCTGTAGGTAATCTTGTCTCGTCAGTGCTGATTCAAGTCGATATTGTGGCGTCCAAAGCTGCGTCGTTCACGATCGCCATTTTCATGCTGGTACCTTGCATGGTCGCAGATCACTGGTCGTGAGTGATGCTGTGGGCCAAGTTGGGCTAACTCCAGGGCGTTTGTGAGTATCGCGTTGTGCGAGGGCGTCCTCATCGGCCTCTGGTTCGGCGACCATGGCAACGCGTTGCGGTTCTACGGTAGGTTGGGGGGCCCAGCTTTGCTAACCGCGCAGTCCTCTTTGTCGGTACGCGCCTGGTTGGTCACTTGGCCTTGCTAAACACAGGCATTCTGCACCTGTTCTACTCTGTGTGGGACTATCTCGACGAGCGCATGTTCTGCAAGACGCACAAGTCGGACTGTACACAGTTCATGGTGTGGATCGGCGGTCATGCAGGGGGTAGGCGCTGGCCATCGGTGCACGCTCACAACGCAGCGTGGGCAGTCGTGTGGTTCCTCCTGGAATGCGGCATCTTCATTGCCGCTGTGTTTGCGGGCATTATAGTCTTCAAGGTGGGACGAGCCCGGCTCGCGATGACGCTGATGGCAGAAAACGCCCGAGGAAATGTATGCAAAGGCGTAGGTTGTGAATACACTGACACACCTGACGTTAGTGCACATTTCTTGCCGACACGGTAGGTGAACAGCATGCGACGACGATGCAAATGCATTGATGAACGTGGTCTCTTGCGATCTGGGTGTTTCGGCCGATGTGGTGTCCATATGCAACGACTGCAACGTGTGCCGCTTCATGCACTCATGCACTCACGCTGACCGCTGAGGTTCATTAACGGGCGGTCCGGAATTTCCGTGCGCAGTAGCGCGTATGGCGTCAGAGCCAGAGTTATCAGATTCCAGACGCCCCGGCGTGTTCGCCCGGTAATCGGACGTCGGACACGCAGGCGGAAACCGTGAGGCCGGGGGTACAAACCCGACGGTGAGTGACTAAGATTTCAGAAACCAACAAAACGACATTTCGCCCACGCCCGCCACCAACAATTTCACAACCGTCTTCTTGCACAGCCAGATACGAGCAACACTCTCTCGACTTTACGACTACACGGATCGCGCCTCTCTTGCAGAGACCCGTTACATCCCCCACGCGCGCCGTTTTTACTCCAAGTTCCACTGCGCTCGCAGGCTCCGAACGGCCGCTCGAAAATGGGCGAGAGCGATAAGGCAGCCGACCGGGGAGCGGGCACCCGCAATGTGCCATTGCCCAGTCTGGGCCTTGGCAGTCTGGAGGCTCTGGCACCCCTGTCCGACCTGGAAGTGGACATTGCGTCTGTACCTACCCACGAACTCCGCGCGGCGCTCGAGGCATGCGCGGTATCCTCCCACAGCCCACTAGCGCTCTTCACGAACTGGGCGCGCACGTTCGAGTGCCGTCCTCAACGCGTCTTCGCGCCGCGCAACGCGCTGCAGTGCCGACAAATCGTGGAGCTGGCGCGGCGGGACGGCGCGCGCGTGCATCCCGTCGGCGTCGGGCATTCCCCCAGCGACCTGGGATGTACTAATGGCTGGCTCGTACGCATGCAGGGCGTCGAGGGCGTGATTGACGTCTCGCACGCCGACTCCACAGCGACATTCAAGGCCGGAACAACGCTACATGCCGTTCACGCGTCGCTCGCCGCCGCGCAGCCAGCCCTCGCACTCCGCAATATCGGGAGTATCAGTGATCAGACTGTCGGCGGGCTCATCTCGACAGCCACGCACGGCTCGGGCGTAGACTATCCTGTTCTCTCGGAAGATGTGCGTTCCCTCGTCCTTGTCCTCCCGCTCCCTGGCGCCCCCGTCGTGCGGATAAGCCGCGACGCAGACCCAGAACTTTTCCGTGCCAGCCAGTGCGGTCTTGGCGCTACAGGCCTCATCCTCGCCGTCGAGATGGCCGTCGAGCCGGCATACCGCCTCGAGGAGGTCAAGGACGCGTACGGCGTCGACGACGTTGTGGACCACCTCGACGAGATTGCGTCCAGCGCCCAGCACGTCCGTGTATGGTGGTATCCCGACGGAAAGGGTATGGTAGTCGCGCGCGCCAACAGGACGTACGAGGTGAGTTGCTTCTCCACTGGATGACTCTGACGCGCCAGCCAGCACGCCCCCAGTCGTCCCTCATAGGCCATATTCTCGGCTACCACGTAACGCAGTTTCTGTTATTCGTCTCGCGCTTCTTCCGCAACTTTACGCCGTACGTCGGCCGCTGGGCGTGGTGGCTCGCGGCCGAACACAGCGTGACCGTCGACGACGGCTACCGTGTCTTCAACTTTGACTGTCTCGTGAGTCTTTCGGCGCGATGTAAGCTCACCCTAGTTCCCACAGTACACTTCCGAGTGGGCGCTGGACGCGTCGCGCGCGGCCGACTGTCTCCGAGCACTACGAACCTACGTCGACGCAGAAGCAGCCGATCCCAATGGCCTACGTGTCCACTTTCCCGTCGAGATCCGGTGGAGCGCACCAGACGATATCCCCCTCTCGCCATCGTACGGGCGGCGTACCTGCTGGATCGGCGTCGTCACGTACCGCCCCTACGGCCTGCCTGTGCCCTACCGCGCGTTCCAGAAACGCTTTGCCGAGATCTGCGCCGAGCACGGAGGCCGCCCACACTGGGCCAAAGAGCACTGGCATACCCCCAAGGAGCTCGAGGCGACGTACGAGCGTTTCCCCGACTTTGTCGACGTGCTCAAGCGCGTTGACCCACAGGGCGTTATGCGCTCAGAGTACGTCCGCCGACACATTGACGGCGAGAGCATCCCGACGCGTCTCTTCAAGCGTCGCCCATAGCACTAGGGATTTGGTAGTGGTAGTGTAAAAGTTGCCAGTGGCAACCTCGGTTCTTCATGGTCTGGTACAGTGCTAGACAACATAGAAATACAATCACCATGGTATATTACGATGCAGGGTATGTGCAGTCCTAGTCGTCTTCGTCCGAGTCAACAAGCAGCTTGCCTTGATTCCGGCCCTTGCCAGCCGCAAACCGTTTCTGCCATGGCTCCTCGTCAACTTCACCCTTGCGGTCCTTCCGGTCGTCCGACGGGCGTGGTCGCTTGGCCCCGCGTGGCTCCTTCGGCTGTAGTCGCACAATGTCGTTCGCAAGCGCGTGGGCGAGCTCGGGACGGTCTTTGAGCATCTGGTGTCAGCCAACACCATGTTGCACAGTAATACCTCGAGGCCCATCTCGTAGAGCTTGCGCTCCTCCGGCGAGTCGCGGAACGCCTTCTCATGCTCCATGGCTGTTGTCAGCTACGGCGACGTAACCACGCAAGCTCACGATTGATACCCAGGCGCGACAAAATGTCCACATCTCCGCTCTTTGACAGAGACCGTTGGCCGTCAGACATGAGCTCGCTCATGAGCCTGTCCTCTTCATTCGCAATGGCCAAAGCAGCCTTGCGCTGGTCGCGCGCCCGGCGTGCGTTTAACACCTTGTCGTCTTCATCATCCTGCTGTCAGCCACAAGCTCAAACGACTTTACCCACGTTCTCCTCGTCGGACTCGGCCGCATACTCAGCCGCAATAAAGTCATGCCGCAGCTGATCCTCAACAAGCTGAATACGTTCAAGCTACGGTCAGCCCATGCCGCTATATGTAACCCACGTTGCCCTGCACGTAGCCATTGGGATTGTAGCGGAACATGTTGTGCACGCCAAACAGCTCGCCCTTGTCTGCCCTTTGCTTCGCACCTTCGTAGCCAGCATGCGTTCGTCGCTCGAACGTGCCCTGGTTCATCTGGCGCGCACGCTGCTGCTTGTAAACTGCTGTTAGTATGGCGGCGAACGACCGTACTCACTTTGGCGCTCGTACATCAGCTCCTCGATTGTGCCTTTGCCGATAAGGCGATACACGTCCCTGTGGTTAGCGACGACGGCCCCAGGCGCGCTTACACTGGACGGTTCTGGCCAATGCGGAACGCGCGATCCATGGCTTGCAAGTCGTTGGCCGGATCTGCCGGTCAGCCTCGTACAACAAACAGACGCACTCCAGCTTGGATCAAAAATGACAACCTTGTTGGCCTGGGTGTTAGTGACAGTCATCAGGTAATGCCTACAGCGGTAAGATTCAGCCCGACTCCGCCGGCAACCGTGCTGACAAGCATGATGTATTGGTCGAGTTTCGGGTCCTGGAATCGCTTGACAATCTCGGCGCGCTCGTCCTTGTCGACTTCGCCCGCAAACAGTTCGCAGCCAAAGCCAGACACTGCCTGTCAGCAACTCAAATGTTGATGGCTCACGGCCTTCTGCAGTCTCGATAAACTCCAGGATCATCTTGAGCAGGCGCACAGAGTTTGAAAAAATAAGCACTGCGTTGGTGTCAGACGATCTCTATTATATACCAACCCTTGTTGTTTTCCTCTCGGCGCGCCCGCCAGTCTAACAGCAGACTTTTAAGAAGCTGAGAATCAGCCGATGTTCTAGGTGCAGAACGCACATTCCATTTGCCACAGTTGTCGGGGTCACTGGCGTCAATACAATCCCTACTGATGCACCTTACAGTGCAGCTTCGACTTTGTTGTGTATGTTGGGGTCGAACGGTTCGCCGACCTACGGCGTCAGCATAACTCCATACCCAGATCGTACACAGAGCTTGAAGATGCGACGTTTCACAACCCGCTGTATGTCAGCTTACGCCGATCAGCATGGCTCACAATGTCCTCTGGGTCATCTTGGTCTCCCAGTCAGCATGTACATGACGCGCTCAACACACTCGTATACAGCAGCGCCAAGTGGTTGGCACACTGGCCCAGCGCGTGAAACCTGGTGTCAGCACAGCTCTTAGACGAGATCGTACATCTTCAAAAGTGCTCTCTGGAAATCGTCGCCTTGAGAGTTTACCTGGTGATGGCAGTCCTTTCGTCGCATTTCTGAGCCACACTCGCACTGCTCCTTGGCGCGCAGGATGAATGCAACGTCTTGGGTCAGTGGAAAGTCGGCATGTCCTCCATACCCTCAGAGTCAATGACGCGTTGATATACCGCCCCCTGGCGCTTCCCGAGAGGACAGAGGACAACTAAGTCTCGCTTGACAGGCAGCTCATCCGCGATCAGAGTCTTGTCACGCCGCAAGTAGAGATGTGGGAGGATCTTGTCTCGTAGTTCGCCAACGCGTTTCTGGTGTGAGCTGCAATTCCTTACTCAGGTAGCTCACAATTGCGAGACAGACCTCCATGACGGTGCCATCACGTCGATGTCCACGAGTGACAGGCCGCGCAGCATATTCTTTCCATTGCTTGTACGTCCCCGCCCAACCTCGATGTACCTGCCGTCAGACAATGTCGCGCCTTTGTAACTTACAAAGTCCATAACACTCCACATCTCCTCCATCCGATTCTGTATCAGAGTGCCTGTGAGTGCAAAGCAGGAGCGGGCTTTCAACTTCTTGACGCCGAGTGCCAGAAACCCGTTAGGGTTCTTGATCTTGTGAGCCTCATCTACAATAACGACACTGGAGTATGTCAGTAGCAGGGTGTGTTTCACAATGCTCACGAAAATTGGATGGCCTTTAGTTCGTCCGCGAACTTGACGCATAGTTCAAAGGACACAAGCACTGTTGTCAGGTTTGTCGACAAACATTCAACGGACCGATATCCAAGAAGCCGTTCTTCATCGCGGTAAGGGTGTCCTTGTGCGGGCCGGACTGCAAGATCTCGTACTCAAAATACCCCCACTGTAAGGTTAGCTTCTGCGTCCAGAACGATGTCCGTACTGTTTCTAGCTCCTGTTTCCACTGAGCGTCAGTTCCAAGTCGAATCAGAACTTACATTATGCACTAGGGACGTCGGGCAGACGATAAGAGCGGTAGGCCAAGTCTGCGGCGCAATGTTCTGACCAGACCCTCGAATAAGGTTCTTTCGACGGCGCTCATCGTAGGAGGTACCAGTCTTGCGCATAATAGCGGATAGCTGGTGTCAGCTATAACCCTGGGGCGTCCTGAGCGCACAAAAGAGATGACTTGCACGGTCTTGCCCAGGCTGAAAAATCAGAAGCGTCTCAAAGTAATGACTCACCCCATGTCATCACCAAGGATCCCGCCATAGCCGTACTTGTACTTGTTGTAGAAAAACTCTGTGCCGGCGCGCTGGTATGCTCGGAGGAAGCGGTTGATGCTGGCCGGGATTGCTATCTTCGGGTCGTCGGCATCCAGAGAATGCGGTCCAATCTTTAGCTGTTCTGACGTGCAAGGGAATGATGGGCGCTCCGCGGGTCGCAAGAGCTGTGAGGAAGTGGTGGCCAGCAGGGGTTTTGAGGAGGTGGGTTTTGGCTGAGACTGTGTCTGACTCTGGCTCCCTTTTGACGACGGATGCTGAGAGGCTGTTGACTGTCAGCCATATCCCTCTGGCACGTACGTACAGCTGTAATACTCGTCTTCGGGGTATTCCTCCTCGGACTCCTCGTCGTCGACCCCTTGCCTTGGTGCTCTTCCCCATGGCGCAATGGCCATATCGTCTTCCCCGTAATCTTCCTCCTCAAATTCGTCGTCGCCATCAATATGCTCCATGTCAGGTTTGACGTCAGGTCCAAGGTCTTCGGACCCGGGCTTAACGTCTTCGCCCTGCTCAGTCTTGACGTGGGCTTGGTCACTGAGGGCTGGTTTAACATCAACAGGCTCGGACTTGACGCTGCGGCTGGTGGCTGGCTTGACGTCAACAGATTCGGTCTTGACGTTGCCGCTGGTGTGGGGTTTGAGATCGGGAGGTTCAGACTTGACCTCCTCCCTGGGCTCAGCCTTCACTTCTTGCTTGATCTTGTGCTGAGGAGATCCTGTACTGGACTTGAGGAAAGCAGGTATGGTTCCTCGACCTGATACGGCCTTCGACATTTCCGCCATGCGGCGTTGACGAACGCGCTCAATGGAGAGCTCGCCACCAGGTTCCATCCCTAGGGGCGTCAGAAAACATCAGCTGTGTCGCACTCACGGACCATCTCCTCAAGGGGATTAAAGGGGAGGATGACCTCTGCGGCGTCAGCATTTGGTCCCCAAGCCCATACCTACGGCCTTCATAGTGCAGCTCTCGCGAATCGATGTTGACACGCTCAAAGACATTACCGCGCTCAAACCCGTCTAGCTCGTCTTCCGAGTCGTAACGACTCAGGCGCTTCAGTCGACTCATCCTGTCAAGCTTGCCTGCACCTGGAAGCCGGATCGGGGCAAGGCCCCGCTTACGTCGCTCGGCATTCTCTTCCCGCGCCAAGCGCCGTTGCAGCTCTATGCGCTGCTCCTCCGCATACTCGGCCGCGTCGCCGTGGGCTTCGTCCTCAAAGTCATCTTTGGGTGCTGGTATCAGCTACATGAAAGATGGGCAGCTTACGAGGCGAAGCGCGCGAGGCGACGTGCGCCTTGACTTGCTTTGACTTCTCTGGCAATGTCAGCGCTCGCGATGGGTAGCAGCAATACAAACCCTGCTTTAATCCAGACGCTTTCCCCTTCATCGTCCGTGCTGAACTTCCATAATCTTGAGCGTCTAACAGGAGAAGTTGTCGTTACGAGTGGCAACAGTCAACAACAGTTGCAAAACGGCAATGAACCATAGCTGCAACAACATTCCAGGTGACTCAACTGGCACTCTATCTACCCCGCGCCAAGCCGGATCTGGCCGGTGGAGGTTGTTTGTCCTTAGTTTCCCACGGTCGCCTTGCTTCCTCCACTTTCGGCCCTTCAGTAACCCGACTTTCTGTTGCGGTTCTTTCCACACCGACACTACTCAGCAGCGATGAGCAGGCTCCTCGCCCTGTCGCTAGGGCATGGGTGCCGCCGCGTCGTGCCGCGAACAGTGGTCTTGCCTACCCTCTGTGCTCGCTGGGCGAGCACCGAAGCCCCAAAGCCCGCGGCCACCAAGGACGACCGCAAGAAGTACTCGGCGACGCTTCTGCTGCCCAAGACCGACCTTCCCCTGCGCATGAAGAATGCGCCGGCCACAGAGGCCAAGTATCGCGACCGCACAACGCACGAACTTTACAGGAAACAGGTGAGCTTCCCGTTTGCGATTTCTAGCTCAACTGCAGTACGCGTCCAACGACGGCCCCATCTTCATTCTGCACGATGGACCGCCGTACGCTAATGGTAACCTCCACATGGGTGAGTTGTGCGACTCTGGTGGCTGTTTGAACTGACTCCAGGCCATGCACTAAACAAAATCCTCAAGGACATTATCACGAGGTACAATGTTATTCGCGGTCGCAAAGTCCAGTGAGTCGGACCGCTGTTGCTAGCTGACATCCTCCAGCTACATTCCAGGATGGGACTGCCACGGCCTGCCAATCGAGCACAAGGCGTTAGCGGCTTTGGGAGTAGGTACTGTGATTCCTCTTCAACCTAACTACAGAAATCACACACGTCCTTGGACCCCGTCAGTGTGCGGCAGGAGGCGCGCAAGTTTGCTCTCGAGGCGATCGATGTGCAGAAGGCCGAGATGAAGCTGCTCGGCGTCATGGCGGACTGGGATAACCCAGAGGGCGTATACCGAACGCTGGGTAAGTTACGCACTCCTAACCCTAAGCTGACTACAGACCATGGGTTTGAGATTCGACAGCTGCGGCTCTTCCAGATGATGGTGTCAAAGGGTTAGCTGTGGCGTCGGTTACCAAGCTAATGATGCAGGCTTCATCACCCACCGCCTACGTCCAACATACTACTCGCCTTCCTCGAGGACCGCGCTTGCAGAGGCTGAGCTCGAGTACACCGATCTCAAGTCCAACTCAGTCTATGTGGCGTTCCCTGTCGCGGAGGAAGATATGACAGCCCAGCTGAAAGCGGCGTTCTTGAAGGGCAAAGCCGGCAGCCCTGATGCCAAACTCAGCCTTGCTATCTGGACGACGACACCGTGGACACTGCCCGCCAACATGGTGTGTTTGGACAGCCTGGCCTTGCTAACATGCTTAGGGCGTCTCGGTACATGAGGACATTGTCTACGCAGTCGTGCGGAACGAGTCTGGCCAGCTGTTGGTCATCGCGGAGGACCTGCTGGAGCCACTATCAGAACGATTTGGACCACTCGAGATTGTGGACCGACTGACAGGTTTGTGGCTTTGTCTTGCTAGCACTGACACAAAGGCAAGGATCTTGTCGGTACCAAGTACAGCAACACGTTCCATCAGGAGGCGTCGTCGTCCACTCGTCCCGCGATTTTCGCGGCCGACTACGTCACGTCTGAGTCTGGAACAGGTCTAGTCCATTCCGCACCGGCACATGGCCACGACGACTACGACGCGTTCATGGCTCAGGGTATCCCACTCGACGACTTGCGATGTCCTGTCGACGACGACGGATGTTTCACGGAGGAGATTGTAAAGTGGTCCGGCGACGCCCGGCTTGAGCCACTCGTTGGCAAGCCCGTGCTTGGAGCTGGTTCCAAGATGATGGCCGAGCAGCTGCAGGCTGCGGGCGTGCTTCTTGCGCAGGAGAAGATCGAGCACCGGTATCCTATCGACTGGCGAACAAAGAAGCCTATTATAATCCGCGCTACGCCACAGTGGTTCGCTGACGTGGAGACATTGAAGCCGTCTGCCGTTGCCGCCATGGAGGACATCAACTTTGTCCCTCCAAATGGTGAGTTTGATCATGTTCCAAAACTGACGGCAGGCCGCAACCGTCTAGCCGCTACGGTCCTCTCGCGATCTGAATGGTGCATCTCTCGTCAGCGCAGCTGGGGTGTACCAATTCCTGCGATTTTCAATGCCGAGGGCGAGCCATTGCTCACAGTCGAGTCGCTTGAGCACATCATTTCCGTTCTGGACGCCAAGGGCGTGGACCACTGGTGGGCTGGTGACGTGGAAGAGTTTGTGCCTCCCTCGCACAAGGGCGAGACCTTTACCAAGGGCTTTGACACCCTTGACGTATGGTTTGACAGCGGTACTTCCTGGTCACTCATTGCCGCCGAGAATCTGCGCTCTGCGTCAGAACCATTGGCCGATGTGTACCTGGAGGGTTCGGACCAGCACCGCGGGTGGTTCCAGTCGTCGATTCTTACTCGGCTTGCGGCCTTGGAGCACGAGGGAAGCAAGCCGACAGCGCCTTACCGCAACCTCATTACGCACGGTTTCACCACCGATGAGTCGGGTGTGAAGATGAGCAAGTCCCAGGGCAACGGCATTTCCCCCATGGAAATTGTTAATGGCAAAAAGGTGAGTGT
Organism: Cutaneotrichosporon sp. PT3311B; assembly: GCA_023627985.1. Taxonomy (NCBI): domain Eukaryota; kingdom Fungi; phylum Basidiomycota; class Tremellomycetes; order Trichosporonales; family Trichosporonaceae; genus Cutaneotrichosporon; species Cutaneotrichosporon sp. PT3311B. The sequence goes on along the minus strand of JAMALP010000003.1, from coordinate 1,215,547 downwards.
GCATCCGTAAACGTCATTGACCTGTGCAGAGCGCGCCGGCTTATGGCTCTGATACTCTGCGCATGTGGGCTGCTGGTGCAGACTACACGCGTGACGCATCTATCGGTCCGTCCAGTATTTCTCACGCGGCCGAGCTCCTGCGCAAGCTGCGCAGCGCGCTGCGTTTTATGCTTGCCAACACCGGCGGCGCAACGCCACTGCCACTGAACGAAGCCAAGCTCACCATCGTGCGTAGCATGTGGCGCAGCCTTACTAACAGTTTCAGGTGGAGCGCTACGTTCTTCACGAGCTTGGCAAGTTGGAGCAGATGGCTGAGGAGGCCTACGAGGAGTTTACATTCAACAAAGGTGGGCATTTTAATTTAGGGCGGTCACTAACCTGTCTCAGTTTTGCAGGGCGTGTCCACGTTTACATCGTCGACACTGTCATCGTTCTATTTCGATGTGACCAAGGACACGCTGTACTGCGACCCGGGGAATGGCGACCGCCGGCAGGCGATTGTTGCCACCTTGCATGATGTGAGTGGCGTTTTTGGCCCCTCGGCATTCTGACGACAGGCCTTAAACACGATCCTGAGGATGGTGGCCCCCATTGTTCCACACCTCGCCGAAGAGGTGTATGACGCGACCGAGTCTCCCACACGCAATTCGTCCGTGTTCTTGGACCCCTGGACCAAGCGTGATCCATGGGTCGATGCCGAGGCCGCCGCGGAGATGGATAAACTGCTCGGCATTCGCACCGACGTTCTTGCACTGCTCGAGTTGGCGCGTGAGAACAAGTGAGTCCTGAGGAATGTGTTCAGGTGGAGCTTGCTGACTTGGAGACATGTGAGGTCACCGTCCGAGTCGGCCGTCTACATTTCCACTAAGGACTCGACGCTCCAGGAGCTGCTCGAGAGGCACCGTGGGTACTGCAGGAGAGGACGCTTTGTTGACCGCAACGAAGGGAACCTGTTGCCGAGTATTCTGGGCGTATCGCAAGTCGAGCTGGGGCCAGCGCCGGCCTCCCCAGCGTGGAGTATCACTAGCACTGAGTCGATGGGCGGTAGGTTGTTTATTTTTTTTTTTCTGCGCGCAACACTGACGCGAAGGCACCACCTCCATTACTGTTGGGCCCGCCGCTGCTCACCAGTGCCCGCGCTGCTGGCTGTACACCGCCGAGCAGGAGGGCTCACTGTGTGGGCGCTGCAGCGACGCGATCGGGTCCGCACCATAGCCCCTGCCAGGATAGCTATAGGCAATATCTTGATAGAACGCATGCAGCATGACAATCCCATTTCCCCTCACGACAGTGGCGTTGTAGATTTGACCACTGCCGCATTGTCCTGCGGCGCCGACGCCGCACTATTCCCCAACAAGGCGCCACAGAGGGGTCAAGACGCCGAGCTACAGTACCTGACGTGTGACGACACAGAGGGTATGCACACTGTGGCGTTGTCTCCACCCACGGGGACCGGATGGCGCGTTCGCAATGACAGGTTTTACCCCAGTTATGCATTTCGAGCGAGACTTTCGGAACATGTTCCTTCGGTTGGTTCAACAACAAGAACTGGTAAAAGGGACTGTTGGATGTGGCGTCGAGCGACGAGTTACTCACTCGAGGCCGGAAACCCTGGGTGTTGACGTGTGTGACCTGAATGCTTATTCGCGAGCACGAGCCTGTGTTTCGATACCTGAGTCGGGGGGCTGCGCAGGCGCCAGCCAACGTCCGAAGAGGAGGATTTTGCTAATGGGATTTCCGAACGCTGAGCGCAACAAAGGCATCGGGTTGTCCGAGAGGAGTGTTTCCGATAGTGGTGGTGGTGGTGGCGTTGTTAGACCCTGTGGAACGCCCTGCCACCATACACTATCCACTATATCCAGCAGATGGCGTCAGTGGAGGGGAAACTAGTGCAGACTTGAGGCAGAATACGTTCAGGTGAGATGGGTCTATCGAAGTGGAGATTTCGGCGGCCCTGTAGGACCGCCGTGTAAGGCCTGGCTCTGTCTGGGTCGAGGTTGCGTCGGCGGCGTTGGGCATGGGCCGAGCGAGCGAGCGAGCAGGCTGGACGAGTCCTGCGGCCTCGACTCTGGCGGCCGTGCACCGCTCCTCCCCTCGAGTTCGGGGCGAGGAGCGCGGGCCAGATCTTTGCACTATACTTGGCCTTCTTACGTCTTACGTCTACAGCATGCACGGCAAATGACGCAAAGTGGGTAGCGCGAGGCGGAGGCGGAGCGGAGCGTGGGTGCGCAGAGCCGCGCCACGCCGCGCCGTGTCGCGCCGCTGTCGTCTTGTAAGGTAGTGTACATGCCCGAGCATGCATACCCATGTTGCATATTGTAACACGCCGAACAGTAATGCCCCGTGTGTGCGCGTGTGCAAAGAGGCAACGTCCAGGGCGTTCGGGCCCACGGAGCATTTTGCTTTGTGCCGTTCCAAGGATCCAGAGCGGGTCGGCGGCGAGATTGCGACGTGGGTCGGTGTGCGTGCGGGCGTGCGGGCGTGCGTGACCCACCTCGGAGTTAAGCCCCGTGTTAACGCCAGAGCACCTGGGGGCCAGCTTTTGGGTCCACCTGACGCAACCACACTCTGTTGCTTGCACTGTCCACGGTGGATCCACACCACACCACAAATGCTTGCCCACCAAACCATCCGCGGCGCACTCGCTCTTTAGACGCACCAGGTCAATCGCTCTCGTCGTGGTTACAACACTCACCCCTCTCTGCTATCTCGCCAACCCATCTCTCGCTCTCCCTCCCTAGGCGCTCCACAGGAAACACAAGCTCGAGCAACAGGCCCTGCTGCGCGCCATCGCAACCTAGTCCACTTTTGAGCCTCCGTCTTACCACTACTGGAACGGCACGCCGGCATCATCACAGAGGCCCTTACACTGCCCCTTGATACACTGTTTGCACCTACTTGCCAGCGAATAGCATACAAGCGGCGCTGCCTGAGGCATTTGAGAAGATCTTTGTCTCTTGTAGCGACCAACACACATCACACGGCCGCCTCTTCGTTTCTTCAACCCTCGCCGCCGGCTCTTGTGTCTCACGTCAGCCACCAGTTGGGCGCCAATCACTATATCATTCATTGTTCGCTCTTGACCATCGTCGTCTGCGATTCGTCCCCGCGTCGCCACCAACACACAGACCGCCGCCTCGGTACTTGCCGCTTGCCACTCACAGCAGCCGTAACGGCCCGTTTCAACAACCCCTCCCCTCCCTGTGCCCGTCCCGGTCCGTTTCTCGCTCCTCTCTTCACTCCACACGACGCCCAGGAATGGCCGTCGGCGCCGCCACACTCTGATCAGCGACCTCGACGTTATTCAATACTCGTCAACCGTTACATCACGGACAAGGAGCGTGTCTCAGCCGTCCGCGCGCCACCTCCCCTCCGCATTCCTACGCCATAGACCCGCACCCTTCGTGGTGTGAGAGTCCTCAAAGCGCCAGGGCCAAAGGTGAGTACCCCCGCACGCCGATAAAGAGCTGACCTTCCAAGTGCGTGCACGTTCGTTCGCTCGCTCTCGCTCCCTCGCCATCCTTCTCCGAGCGCTCCACTCGCGCTCCCACCTTTTATTATGCCACCCGTGCGGTTGAAACCTTCTGAACAAACCATGACCGCAAGCACCAACGGGGCCCGCATCCACCCGAAAGCTGCCTCTAGCAACGGGTCACCCGACGCTAGCACTGCCGCGACCAAGCAGGAGCCAGAAGCTAAGAACTCGTCCAAGCAGGAGAACGCCGCCGCTGGGCCAAGTAGTGAGAACGAAGAGGACAAGGCTGCGCGTGACCGCGCCGCCGTGCTGCTCCGCCAGAGAGAGGCCAACCGCCTCGCTGCACAGCGCTTCCGTAACCGCAAGAAGGGCTACCAGGACAGCCTGGAGGAGCGGGTACGCGTGCTGGAGCGCGAACGTGACGACCTCGCCGAGCGGCTACAGGAAGTGGACGGGTCGTACAAGCGCAAGATGGACTCGGTGTGGGCCACGCCAACAGTCAAGCACATTCGCATCGGCACCAACTCTGCGGCCGCGTGTCGCGGGTCGGCCAACACGGTCCTGTCGTCCGCCCGCGACGATGCCCTCCGTCTCAGCGGCGTCGAAGCAGCAAACCGCCGTCTTCAGGAGGAACTCAAGTCGTACCAGGAGGAGAATCGCGGTCTGAAGGAAACTATTGCGCGCTGGGTGGAGTGGGAAAAGAACCTCCGCATGGCGGGCGCATACGAGCACTCGGATGCTTCGTCCACGGGTCATGTCTCCGACGAAGTCACGCAACACCGCCCTTCGTGTCCGAAGGACGCCGCAGCCGCCGTCGCTAACGGACGCGCCATCTCGCCTCCTCCTCCTCAGATGCGTTACCACCCCGCTGTACCCGCACCGCACCCGTACGCGCACCACTCGCAGCCGCCCCCACCCCATGACGGCTGGGCGCCAATCCCTGTGCGGGGCTCGGCGGAGCGGCCGGACAGACGTGGCTCGGGCGGATTCTACAACGGCAGTGCAACCATTCAACTGCCCCCACCGCTGCCATCTCCTCGCTCGGCGCACCCCGGTGCCAAGCATGCGGCACCGTCCCTCCCTCGCCGGCCATCACCAGACTTTGACCGTCTCCCGCCCATAGTCTCTTCCCACCACACTGCGCCTGCCTGGTCGCCGTCTGCACGAGTCCAGGCCGAGCGCCGCGACCTGTGGTCGTAACGTTCCAGGTTGTGAAGTTCGGCGTAATTACCGACGCATTACGGCGTCGAGGCCCAGCGCTTAGCACCTGCACGCACATGCTACCCCCCATCGTAGAGTTGAGATCCCCATCAGAGTTTTTGTATGTATTGCGTCTCTTGTTAATCTTGTTCCTGGATGCCGATCCAGGCCCGCGTCGATCATTTTTACGTAAAGAGCCTTGGATGGTGCGGCAGCAAATCGGGAGAACCGCGACGAGCAAGGGGTAAAGCGGACATCCTCGTAGAACTCCGGGGGCTAGAGAGATGGCAGGACGCGATGACGACTGACCGTGTGCTGGCCAGGGCGACGGGCAATTCCTGTTGACACGCCACTCAACCCAACCACGCGTCTTTGACTTTACTTGCTTCGCGACAGATGACAAGGACACAGCACTACTCGCACCCGACCAAGGCGTTCCCCGTCTACTGCCTCGGCTGGACAGATGACAGCACCGTCCTGCTGGGAGGTGGAGGCGGCGCGACGAAGAGCGGTATAGGAAACAAGCTGGTAAGTGGTTTGCGCGCATTTCGCCGGATCATCTCGAGTGGGAGTTACTGACGGCCTCGCAGAAGCTGTGCAAAGTGACGAGGGATGGTCGGAAGCTCGAGCAGGCGTTTGAGCTCGCGCTGAGTAATGACGAGGACGCGCCAATGACCATGGCGCTGGATAGGCCGGTACGTCCTCCGCGTTGATGGAGATAAGGCTCACACGCCAGTCATCGCAGCTCGTGACGGGTATCAACGCGTCCCAGGCGTCTGTCGAGAGTGGAAAGAACGACCAGTGCCGTATCTTCTCCTACGCCGACTCGCAAGTTGCGTTCGTCCGCTCGCAGGGCACGATCAACGCGGCCTGGTCCGACGACTATCCTTATCAGGTATGCTGCGTATCTTGGTTTGCAGCTGATGTACAGAAATTCACTGCGCTCTCCGTACCCCAGAAAGAAGGCGCGTCGGCGTCGTACCTCGCCATTGGGACGACAGAGGACAAGGTGACGGTGCTTGCGTTCCCGTCGCTCGAGGTTCTCGTTCCGCCGTTTGCCATCGAGGGCGGCGACTTGCAGGATGTCGACTGGGGAGGGCCCGAGGGTACCTGGGTGAATTTGGCCTATTTTGACTCATACTGACCGCAGCTTCTGGTGGCGACGGCGTCCAAATTGAACGTGTACAGGTTTGACGGCACAAAGCTGGACCTGTTGCAGACTCTCGACGCGCCAAAATCCGAGGACTCGCAGCTCACCTTCCGCGCTGTTCGGTTCCTCCCTGGCACACCCGCACGCCCCTCCATCCTTGCCGCGCTCAACTCGCTTGACCCCTCGCGCCGCGAGGCGCGCCGAAAAGCCCGCAAGTCGTACATTGCCAAGTACGACCCGCCAGGAGCTGCGGCCGACGCCGCGAGCTCGGAGAAGGCTGGCGACGACGCCAGCGAGAAGCCCCCTATCCCTGTCCCCACCAGCATGACTTGGAGCCTTGCCACCAAACGCGAAGTGTCCAACAAGCCTATCACGGTCTTTGATGTCAGCTCTAATGGCCGACTGGTCTCCTTTGGCTGTGCCGACCTCTCCATTGGCATGCTCGACGCGCACACTCTGGCAGTGAGCTCGTCCTGGCATGATCATCAGCTGACACCAGCCCCTGCTCAAGATTCTCCAGGCGCACTCGTTCCCCCCCACGGCGCTCAAGTTTAACCCGTCCGCCACCATGCTCATGTCCGCCAGCGCGGACAACACTGTCCGCACCGTCATTGTGCCCGCGAGCTTTGGCGCGAGCTGTAAGCTGATAATGCTTGAGATTGAAGCTGACAGACAGTACCGTCGACCGCGGTGATGCTTATCCTGGCAATCCTGATTGTATTGATTGCGTTCCTCCTGCGCAAGTAGTAGCTAGACCGATGTATAGTTGGTTGCTGCTAGGAGCGTATAAAAGGATGCATGGTGTTGTAGGGCTTATCTGGATGTCGCGAGCGAGGCACCGGGCATGAGAGTGGGACGGAAACGATTTTGGAAGCCGATTTCGACGGACAGGACTGAGAAACACGGTTTGGCGGTTTCCCCTCCCACGCACACAAAGTGGAGGTCGCTCACATTGCGTTGTATTCTGCTTCATCCCTCTTCTCTCATTCATCCACCACATCACCGCCATGGACCTCGCGGCGCAGGAGAACCAGGCGCGCGCCGACCGGTGGGACAAGGGCGTCAAAATCGGTGAAGGTACCTTCGCCAATGTGTACAAGGGTGAGCTTCAGCATGCTTGGTATAGCTGACGGCAGGAACGGAGAAGGCCACTGGGCGGAAAGGTGAGTGCTGCACGAGTGGTCGTCGCGCGTCGCGTCGCGGAGTACTTTGCGTGGCCACTCGGCTGCATTTTGCATGACATTCAGCCATGACGTACTTTTCACGAGCTGACACGCAGTGGCCATAAAGAAGATCAAGACGGGCGAGATGAAGGATGGTCTGGACATGACGGCGCTGCGCGAGGTCAAGTTCCTGCAGGAGCTGCACCACCCCAACATCATTGGCGTGAGTGGCCAATTTATCTGCGACTGCTCACGCACAGCTACTCGACGTCTTCTCGGTCAAGCAGAACGTCAACCTCGTGCTCGAGTTCCTCGACACAGACCTCGAAGCAGTCATTCGCGACAAGACGCTCATCTTCCAGACGGCAGACATCAAGTCGTGGATGGCGATGAGTCTACGCGGACTGGAATATATCCACCGCTACGGTGTGTTGCATCGTGTAAGCTGCCATATTGGAGCGTCAGCCGACGACAGGACCTTAAGCCCAACAACTTGCTCATCTCGTCAGCGGGCGAGCTCAAGATTGCTGATTTCGGCCTGGCGCGCGAGTTTGGCGACGCAGGCTCTAAGATGACCTGCCAAGTCATTACTCGGTGAGCTTAGCCTTTGAATTACTTGGCTGACGACAGGTGGTATCGTCCTCCCGAGCTGCTGTGGGGTGCGCGACACTACTCTGGGGGCGTGGACATGTGGTCGATGGGCACGATCTTTGTCGAGCTGGTACTGCGCGTACCGTTTCTCGCTGGCGAGAGTGACCTTGATCAGCTCAAGAAGACGTTCCATGCGATGGGGACGCCGACTGAGGCTGAATGGCCGGTGAGTGGAATGTGCCGTACTTGTGCTGACGGCAGGGCCACAAGTCTTTGCCCGACTACGCTGAGCTACCGTTCTTCCCCAAGAACCCGTGGTGGAACATGATTGCGTCGCTAGGCAAGGACGGTCAGGACCTCGCGCGCGAGTTGCTACGTTACGACCCGCTTGAGCGGCCGAGTGCCAAGGCCGCACTGCACCACCGGTTCTTCACCTCCGGCCCGCGCCCAACACCGCCCATCCTCCTGCCTAAACCCATGGCTGAGCTGCGTCCACGCGCACTCAACCCGCAGGACATGGGCCCGAGTGCCGCAGACGCGGCGTCAAAGCGCAAGGACACGACGCCCAACGGCGAGGGCGAGCTCGGTGGCCGCAGCATTGCGCGAAAGCTGTTCGTGTAGATCTACTCATGTTGTACACTATGCATGCAGGTACTAGATGCAGGGTATCGATAATCAGAGTGAGGGGAAGTGAATTACAGCCGGGTCCAGTATGGTTTGGCCCATGCGGGCGCGGACGGGCTATGCACAGCGCGTGTAACGGCCGCGCTGAGACGGCCGTCAGTGTCGAGGCCAGCCCAGGACCGCGCGACGTCGAGGGCCAGCCGCTGTTCCTTCTCTGGCAGGCGGCACCACGGTCCGTCTACGGCACCGCGTGTCGCATGCTGGAGGTGGAAGAATGGCGCGAGTTTCGTCGCAACGGCAGGCATCTCGGTGGCGTCAACGAGAGAATATGGCTTTTCGAATGTCCGCTGGGCTAGGCGGAGGAGGAAAGTAAGCAGTGCCGAGGTCGCGCTGGGATCGCGCGATCCGAGCTCCCACAGCGTACGCGGTACACTGCCGATCCACTGGGTGAGGAGTGGCCGCGCAGGCGACGCGAGGGGCACGAAGAGGGGTTCAGTGGCAAAACGGTCCTCGTGTGTGTTTATGAGGCGGATAATGAGCGCGTCGCCTGCGCGCCGCTTTGCGCCCGAGGCAGGCTGCTTGAGTGTCGCGGCGAGGAAAGACGCAAGGATGGGTTCACTGTCCTCTGCCGCTGGGCGGAGCAGGAGGCTCCACACGATCGCGAGCAGTGCGGTATACTCGTGCGCTGCGATCTGCGGGGCGAGCGCGTCTTCGGGCGGCTGCAGCGACGCCTCGACCCACTCGGCTGTGCGCTGTAACGCGCCCTCGGTCTTGGCGTTGCCGCGCATACCCGCCCACGCTGCCTCGATGGCGCGTACGCGCGCGCGCCAGCCATCGCGCTTCGGCACGACGGGCGCAGGCGCGGGCGCTAGCAGTGTTGCGAGGCGCGCATAGTTGAGCGACAATTCGAACAGCTTGCCGCCTGCGGACGAGGACGCGCCCGCGCGGCTCTCGAAGGGGAACCACGCCGCCATGCGCTTGAGAAACTCGCTAAAGTGTCCCCTCGTTTCTGACACCGCGGGCAACGACGAAAAGTCTGGTAGGGCTAACAGCGCACTCGCAAATAGGCGCACGAGCTGTGCACACTCGACACAAAGGTCGAGCGACGTCTCGTCGCTCGTGCCCGAAGGCGAAAAGGCCGCTGGCGCAGCTTCGAGGAACGTGTTAAGTAACAGCGAGTGCAAGGCCGTGTACGTGCTTGCAATCTCGGCTGCTGCGCCGTCGTCACCGGCCTCAGCGTGTACCGTGTCCTGCCAGTCGAGCGCCCAGTCGTACCTGTTTACAGACCACTGCTCGTCCGCAGGCAATACACTTAGGTCGTGCAGGGTGTATGTGGGCGGCACGGGCTTTTTGGCCTCAGACTTCTCGTCGTCCAGAGCGTGTTCCACAAATGTCCGGATTGTGCGAAGCACGATGAGTTTGGACGCGGCGGACAGGCGGTACCCGCCGCTTGCCTTCTCTTCACCCAGACCCGCGCTCAGACGCAGCCCGTCAAAGATCGTCGATGACCCCGCGAGCGTGTTAGTCTCAGCTGAGCGCGCAGGCCATGTCCCGATGATTCCGCGCGGATGTAGCTCGAGGAGGAGCAGGACCAAGCGGCAGGTATCGATACGGATCGCGGGGAAGATGTGCGACAGCGCCGAGGACACTTGCAGCGTAAGGAGGGGAAGGTACGGCGACAGCGAAACGCGAGGTAGCCGCGCAAGGTACCATCCCATAAACTCGTTGAGCGCCTTGCGCACACCGACGTCCTGGCATTAGAGCTGATACTGCGAATTTCTCAGCTCACCTCGTCAGAGATCAGACCCCCTATGCCGCGCACGACCTTGGCGACCTCGCCATGCCGCTCTCCAAGCGGAACGCCCATCGACACGCCAGCAGAGAGTACCTCCTTCATATGCCCGACGGCCTCGCGACGCACACCGGCATTGACGTGCCGGAGCTGCACGAGAACGTCGTCGATAGTGAGGCCGGCGGCTGTAGTGGGCACGCCCGAGGGGTCAGCCTCGCCATCATCGTCGGCTCCGGGGACCAGTGCACGCGCAAGTGGTTTCTGCGATGGAAGGGCGATGGCTGCGCAGAGTCAGTACGCTCTCCAACGTGCAGCTCACATCGCGCCTTGAACGAGGTGTCGGTCGCGTTGGACGCGGGCTTCTTGCCCTTGCCAAGCTTTAGTTTGGCTTTCTGTTGTTAGAATATGGTGCGGCCCTCATCCCACCTTGAAGTCTGCCTCCTTCTCCTTCTTCTTCCTGGTTGCCTTTGGCATATTGCTGGCTGTCAGAAGTCGTCAACACCAACAACTTGGCAAGTGGAGGCGTTTGCTGAAATTCCTGTGCGCCAGTGCCGACGGCGCCCGGGGGGGCAACTTTTTGCGGGACCGAGATTGCCACGTTGACCACGCGATATTTTGCTACGCGGGCGACGTCGACACTGAGCGCGGAAGGTGAATGTAACACCGCCGCCGCCGACGTTGCAGGACAATCTCGCTTGCTGTTGTCGTCGGTCCTGCGCATTCTCCACCACTCCATCACCCCAACAACTCCATTCCAACACTCCCACGACACAAACCCACGCCGCCAATGGGTCTGTTCAACAGGAAGAAGAAGGAGCCAGAGGTAGACCAAGATGGTCACACAAAGGAGAAGGTCAAGTGGAGCAAACGCCCAGCCAGTACGTGTTTCAGCGTTCCCGAGGACACATCACGCGGAGGCGACTCTTGTCGTGGTGCAGCCGGACGCGATGCAATGCCCCGCCTCACAACACCAAGCTGACCCCCCAGACACGGCGTTCAAGCAGCAGCGTCTGAAGGCATGGCAGCCGATTCTCACGCCCAAGGCCGTGCTCCCGACCCTCTTCATTATAGGCCTCATCTTCGCGCCCATCGGCGCGCTTATTATCTGGGGCAGTGGCAAGGTCACCAACTTTACCCTCGACTACACTGAATGTGATGCCATGGCGACGGAGAACTTTGCCGAGATGCCCAACGACAAGTACGACTGTGAGTTTGCGCGCGCGCACGCATCGCGATGTCAACAGCCCAACTGACACCCACAGACGAGCTCAAGACCGGGTCGCCGGTCAAGCGCGACTCCATCCCCAAGCCCGAGTGGGCATTTACCAACGACTCGTCGCGGGCCATGGGCGAGCGGGCACAGTGCCGGATCCGCTTCACTGTCCCATACGACCTCGGACCTGGCGTCTTCATGTACTACAAGCTGACCAACTAGTGAGCTTATGTTGCAGCATACCTTAGCTCACACCAGCTACCAGAACCACCGTCGCTACGTCAACAGCTTTGACCCGGACCAGCTGCTGGGCAAGACCCGCACTGCGTAAGTCGTGTGCAGCTGTCGCGTCTGACATTCACAGGAGCAACCTGGACGGCGGCAACTGCAAACCCATCACATCGTTGGGCGGCAAGGCGTACTACCCCTGCGGCCTGATTGCCAACTCGTACTTTAACGACACCTACTCGACTGGCCTGACGCTCCTGAACACGCAGAGTAGGTTGATACCAGGACGCCGTCGCTGACCTCTAGACGGAGCAGACAACTCGACGTACACGTTCAGCGAGAAGAACATTGCATGGCACGGCATTGCCAAGCAGTACGTCAACAAGCCGTGGATCCCCGAGGGCGGCGTGTCGGAGCTGCTGCCACCGCCCAACTGGGCTCTTCGGTATCCGGACGGGTACAAGACTGAGGAGGACCTGCCCAAGCTCGCCGACGACGAGCACTTCCAGATCTGGATGCGCGTCGCGGCGCTCCCCACGTTCCGCAAGCTCTGGATGCGTAACGACAAGGACGTCATGACCAGCGGCCGCTACGAGATCACTGTCAACATGAACTACCCTGTCAAGCAGTTCTCCGGCACCAAGTCGGTCGTCATCTCGACCGTGGCGTGGATCGGAGGCAAGCAGCCCTTCCTCGGCTGGGCGTACGTCGCCGCAGCCATCCTCTGCGTCGTGCTCGCCCTCGCAGGCCTCATCCGCCACCTCATCAAGCCGCGTAAGCTCGGCGACATGAACCTCCTCTCGTGGAACCAGCCGCAGAACCAGCGGTAATAAGCGCGAATGTATCTCTTCGTCCGGCCCGCCAGCGAGCCCGCGCTCGCTTGCCCATATGTAACCCCCTCCCCCGTGTCCCGCCAGCGGCGATCACACCTTTCTTCATAGAGATTCGAGATGTAGGTTAGGTTTGTTCGAGATGCGCACAAAGTACAATACAACAAGGAGCGGTTTAAAACCAAAACGACACGCTCCAGCACGGCTCGGACCCCTCGCCGCGCATGGCATGCCACCATCGCTGGGGCAGGACAAGAAGGTCGCCAGGGTCAAGCACCGCCTCCATGGCACGGGGGTAGACGTGCTCGAAAAATGCGGGAAAGTGGGGTGAGAGAGACGTAAAGTTGGCGTCGTGCACGGGGCGTAGCAGCGGGACGCGCGACGTGTTGGTCATGTACTCGCCTGCGAGTGCCGAGGCGGTGTCCTTGGTACCGGCGCCAGTGTCAGGCATGCCGCCTTCACCGCCGTAAGCGTACATGTGCGGCGACGCGTCGGGCGGCGCAATCCATACACGTTTCGAGCCCAGCACCTGCGCGTAGCAGTTATAGTACGGGTCCTGCCGTCAGCTTACAACAGAGTCCTCGTAGCTCACAGTATGCGCAGGGCTGACGACCTCGTGGCCACCAGGCCCAATCCAGACGTTGACGAGCGGGTCGGGCGGCGCGTCATACTCGCCCGGCGGGTCGCTCCAGACATAGTCCGGGGTAGCGGTATCCCTCTCGAGAGCGGGGAACTGTGCCAAGAGCGACGTTTGGGCGAGATACAGCGGCGCCGAGGTGTCGTCCAGCCTCGCCGCCTGCTCCGGGGTCCCAGGCACGCTCCAGCCTGCGCGCGAAAGGAAGGCCTCCCACGGCACGATCCGCTGCGACCAGCCTTCGTCGTCGTACGCGCGCCCAGCCTCGACGGGGACGAGGCGTCCCCGTCCAGTCGCGGAGAGGAGGTAAGTTGCGTCTTTCCACCGGCTGAGCGCGGGCCATGGCGGGTGGTGTGCTCCAGTGGAGAGGTAACCGCGTATGACGAAGGGGAAGTCGGGTCGTAATGCCGGCGGAGGCGTGGCGGGCTCCGGAATCGTCGTGGGCGCAAAGAGGGGTTGGGTTGTTGTTTCCGCGGGCGACGTCTCGCGCCGTCGTTTGAGCCTGGCTGCTTTTGTGGGTTCCGCTGCTGACGCCCGCAGCGCAGGCTGCAGAGCGTCCACTAGCGCATGTACCCATTCTCGCCTATGCGGACCGACAGCCCCCGCGACGATCGTCGCGCGGTCAAGCAGCCCGACGGCGCGGCGGGCGCGGTTGGCGCTGCGCGGGGAGTCGAACAGCGCCAGCACGCCCAGAAGTATACTCGCGTCCGTGTACAGCCGCAATGTACTCGCGCCGACCAGGTGGAAAGGCGTATCGCGGACGCGCTGGCGCGCAAGCGCCAGTAGCATGCGGGCTTGGGTACGTAGTTTGTGCAGGTCCACTGTGGGCCCCACCGGCGTTGACGAGGAGCACGACGCGGCGACCAGTCCGTCGACGATCTGTCGTAGCGCGCGCGCTTCGTCTCCTCCCACACCGGCACTGCCTGCCGTCAGCGCTGTCAGCGCGGGGACGTACCCTCCCCCTGCAGCTCGTCTGCCATTGCCGCCAGGATCTCCGACACGATGGGCGGGAGATCCATGGCGCTGAGTAAAGTGTAGGAGACAAAAGGGTGACGTCGAATTTTTTGTTTACGGGGTGATTATTTGTTTACGCAATAAATTCCGCAAACGTCTGTTGCAAACCCTCACGAGCACGCCAACACACAACCAAGGTATCACATGCACACATCTACAACTGCGGCCAACAGTCTCTCTCTCTCTTTCTACAGCTTCGCGGGCACCTCCGTGCCGACCATCTCGGTCTTGCGCTCCTCCTCTGCACGCGTGCGCAGGTCCTTGCGCAGAATCTTTCCCGAGGGCGACTTGGGGATCATATCAACCACAACAACGCCGCCGCGCAGGCGTTTGTGCTGAGCGACGCGCGCCGCGAGCCATGCCGCGACTTCGGCGCCGAGCGCCTTCTTGTCCGCGTCGCTCTTGACATTCGGGTCCTTGGCCACAATGTACGCACTGTTGTCAGCTCATCTCGGTGTCGAGTCAGCTCACCGTGGCAGCTCGGTCGCCTGCGCCTCGTCCCACACGCCAATAACGCCCGTGTCAGCGACCTTGGGGTTGGTCATGAGGAGGCCCTCAAGCTCCGCGGGAGGTACCTGGAAGCCTTTGTACTTGATAAGTTCCTTGACGCGGTCGACAACCCTGTAATGTGAGTATGGTGTACTTGCGGCGGTACGAACTTGTACCATCCCTGGTCGTCGACGATGAGGACGTCGCCGGTCTTGTACCACCCGCCGGGCGCCATGGTGCCGTTTGTCGCCGCCTCGTTGTTGTGGTACCCCTTCATGACGCTTGGTCCGCGGAGCCAGAGCTCGCCGCGCTCGCCAATCTTGGCGTCGTCGCCGTCCTCCTTGACCAGACGCGCCTGGAAGGTCGGGAGTAGACGGCCAACCCAGCCGTCGCGCCCGTCGGCCTCCTCGCGCGTGTACACGTGCGTTGTGGGCGAACACTCGGTCATGCCGTAGCCCTGCGTAAGCTTGATCCAAGGCAGGCGCTTCATGAACGCTGCTGCGAGCTCGCCGCTCAACGGCGCAGCGCCTGCCATGAGAGTCCGCAGCGACGACAGGTCGTACTTTGGCACATTGGCCGAATGGAGCAGGATGATAAGGATGGGAGGGACAATGAGACCATGCGTGATCTTGTACTGGGGATGAGCTAGGTGGACCGGTCGCTCAGCTCACCTTCTGAATAGCTGAAAGGACAGAAATCTCCTCGAACCGCGGGAGGACAACGAGCGGCACGCCCACAGTGAACGGCTGGAAGAACACAATGGTGAGACCGTAGATGTGGGAGAACGGCAAAATGCCCAACACAGTGTCGCGGCCGCTCTCGAGCTTCTGATAGCCAACATTGAGAGCCTGAAGCTGGCTGGTCATGTTGTTGTGCATCGTCATGACACCCTTGGGCAGACCAGTCGTGCCGGACGAGTAGCAGAGCCACGCCGTGTCGCGCGACTGCTTGCCAGAAAAGTGCTCCGACTCGCCACGCTCGCCCAGGATCTCGTCAAAGCACTTGTACTGCGCGAGTTCCTTGGGTTTGCGCTCAGGAGGACAGAGGAGCACGACGCGCTCTGGAGGGAAATCGCGCTTGATCTCCTTACGCGCCTGGTCAAACGTCGGTACGAGCGAGGGCTCGACAAAGAGAATTTGCGCACCCGAGTCATTGACCTGGTGGGCAATCTCGTGCGGCGCGCTGGCGTCAGTCAAGCCGGCAACACTGGCAACTCACTAAGCATAGTTGGCGGGACTGACACAGACACCCGCGGCCATGCATCCATACGCGGTCCGCACCCATTCCAAAGAGTTGAAGCCCCAAAGACACGCGACGTCGTTACGCTTGACGCCCAGCTTGCGGAGGCCCGTGACGAGACGCAGCGAGCTGTCTTCGAGCTGGCCGCGCGTGATGACGCGTCCGTCGAGGCCGTCGATGTATGCTGGAAGGTCGGGGTCAAACTTTGGCAGCGGAGACACACCTGCCGTGCCGTGGAACAGGTAGTCGAACAGGCTGCACTCGGGCAGCGCGTCGGGCACGCGGTGGTTGGACTCGTAGATGATCTCTGGCATCGCGATGGCTGTGTGGGGGTGGCAACGGGGAGTGCGGGGTATTGAGGGGGCCCAAGACGGTGGTGAGTATCCCAGCAAGGTCGAGGAGGGGTTGAGGTTGCCGCTGCTTTCCAACTACGTAGCGAGCACCGACGTTGGGAAATGGTCAAGTGACAACCACACTTGATATGGTGTTGTCGCTGCAATCCCCATTGAAACAGCTGCATCTCCGCACCGTATGGGCGTTTGCGTGATCAGTGACAACCACCCGCTCAATGCAATCGGCTCGGCCCGGTAATGGGCCGGCTATTTAGTTGGCCGACTGGGCTTGGAAAGCGTGCCTGTGCGCAGGTATGCTTGACGCTGTGGGGTGTTGCTTGGGCACATGAAGCAATGCGGGGCCATTACCGCCGAGTTGCCGCATGCTCGGCATGCTAGGGGCCGTCCTCTCCGTGTACCGTGTCCGCCAATGCATCTCGAGGGCATTGATCAAGCGCAGCCAAGACCAGAGTCGGCCGAGTACAAGGTGAACGCGTGAACGCCGAGTAGCGATTAGGTACCTCGGGGACGAGCTCCTGCCAGCGGAAGCAGAAGCACGTGGACCAATTGGGCCCCGCACTCGCGCTGTTGTTGCCACTGTTCGTCGTCGACTTTGAGCCAGAAACTGATCTTGGGTAGACAACGACACAGACAATCATCTCGAGGATAGACATCGGTCCCAGCGGCATGGCGGATCCACCTGCCTTTCTCTCGTTTCCTGACCTTCCGGAGGACGCTTCGGAGGGTAGGAAGAACGGTGAACCGTCCCGCGGCTCTGCACCGCCTGCCATTTCGTTTTCCTCGTTTCCCGATATCGATCTCGAGCCAGAGCAAGGCGGTAAGGAGGAGCGGAAACGAAAGGCAGCGCGGGTCGAGTCTCAGATCGAGCGACATAAGGATAGAAGGACGGAGAGAGATGACGAGGAGAGCCGGCGCCATCGTCGACACCACGAGGAGAAGGACGACCGCAACAGGGAACGTGGTCGGCATCATGGCGAATCTGAGCGACGGAAGGAACGCCGAGAACTCGTCCGGTCGCACAAGGAGCGCCGGCGCGAGGAGGAACGCGGAAGCCGACGAAGTAGCCGTGAGCGCGATGCCGGGCATGACCGACATGGACGACGTCGTGAGCGCCACGACGACGACGACGGAAAGCGGCATAGTCGCGATGACCGTAAACGACGGCGGGAGGACAAGGGCGATGACCCCGAAGCCGATGAGGCGCGCCGAGAAAAGGAGGCGCGACGGGCCAAGGAGCGCGCCAGAGCACAGGCGTTGCGTGATGCCGAGCCGGGCGACGGCGTGCCATGGTACGAGTCGACAAAGAAAATGACTGCAGGGGACGCGGCGGGCCAGGTGAGCTTTGGCTACGAGCTGTGCTGATTCAAGGGGCAACACAGTGATTGGTTTGTGGACGTCGTAGGCGACCAGGATGTCCTCCGCTACGGCACGCCGTCGACCCGCAATCCTCTGCGCTACTACCGCGACTTTGGTAAGGCGTCTCACATTGGCGTTGCTGACGTGCAGGAGGGCGTGTGCTCGGTCTACCACTGCATGTACGCATCATCCGCAGCCGCGAGCACGGTTTGGAGATCGCGCCATTTGGGCGTCCATATGTGAGGCAGGCGTGGTAACAAAAGCTGATGGCAGATCCCACGGTACAGCGCGCGTGCGATTGACGGCGGCGTGCACCGCGCAAGGCTCCTTCTACGACCTAAAGAGAGCACAAGCGACCTTGACGACGACTTTTTGCCGCTCGACGGCGCAGCGCGGAAACGCGCGAGGCAGGAGGAAGACGAGTTGCCGGATTACCGCGCCATTTCCAAGAACGACGCCGACGATGAGGACGAGTTCCAGGCGCTGCAAGCTATCCTGGGCGACCTCGCAACCCTCGATGACGACCTCAAGGCGCGACGTACCGAGCACGAACGTCACCTTAGGGAACACCCAGAAGATGTACAGCGCTGGATCAAGTATTCCACGCTGCACATTCAAGAGTCACCCAATGCGCAGACCGCCGGCGCGTTTGTCGATCCGGCGAAGGCACCCGTCAGCCGCGCCAACGCCGAGGTGACCCTCTCTGTCCTGGAACGTGCCTTTGACGCCCACCGTGCCAACCACAACTCGCCCGAACTGCATATCGCTTTCCTCCATGCTGCCGAGGCGCTGTGGCCCGCGACAAAGGTGACGCAACGCTGGAAAAACGTCATCCGCGAGCTGGGGCGTACCATCCCGGAGGAAGACATGATGGCCGTGTACCTGGCCTACATCGACTGGAGGGAGGGCGAAGGGTTCGGCAAGACGGAGAAGGGTAGTGTGGCGGCTGACGAGGTGGTTGATGTCTACATCGAGTGCATTGCACGCCTCAGCGCAATCGGTACGTGTTTCGTGGCGGAAACAACTCACGCAGATCGCGACCAGGAAGCGCGTGAGGAGAACCAGGTATACCTGGCTCTCCGGGCGTGTCTGTTTCTCAAGCTTGCAGGTGGGCATATGGGTTTAGGGGTCTTGCGCTGACCTTTAGGATACGCCGAACGAGCTCTGGCCATCTTCCAAGGCCTCATGGAAGTGTAAGCACCTCTGTTTATCCTCTCTGACCTCAGGACGTTCTTCAAGCCTGCGTACCTGCGTCCGCCTGCGCCGCCGTTTGACCGCCGCTTGTGGTTTGAAGGGGTAGTTTCCGAGTTTGAGAGCTTCTGGGAGTCGGAAGCGCCGCGTATTGGCGAGAGCGGCGCCAAGGGATGGAAAGCGACGCACGAGTCGGCGGACGCTGTCGACATTCCAAGATGGTCAGGGGGCGCCCCGCCAGCGCAGGAGGGAGAGGACAAGTACGCCAGCTGGTTTGCCGCAGAGCAGCACGCCACATCGTCGTTCCAGCTTCCAGGCCGCGTTCGCGACCACGGCGCGCCTGACGACGACCCGTTCTACGTCATCCTGTTCGAGGACATTGAGCCGTTCCTCTTTCCGGTTCAGACGCCCTCTGCCCGCCTACAGCTGGTCTACGCGTTCTTCACTTTCCTCGGTCTGCCATTCGCGCCACCGGATACCCCAACGTCGTCTCCGTCCGTCGAGGACCCACATCTCCGCTGGGCACTGTCGCAGAACCAAACGATGCGCGCGGCATTCTGGCCTCCGCGACCACTTACTAAAAGGATAGCATGGCAGACTGTGGGCGGTGCGCCAATGGACGCGGAGCAGCCGCGCATCCTCAAGTCGCCCTTCGCCTGTCCCGTCAAGTCGTGGATGTCGGATAGGGGCACGCTGTTCGCTGGGAGGGAGTGGTTCCGCGACATGACCGCAGCGGATCTTGGGCACGTCGACGTGGGATTTGCTCGGTGAGTTGCGCGACCGGCGCTGTACTCACGGTAGCAACGTGCTCAGCCTCATGCAGCCACAGATACCCGACCCGTCATTCGTGCTTTCAACCTTTGCGTTTGAGGCGGCCATATCGCCCAAAGCGTGAGTTGCACCTGCATCTGACGTCGCTCACTCCAGCGCGGTCAAAGTCGCAAAGCGAATCTTGTCTACCGACAGCGACAACCTCGTGCTGTGGGACGGCTACGCGCGTCTGGAGCGCCAAGGGGGCAAGCTCGATGCCTCACGGCAGGTGTACACCACAGCCATCCAGGCGGCTGAGCAGCGCGCACCTGCGGATGCTGCAGCAAAAGCGGATCTTGAGCACGATATGGGAGAGCTCTGGGCTGCATGGGCTGAGCTAGAGTATGAAGCTGGCAACGAGGAACTGTGCCTCCTTGTGCTCGTCATGGCAGCCGGCATGCGGCGCGAGCTGATCGGTAGGTGTCGCTGCACGTCCTTCACTGACACCAAGCGGAGTGCACCCAGCCAGGCTTCATACCACCCTCACTTCCACCCATCTCCATGCTCAAAACTAGGCAGCTGTACCAGACCAGCTTCTCACAGTCCTCACACCAGCTTGTCCTGGGCACACTGTTCTTCTGTCTGACGGACGGCATTGAGGAGACGCGAAGTCGTCTTATGGGCGTCGTAGACGCTCTGCCCGAGGGGCATCCGCATGCGGAAGAGGCGCTCCAGTTGTTGCTCAAGGTACTGCACATTTACACTGGTCGGCACGCTGCGCCGGCGTCACTGATGCGCGACGTTGTACAGCGCGCCATTGACATGTTCCCAAACAACACCATCTTCCTGTCGTTGTTCTTGTGGGGAGAGGCGAGTCGGCGAGTATACGGCAATGTGCAGCGCCTCACCGCGAGCCTCACCGCCGAGGACCGCGGTGTCGTGCCGCTGTTGTGGGCGGTATGGGCCGAAGCGCAGGCAGCGTCACGGACGTTCTGGGATGCCGGGGGCAGTGGAGCGGAGCGTGTGCGCCGCGCGCTCGACCGCGGCGTCAATTCGACCAGAGGACGTCGCTCTGCCGCCCTTTGGATCCTGTATATCGAGTTTGAGGCGTTGATGGGGCGTTCAGCGGCGGCGAAAGCGCTGTGTTATCGTGCCATTGCGGCGGTGGGCGGTTGTAAAGGTGAGTAACCGTGCTTGTGGGCGGGCGAATGTCGGGTGGTTTGGCTGATGGCTCACCTCACCGTAGACCTCTACCTCCTTCCATTCTCCACCCTGCGCGCACACTTCACGTCCTCGGAACTCCGCGACGTCGCCGACCTCATGCTTGAGCGCGGCATACGCGTGCGCGCCCCGACGTATGCATACTGGGACGCTGCCGACAGCGACGTGGAATCCGACTCGGACGACGACGAGGATACCCACCCCGGTCACGCCACCCGCGCCATCGAGGGCGATTACGAGTACGGCATGCTCCGCGAACGCGAGGTGCTCAAGCCCTACTGACCTATGCAAGCTGTAGCTGAAGTGTGATTGGGCATGGCTTGTCGTTGCGCTGGCGCGGGCTGAGAGTGGACCTTATACCTCAACAACGCTCACAGTGTGCTAATTACTCACATCATAATGCTGGACGAGCGCATTATCCACAATGTTAAGGTCCTTTACGACTTGCGCGGTGCTTACGTTTCCGTACACGGCGCACTCACATGCTGCACGTGGGATGGGGGCGCGCAGGCTGGTCAAAAGGCAGGGAAACCAGTGTATTTCAACCAGAGCCGTTGGCTTAGCTGTAAAAGTGATTTGGTTCACTTTTCGGTTCTTGGGGATTAGAAAGTGCTGTTTCTCTCACGCGTTCGACTCCTCTCCCCGCCCTGTCTGATTCTGTGTGCGGCCGCTATGTAAGCTGGTGGCCGCCGAGTTCAAGAAGTGGTGGTACCACTCGGTGGGGGCCATTCTCCAGGAAATACGATTATGTAGGGACGAGGAGGAGCAACGAAGAGAGCAACAGCAATTCTTTTTGCACCCAACGGGCTCACCACTGCTGCCGTGCTTGTCGTCGACAACATCCTTTTTGACGTCGCGTCTTGACCTGTTCCACTTTCCCCACTCACCACCATGCATCCCGTCACATCACAAACTCCTGCTACCACATCCACACCTTCTCTCGATATTCGTGCACACTCCTTCTGGGGCCCCGCGTGGTGTGCGCATCCGCCTTGATCCCATCAACAATGGCAAGCACTGGTCTCGCGATCAGCGTTGGCGCCGGCGCCAGCGACTGCACCGACTCTTCAGATTACCGTCGCCTACCGTACAACTCTCCACACCATGCCAGCGCCCAGCTCTGGTCATCCATACACCGAGGTGGTGACCACAAGTTCCCGCCGCTAGTTGCAGTGAGGCCCAGTGGTCTGTGCGTGAGCGGCCTGAGTGTGCGGGAGCCGATCGGTGGACCGTGCGAGATGAGGATAGATGTCACACGAACAACGCCTGTCACATTTTCGCAAGTACACATTCATCTCGTGCTTCGCCCTGCTTCTTTACTTCTCCCTTCTCCTCTCTCGCCTTATCACTCTCCATGGCGCCCGCGACGAAGAATGCCGGCGACGGCGGAGCAGCTGCAGGCGGTGCAGGACGCGCAGGGCGTGCCGCGCCACCCGCCGCTGCCGGGGCTACGGCCGCCGGGGCGACAGGCGGCGCCGCTAAAGGCCCCACACCGGGCGGCGCGCCAGGCGGCGGCACACCCGCGACGGCCGGCGTGCCGGTGGTGGTAACGAAAGTGCCCAAGATTAAGAAGGAGTGCTACGACGAGAAAGGCGAGCGTATCACATGCCCAAAATCCCAGGTCGTGTCCGGCAAGTTGGCCGCCATTATCGTTGGTACGCTGGTCGGCGTCGCGCTTCTCGTCACCGTGCTGGTGTTACTCTACCGACGCCGTCAACGGGCTGCTGAAGCTCAGGAGAACGCGGCGGACGCACACGACGAGTCGGACGCCGAAGATGCCGCTGTCGCTGAAGCCGAGCTTCAAGATAAGCAGGATACCCCGGCCCAACGCTACGTCGACTCTCGCATGTCCGCTGTCGAGGGCCTCACTGCGCCATTGCATTAGCCGCCTTGTAACACCCGCCGGCCTCGATTGACACACTCCCGCGTCAACTACATGACACCCACGATCGACGTGGTAGCGAAGGCCCCGCCGCCCCAACTCTGTACAGTGTCTTTGCTTCCCTTGTGGCCGCAGATCATCACATCGCTCCAGCACATGCAAACCCTGAGCTTGAGCCAAATACACAAGCCTTTCCACCGCCTCTAATCTGCTTTGATGCTGATGTGCTCTACTGCACGCTGATGTTGATGTGTGCTTGGTGTGCTAAACGGTGATGACACCCTGGGCATACAAGAGGCCACTCTCCGACCGCGGCGTGCGATATGCTTTCCCCAGCCCTCGAAACCCACCACATCAGACATGGGCGTCGGTACAGTCGTCATCTGCACTATCCTCGTCGTCGGCGTCATCGGCATCGTCATCTTTGTGCGCCATACCATCGACTGGTTCAACAGCGCCATGCGGGTGCCAGAGGAGATGGTCGTGCTCAAGGTGACACCGAACGTGTAGACCGCGGTCGCCACGACATGTCGAGCATGCAGCGTCCATCGTCCACGTGGCAAGGATGCGGCGGTCAGAACACACATTCCCACTCCTTCCATCACCCACGGCCTTTGACTGGGGGTTAAGCCGGCCAAGCTTCATCACTCCGCACTGACTCGGTGATGAGTCTCGGCGCGTCCAACACGACACGCGGATATTGCCGCCGAGAATGGTCGATGCACTCTTAAGCCCCAATGCGCGCCGGTGGCCACAACAACACTAACCCCACGTCAACCTCAGCGGCAATGGCGTTATCCCAGGGACAAACCCTCGCCGTCGTGGCCGCGGTGCTCTTCGTCGCCGTAATCCTCCTTCCCCTGGGGCTCGTGACGTTGCGGTACGCAATCTACAAAACGTGGAAGACGCTGCGGTCGGCCAGGGCAGCCACGAGCGACGACGACAAAAAGGAGACGACCCTGCCTTCGGGCCAAACTTCCACTGCACCCACTGCCGTTGACCGTTCCGCACAGCCAGCTCCCGCGCCAACCCCAGACGAGGACCTCCTCGCGTTCCGCCTTTGCGATGATCCGCCGCCGCTCCTGCCGGCGTTTTGTATGTCCCCCGGGTTGAACTGGGGTCAAGATGGGGTGGTTTTGGGGACTCACATGTCTCCATCGGTGGTCTACAGTGAGCAGGCAGCTGTCTCGGGTGGCTCTCCCATGGCCGTTAGTGGTCTCCCAATGGTCTCCACCCCGTCTTCACCAGATGCGAACCATGCTCAGCCCACAGTAATGAATCAGGCTTGTAAAGCGGCACCACATCCCATCACGCAGCTTGCATAATTCCATCCACATACACCGCGCGACATTACGCAGAGCTGGACCATTGATACTTGCATTAACGCCTGCTTCCGTTATATAAGCTTGCCTTTGCTAGCCAGCCAGACTGGAGTTAATACTGTACTGTATGTGCATTATGTATTAGACGAAAAGGCATGAGGGCCGATAAAGGAATGCAGACAACTTTTGGAGGAGGGATACAAAACAGTGATGCTGGTCCAGGCTTAGCGAACTGTGCTGCAGACGGATGCCACGAACTCGAAGCATGCATCCTTTCCGCGTCACCCCGTATCATGATGCAGAATTAGGCAATAGTGTGTACTGTGCAGTGCAACGGTTACCCTACAAAACGGCCCAGTCTGTTCGTAGTGCGGGGTTGGAAACCATGCTCAACAATTACTGTCTCTTGCGGTGGATAGCAAGGAGACGCCACCAAAGTGCAAGCCCAGCATACACTTAGTAGTGTTTGATTTTGCAAACCATACCCGCTGGCTGCATGCACTTCCCGTACTGCGTCTCTCTATTTTCTACATGTCGCTGTCGGGAGAACAGGCCAACCGTTTGACATTCGTAGGAGTCGCAGTCTGACGCGCCCTTGACAAGCCTTTTTGGACATTAGACTGTGTCGTCGTGTCCTGGCTAAAACCGAACCTGCTCGAGTGCGAGGATCTTGAGCGCAACAAAAAGAAACACGGCCCAACCACCAATACCCAGCCCTAGCGCCACCCATGCGCCGAGAAAGCTCCAGCCCGGCGCCAAACCTTTCTCTATCTCCTCCACCGCGGAAGACTCGGATGCGAGGGGCTGTGGTTGGATAATAGACATGGTTGGGAGTACGCAGGACCGAGCTGCGAAGTGTGCGTACTTATGACTTGGCACCGGTGGGGCCTGTGCGCAGGATCACTCGTGCGGGAGGCATCACCCC
Source organism: Cutaneotrichosporon sp. PT3311B (assembly GCA_023627985.1). Lineage (NCBI taxonomy): Eukaryota > Fungi > Basidiomycota > Tremellomycetes > Trichosporonales > Trichosporonaceae > Cutaneotrichosporon > Cutaneotrichosporon sp. PT3311B. The sequence goes on along the minus strand of JAMALP010000003.1, from coordinate 1,190,905 downwards.
AACCGAAATGCATCATGATGCCCCTGTTTGTAGCCGTCATAAAAGGCTCTTGGATGCATCGGTGTGCCACGCTACTGAACGAGCTGATCCCATGATTTGTGATTTTGCCCGACACGTTGCGTGGTCATCTCTGGTGGCGGTCGACAGGTTAGCAAAGCAGCCCAACGATCAGCCCAGCAGCCTTGCTGCACGGGAAAAGCAACCTGCCTCCTATTAATACTCGAACACGTCGGATTTGGGTAGCAAGCTCCTACAGTATTAACCTTGCCATGAGAGTGGCAGCTGCTGCTCTGCCCTTCCCAGCATTGGCGGTCGCCCGTGTTTGGCTTGGTGATGCAGAAAGCAGATAGAAATTGAATCCCCTGCCTAATGCAGCTGTTTACGACGATGCAAACGTGATGGGATCACGCCTTGATGGGGTCAGCGGACATCACGATGGGATGGGTAATGGGTACCATAAAGACCGATGCGGTCATGAGGAGCACTTAATCACCACGTCCACGGCAACCTTTCCGTCCCAAGATCTCCAAAAGACCAACGTAGCACAACGCCGCTGCAGCCAGAACACGCCATGGTCGCCGTTGTGAGCCCATACGCGCCTCGTCCAACGCCGCAGCGCAGCCATGTACAGCTCCACCGCCCGATGGCGCGAGACGAGGGCGGCGATGGCACCCCTGCGCAGGAGCTGATAATGCCCGAGATGGCGACGGGCACGCGTGTCGCCATCATCGCTGGCTCGGTTGCCGGCGGTGTCCTTCTGGTTGCAATTATAACCCTCCTGCTAGTCAAGTTTCTCCCAAAAAAGGATAAGAGGGACAAGGCGGGCACAAACGAGACTCCCACTGCAATTGGCGTCCACCGCCTCGTGTCGGAAAAAGCCCACAGTATCCACTCGTTCCAGCCCCTCGCCGCGTCCGTCATTGTTGGGGGCGAGGACGCAGCCTTTATCCGCCCAATTAGCAGTTATCGCGCTCTTGGGCGCAAGGCCAATGGCGCCATCTTCAACGTCGCCACCAAGAACGCGCCTAATCCGCGAAGTTTTGCGGCGCTTGACGCCAACCCGGCCCCTCTAGCCCACGTTGACTCCCGCATCAAAAGCAAGCCGGACAGCGTTCGCAGCCTGCCTACGCTTACCATAAACACTAACACCCCAGCGGCGCCCAAGGCGCACAGCTTCAGTAACGTCCAGATACATCTCGAGGACGCCCAAACCGCCAGGGTTGACCCAACGCGCCACCACAACTCCTTTGTTCAGCACGCAGAACGTTGCTAGCATGCGCATGCCGCTAACGCTCTTAGTGACTGCTTCCTTAACCCCTAACACTGCGTGTTCTTGTTGCCCAGGATGCACGGTTACTGTAAGTATAACGTGCCGACTGACTGGCGTTTGTAGTGCGATGAATTTGTTAGTACAACTGTGGTCGTTGGCAAACCGCTACGAAGCAAAGAGGCGTTAACAAACAGTGCAGCGTGAGCCATTATTGACTAGACCAAAGCGCGGCTTTACAAGATGCATAGAACGTAATATGTTTCCCGCCGAGACGGTGGCAGTGCGACGGTTACGCGTCACGCGTGGTACCGGGTGTCGACCCACGGGCGCTTGGCCTTGAGCGCGGCGATGATGGAAACGACAAACGCAGCGCAGAGGATGCCAAAAGCAGCCCAGCACATGTAGTACGCTGATCCAAAGGTGATCTTCATACCGAGGCGGTTGATGTTTAGAGAGGAGGTGCGAGTGTAAGGTTCGTACGTGATCAGGTTTGGGTAAAGAACGGCAACCTGCCACAGCTTGGCACCAACGCACACTGCGGTTGCGGCGATGCTGCCAAAAACCGCGGCGATGATGAGAACGGCCTTATGCCTCTTTCCGGGCGACAGGGAGATGAACCCCAGGACCATGGTGATGAACGCGGCAATGGTGCCCGACTGCGCGTCAGCCCGGGTTCAAGCTGCGGTACCCACCATAATCACGAAGGACCCCGCGCGTGAGATGATTCCAGCGTACTCCTCCCAGTTCAACAACTCGTGTGTCACAATGAAATCCATCTCCCGGAGATCATCGACCTTTTGTTTGTAGTTGACAGGTCGCATGGGCACGTCGGCCATGAGTTGGTCAAAAGGCCTAAAGCGCCGGGCGCCATACGCGTCGTCTGTCGTGTTGCACATCTGCCCAATGCCCATGTCCCTGTCGTACATTGACTCTCGGTACCCACACGTACCTGAAACGCTGTCAGTCGTAGCACACGCAGCAATCACTCACGGTGCAGGCCGTACCGGTACTTGTCACGGATGCCGAGCGACTGTCCCATTCGCGCTTTCTCCTCGTGGCCCTTCAGGTCGTCTAGGAAATACAGGCCGCCAATCTGGTTAGTCGGGGCTGCCTGCATAGCCTTTCCAAGACTGTCGGTTAGCCCATCGACTTTCGGGTAGAGAAAGCCACAGCGTCCACGTCGTCGCAATACAAGCAACCTACTCACCCGGTGACATCCACTTGGACCATGTAGTTCGACCGGGCAATACCATAGCCAACTTGACTCAAGTTGACGGCCAACAGGAGGACAAACGCCGTGGCCGAAAAGATTGCTGCGACTGCGTTCCATTTCTTGGTGATCATCGTGCCTTGTTTCGTTTGGGGGATGTGAATGTCAGGCCGCGCTGTGGTTGCCGCCAACACGCATTCAATAAATATTGAAGCGGCCACACGGTTCGTGCGGGCAGCTGTGCAGCATCACATGCCATCAGACGCCGAAGCACGGGTAAAAGTATGCGATGGCCCCGAAAAGCTCAGTGATGGCCACCGAAGGCGCAACCCCGTCAGGCCCGCATCACCACTTTTCCGTCAATGCTGTAAGCTCCAGACTGTAATGCACCGCCCCCAACGACAACCATCACTCATCCAAACTCCCTTCGCAATCCGCGGGTTTCAGATGGCTTCCATCACTGTTTCAGACTCATCTTGGCGCCGGGCAGTTTGCGTTTCTAGTGGGTGGTAAGCCAAAATGCAGGAGCGACAAGCACTTTTTGGCAAGTCAGAGGGGCGTCAAATGGAAGTGAGTTGCCCCGGTCAATACCTGTTTCAGCGGTACTCTCTTCCTATACTTCTGAACCAAACACCGACTCCTGTCCCCAAGATCATATACACACAGCGCGTCTTTGTACAGATTTGGCTCTAATCATCGCGGTTGAGTGCAGTCGCAGTCACGTGCTGGAATTGTTAGCGTCGGCGCGTGCTGTTGGGCTGATGCGGTCAAAACTCACCAGGTCGTCGCACGTAGAGTAGATGATGCCTTCAGACATGAGCGACTCGAGAGCGTCCATGACATCGTCACCGTTCTGGGCGCCGCACTTGCCGCCAAGCGACTGCACATGCACGCCATTCTTGTCCGTACACTCATAAATGATCTCCATGATCTTGCGCTGCAGCGGCGGAAGGCTGTCGTACATGGACAAGTCGTTGTCCGAGGTCGCGCCAGCGACGTAGTCGCTGTGCGTCGCGCCCGCCCCGCCACCACCGCCGTTCGCCTAAATAGTCAGCTTGTGAGTTACAAGGGAGCAGCTTACCGCGCCGGGGTTGCGAATCGCCAGACTGATCTGGAGCGCCTTGAGGAGATGGTGGTAGACTTCGTCCGGGTTCTCAATCGCCCGGATGTGCTGTGCCGAAATATGACGCTTGCCGCCAAACTCTTTAATTGTCCCAATGACTGAGACGTACATGTCCTGCTTGATGCCCTCCGTCTTGCCCGCGTCGTCATCCGAGCTGTCCAGCCACTGCCGCACGTCGATGTACCCTGTGCCGTCGCCAATCTCGTACGAAACGTTGGTCGACGCCTGCGACTGGTTGTGTACCGACCCGACAAACTGGACCTAGGCGTTAGTTAGACGCCTGAAGGGCCGTTGGGATGCTCACTGGCCCGATGTCAACGCCATCAATGACAAAGTCCGCCTCCTTGTGCGCCTGGCTTGCGTTAAGAATCTGCTTGACTGTAACTGGGCGAAGAGACTGATTGCGTCCCTGTATAGTCAGCACAGCTTTGTCGTAGATGGGACCCATACCTTCCTGCCATCGCCACCGGGAGACTGTTGGGAACCGTATGGCGACCCGCCGGCCATGAATCCACCGCCGCCGCCGCCTGAACCGTAGTATGGATTGCCGTCACCTGTGTGTGAGTGCTTGCAGCAACGCGCCAACGACCAGTTACGCACTCATGATGGCAGTGTTGTTTTGGAGTAGGTGTAGACAGAAGGAGGAGATTGTTGACACGAACAAAAGTCAGCCGCCCGCCGCCGTCATGAGCGAGGAAGGCAGGACGCGTCGCGCGATCGCGCGTCCAGTCAACCCACGTGAGATGAGTCAACTGGCTTGGACGCGTGCTAGCGTCTATGCAGTCCCCCTACTTTACGGACGGATGTGGCCGGCTACCAACTGCCGCTCTTTTGACTCCGTCCCTTTTTTGCCACCGCCTATACACACACTGTCCGCGACATGCCGCGCGTATCGACTCGGGCCTCGGTCCAATTTGATTCTCTCACCCAGACGCGCTGCCTTCCCTCCCCCCCAATTGCACGCTATATGCGCTAGTCGCCCGGATTCAGACACACACACACACATACACACTTTTGGCTCGCAGCGTCTTCTTCGCTTCCTCCTCTTCACCAACGCTCGACGCTCTTGTCCTCTTGCTCGTCGTCATTCTCCTTTGATTGGGTTGTGTGCTGCGCTCGAAGACCGGAACATCAACTACCGTGGCGTAGTGTCGACGCAACCCCGGTTGTGTTCAATCCAGTGTCTATACTTGGTCCCGTTCCTTTACGCTTTCCCCACCGCTCTTGTCCGAAAGGGGAATCAAGCAGCAGGCCCCCCGCGCTCGGTACCCAGTTGACCCGGCCAAACCAAACCTGGGGCTCAAAAACGTCTTCGCTTGCGGCATTCTGGCCACCAACATTGTTGCATGTCGACTAACCAGCACGTCCGTCGCTGGAATTCGACAAGCATCCACACTTCTTTCCCTCTTCATTGTCCAGGTCGCCGTTGCCCAACATGAAGATGCCGCCGGCAAGACGCACGTCGTCGGACAACTCGAACCACTACTCGCCATATCCCCCAACATCCTCATTCACTCAACCCGCCGTTCCCAGCCGGAAAGGTTCAACACCGACAGTACCGGAAACACCAACAGACCCCCAGCAGCCAACGTACAAGGTTGCCCGCGCCATCTCGTCTTGCACGCGCTGCCGCTCGCGCAAGCAGAAATGTGACGGCAAGCTGCCTGCATGCTCGGCATGCGAACGTGCAAAGGTTGAGTGCATAGGCTTTGATGCAATCTCCAAAACAAACGTTTCGCGCAAGTGAGTACCAGCTAGCAAGCTGTTTGCTTTTTTCCGGCTATTCGTGGCGCTAACGCCGCCCGTAGTTATCTGCACCAGCTGGAACAGGAGGTGGCGTCCTTGCGGTCTCAGGTTGCGGCGCTGTCGTCCATGGGAGATCCCATCGGGCGGAGCAAGAGAGAGATGGCGGCGAATGCGTCGCAGGCCGTATCGTCGTTTGTGGGGACGTCAAACAGTTTGGCTATCGACCCGTCTTTACAAGGCCCAGAAGGCGAACCACCCATGCGATCGCCATGGGACTCGCCTTCTGCGCTGCCACGTAGAGAATATCCACTACCACCTACGCCCTTGAATCACGACTCGCCCAACTCTCCCGTCGTGGGCAGCAGCAGTCGGCGGTCCGTGTCGCGAGAACGGCCCAACCAAAACCCAATCACATCGGGGTCTGCGGCTGCGACGTCGCTCACACGCATGGTTCAGGATGCCGCGATGCGCACCGGCCATGCCATTACTGGCGCGACGCTGCTAAACTCGACCAACGGGGGGTCGCCCAATGACATTAGCAAGGAGTCGCCAGCGAACCACGGCGGAGAGCTCGAGCGCGACGCCGAATACAACACGTCGCCCGAACACATTCTCACGCCTCGGTCTGGCGCGGCAAACATGCCGACACCCAGTGGGCATCCAGGACGAGCCCCGTCCGTGTCGTCGTCCTCGAGCAAGCGCATTAGACGTGCTTTCCAGGTTCCTCCACTACCTCCGCAGCCTGCGGTTGAGCGCCTCGTCGCCGCGTACGTCGACTTTGTCGGCGTGACGGCACCGATCATCCACATTCCGACGCTGGGGAAACAGCTTCAGCGTATGCGGGAAGGGACAGACGTGGACGAGAGTGACGTGTTCGTCGTCATGATGGTGCTTGCGCTGAGCACAATGGCGAGCTCCCGTTTCGTCGACCCGCCCGATGAGCTGCGCGCGTGCTCCGAAGCTTTCCACGCCGAGGCGCTCAAACACCTCGACGCCGTGTTTGAGACGCAAAACTACATTGGCCTGCAGGCGATCCTGCTGCTTGTGTGGTACTCGCTGCTCAACCCCGACAAGGGATCCATCTGGTTCCTTGTCGGTCTTGCGTCGCGCACCTGTGTTGATCTCGGCTTTCACAACGAGAACAACTCGCAAACCGAAAAGCTCGACAACCTCGAGATTGACATGCGGCGACGTCTGTTCTGGATCACATACAAGATGGACCGCTTGCTATCGCAGTCGCTGGGTCGCCCACCCAGCATCCCGGATGGGTTCATACATGTTCCCATGCCTGCACTCCAGCACGACGTCGACATACATGCAGGCCAGTACGGCTCGCCGACGGGCGACAACTGTGCATACAAGGCCGTGTTCTCTCACACCGTCAAGCTGCGTCAGCTCCAGTCCGAGATCCTCAACAACACGTATGGCGTCAACGGCCAGCCACCACCCAAGCCGGAGTGGTTTGACGACATGTTTGAGCGGCTCAAGGACTGGCTCGCGACTGCGCCCGAGCCACGCGGCACCGTGTCGACCGAGGGCTACGCCATATCGTTCCACAACTCGTGCTTGCTCCTGTTCCGTCCGTCGCGGGGTAACCCCAAGCCGGGCCGCTCGTCCCTCGGCACCGTCCTCGCCAGCTCGAGCTACATCATCCGCATCTACAGAAGGATGCAGATCAACAACAGAATCAGCTGGCTGTGGATGACGAGTCACTTTTCATTCATGGCTGGTCTGTCGTTCCTCTACGCCTTCTTCAACCTGTACAGCCTCGGCGACGCTGGCGTCCCGACGCTGGACGAGGCTATGCTCGACATTGAGTCGTGTCTCGCAGTCCTCGAGTACCTTGCCCGTGAGTTTTGCCCATTTGCGTCACTGACAATCAGCCCATGTCCCTTCTGCGCAGGCATGCCACGACACGATGCGTAACGTCTCGCAGGCCATTATCGAGCAGCTCTCCAAGATGTCTCCGCCAAGGAAAGACGGTGTGCCGTCTGGGCGTTCGCCAGGCGGGCGTTTCCGTGCCGCCGCGCTGTCGTCGGCGCGCGACGATCCTCTGCCGAGCGACACGTCGTTCCCCGCGCCACTACCGCCGACAACGCTGCCATACGAGCTCACGCTCTTGGAGCACCTCTTCCTCAACCCCCTCACGTCGCACCACAAGGCGTCGGGTTACACAAATGGCGCAAAGGCTGCAGCGGCACAGGTACGCAAGGCGGCAGGTGCCAAGCCCAGTGCGGAAGCAAGCACATCTGCGTCCAAGACCAACAACATGCCGCAGGGCCTGCCACCAGCCGCGTTCCACAGTTTTGGCCCGTACGGCATAGCCGCGCAGGTGGCGTCTGGCTCGAGCAACGACAACGCCGGGACACCGTCGCTGGCGTCTGCAGCGGGCGCGTGGCTCGGTACAGACAACGGCAACGCCGCGACGCAGGCAGTCGCGGCAGGCGCGCCGTCGGGTGTACCTGGCGCTATCAACCCGGAGCTGGTGATCAACGGCCTGATGTCGAACCAGCCGGACGAAAGTGGTAACGGCGGCGCCAACAATTCTGCCAACAACAACAACAGCAGCAACGGCGGTAACGGCGGCGCCAGCACGGACCCCGCGGCGCCCGTCGACCCAGCCACGAGCTTTGACATCTTCTCGTTCCTCATGGACGAGGAGGGCGGCCTCAACTCGATCGGTACCGGGTCGTGGAACTCACTCGACATTCCCGCAGACTACCCCCTGTGGAGCTAAATCTAAGCAGTTGCATACTGCGTCTTGGGCTTAATTAGAGGCTTTTATTGGGCACATGCCACCATTAATCTGTAGAGTAGCCATAACCATGATCATGCACTCAGCTAGAAGCGATTTAAGGGTGTGAAAGCTCACTTGAACAAATCTCGTTAGGCGTCACAGCCTCGAAAGAAAAGCGCCGTGACACCTGTGACGATTATTTGAGGACAGCAGCGTTGTTCAGACGGCCCTTTTGAACGAGCAGCCGCTACGGTGGAGGCGTGACATTTTTGGGTGAGCTCGGAAAATGCCATCAGCACGACGCGAAATGTCACAACCATGTCCCGAGAAGTGCAGCGCTGTTCACAAAGACAGCTCAGTGTGACAGTTGTGACGGAGTGGGTGGCACACAAAAATACAACATGACATGCAGGATATCAATGACAATGTACTCTACATCTAGATGACCTCGACGTGCTGTTCGGCACCACACGAGCAGCGCTGGACGCTGATAGCGTCGCCGCTGTCGTCTTCCCTCTGCTCAACCTCCTCAAACTCATGGACGTGCTCGGCCTCTTGTCGCCTCTGATACTGGTTATTCCGTGTGCGTTTTCGTAGTCTGCAGCGTTAGGAAGCATCCCAGCGGACGCGACGATGAACTCACTCTCGCAACCCGGCCTCAAACTTTGCTTCGCGCTTGCGTTTTTTAAACTCCTCGCGACGCTGGTATTCCTGATCCAGGCCCTCCTCGCCGCCCCACTTATCCCACGCCACGGCCTCGACCTGCATGCGCAGGAAGAGCATCATGTTCGAGTACGACGCGGCGTGCGGGTTAGCGCGGAGGAGGTGTGGCAAAAGGTCCGTGTCCTTGAGCTCGGGATCGGTGAGGAGGTAATCTTCCTTGCACTCTGTCTTTGTGAGGAGGCTGTATTTGTCTGGAAACTCCTTTTTGCACTTCCCGCAAACGCGCACATCAAACACCTTGAGAAACTGGTGGTCGATCTCGAGCGAGCGGCACTCGGCACACCGCGGCGACGTCTCGGGATTGATGGAGGGTTCTTCGCCCTCGCGCATCATCTGACGCTCGCGCTCCTTCTGCCGCGCGAGCTCGACAACACTCTTGATCCGGTCGCCCTCCAGGTCGTCCTCCGTCAAGAAACCGCCACGCGAGTTGTGCAGTTTGGACAGGTCGTACTCAAAGTACTTGCCCAACCGCGAGTCGCGCGGTAGCGGCATCGCTGCTGCGGCGTCGGCCTGCGCCTGTTCCGCGACCATGTTGCGCGCGTTGCTCGGCGCCGCGGACGCCTTGTTCACGAGCGACGGCGCAGCGGAGGCTGATGCCGCCGAGTGCTTCTGTTTCGCCTTGAGGCGGTTCAGCGCCGCCAGACGCGCCTGCGCCGGCGTCAGGTCCGACATGGCGCTGTATAACGTTGTGTAATGTGTATTCGAAAGTGTATCTAGATGTCGATTTGGTCTTTCGATCGCACTAAAGTTAAGGTGACTCATCTGGGTGGCAAACGCCAATGACGTGGTATTTCCGGCTGGTTGATAGCCACCGGCCCGGTCCACCGGGCGTCTCGGCGGCGAGCGACAGCGTTCGGCGCGCCGTTCCAAGAACTGTTTGCGGCGTTGTTCTACGGATAAGCTCGGCAACGCAGCGGCGTGTGACGCGATCAAGCATTGGCGTGTTCTCGATTAGGAGACAACGGGACCTGGAGCATCATCGACAGCTGCACAATTGCTAGCGCGTCATTGCCAGCCGCTGACCAAAACGATGGTGGCCAGCATGGCCAGGCTTGTTCGGGTCTGACGTCAAGCCACTTGACCCACACATCCCACATAGAGCCACTGATGTCAGCTGATGCCACATTCACCCCCACCCAGCCGCAGCATGTGCCAGACCTCAAGAGCTTGTTGTTGCTCTCGCACAGAGTACGAGGTGTAGCTGGACGGATTGCGCCTCCTGCTGCACATCCGGGCGACGGCTATTGGCGTCCGGGGCGCGGGCGTGGGGGCCTAATTACCAACCTACATCACAGACCCGCGCATGATCAATCTAGCGACGGGCGTAGCCACCGTCTGGGCCTGTGGGAATTGCCTCACGGTATATATGAGCCGCAACGTCGACGGCACTATCTTACCCCCCACAGCGCAACTCGCTCTCCCAATACACTCTACTCACCACTGCACCACCACAAAACAGCTACAATGTTCCCTAGCCAGATTCTTCGTAACATGCGGCACTCGAACATCCCCGAGCGCCTGGCCACGGACGTGAGTTGGCGTCTGCCACTAACTCGCATGTCACCAGCAGCTAATCGTCCAGGTCGATCCCACCAAGCTCTCGTCTGCGCGTAACATCCAGCAGGCGACGTCCCAGGTCAACCGCATGGCCCGCAAAGACCCTGCCCTCTACCCCTTGAGCATCATCATGGTCGGCATTGCCGCCGTCACTGGCTACTTTATGTGCGTGTGCCACGCTCCCCCACTCCCACGCATTCGCCACCGTCGCTGACCTTGTCAAGGATGTCAAAGTCAACCGAGACCGGCCTCGACCGCCGCATGGCCCAGGATGGTATGGTCAACCCGTGGGACGAGGAGTCCAAGCACGAGGTGTCTCCCGGGTGAGTACCATCGTCGCCAGAGTCCATGCCCGGAGTGTCCTGCTAATCCTTCCAGCCAGGTCGCCGCGTTCAAGTACCGCTACAAGACGCGTGACGGGCATATGGAGGACGGCTACCCTACCATGAACGTCGACATTCGTCGCGTAAGTGTGCTTCGGCGAGCATGAGCTCGCTCGATACTTGGGACACGGAGCTGACAGTCGATCATATTGCTTGGTCCACCCATCTGCCATTATCGGTGACTCTCTCTTCCCTCGCCACGCCCGTCCATTGCATCCCCCCTGTCGTGTACCCACGGTAAACATTTTTACGCCAACAGGTCAAGGGCGACCAGAACTACAAGTACAGCACGCAGGTGTAAGCGGCGTGCTCGCTGTCGACGAGACGAGATGGATGTCAGAAGTCAAATTGTCAACCCAAGTTGTTCAAAGTAGTACGATGCTGTGCCGAGTCAAGGCCGATAGTCAGAAGTCTTATGCTATTGCGTGAATTATACTGGCCGTGCATGACTGAGGGGCAGAGGTGGCGCTGGCTGAAACGTCTGGGGAACAATGAGTGAACATGGCGCACGATCGACCGAGTGTCGTGGGTTGGGCGCGGCAGTTGCTCACTGTGACGCCAGCTGGAGTCAGGCGTCACCTTTTCTCCATGATCCATGGCCTCCAGCTGCACACGACACGTTCGTACACCATGGACACTGTGGTGGTGAGCTCGGAGTCGATGCTGACGATGACCCCAAGAGTGGGGCAGGGTAGGCGCGCGTATAGTGACGACCCCAGCGCCGCCCCCAGCTTTACCTCAAATGCTCATATGAGGTGGAACGGCGCCAGGGTGGAGGCGTGCATGAGAGGGAAGAATACTTCCGCTTCGTCCCCTCTTTCACCCAGTGTGCGTGTATGGTGTGCCCCGCCCTGGTGAATCCCTGGGACGCGGCGGGCGCGTGCACACTCTCCTGCGCTCACGGCTCGCGGCTCGCCGATGCCAGCACGATCCCTTTCCACATCTCGCATCTCCTTTACTGTCGTCCACTCTCTCTTCTTGTTCTCCGTCTCGTCCATTACTGCAATGGCATACCAGCCCGGTCCATCGTACCGCCCACAGGGCATGGAGCCCGACCCACACTCACAGGCCATGGCGAGCGCAGCGGGTGTTGGCCGCAGCTCGCCAATGCCACCTGTCCCCTCGGTCGCCCAGTCAAACCTCGGCCAGCCCGGCCAGATGAACCAGCCCAACATGATGTCTCAACAGCAGCAGCAGCAGCAAATGTTCCTGGCCCAGCAACAGCAGCAGCACGCCCAGCAGCAGCACATGGGCAGCGCGGGTAACAGTCCCAACAACGGCACACCCACCGACAAGGGCCCAGACTACGTCTACTTTGAGCGCAGGCCCAACCAGTTCTCCGAGGAGACGCGCGGTAAGGCCACCGCAGCCAAGATGAAACTCGAGCTGTACTACAAGGAGGCCGTGGAGGGCGTCGTTGGACGCAAGGAGCGGTGAGCTACCCTGACCTGCATATAGCTGACGGGCAGACGCACTACGCTCGAGAAGCAGTTACATGCCGACCAGATGACGCCTGACTCGATCAAGGCGAGACAGCTGTTAGCTCTTGGCCGACGCGAATCCAAGTAGGTCGCGACGCGTGCGTGCGCGTACTGACGTTCCCCAGCTTTTTGCGCCTGAGGCGGACGCGTATTGGTCTCGAGGACTTCCGCACCGTCAAAGTCATTGGCAAGGGCGCGTTCGGCGAGGTGCGCCTGGTGCAGAAGGCGGACACGGGCAAGATCTACGCGATGAAGTCGTTGCGCAAGAACGAAATGTTCAAAAAGGACCAGCTTGCACACGTCCGTGCCGAGCGCGACGTCCTTGCCGAGTCCAACTCGCCATGGGTCGTCCAGCTCTTCTACTCGTTCCAGGACACAAATTACCTCTACCTCGTCATGGAGTTCCTTCCAGGCGGTGACCTCATGACCATGTAAGCTAACCATTCTTTCGCTTTAGCTGACTCCAGGCTGATCAAATACGACACCTTCTCCGAGGACGTGACGAAGTTCTACATGGCCGAGTGTATCCTTGCGATCGAGGCGGTCCACAACCTTGGCTTTATCCACCGGTAAGCTTAAATGCCCTTTGGTTACGCTAACCGCAGTGACATCAAACCCGACAACATCCTGATCGACTCGATGGGCCACGTCAAGCTGTCCGATTTTGGTCTGTCGACCGGTTTCCACAAGCAGCACGACTCGGCGTACTACCAGAAGCTGTTGGGCGGCGGCGATGTGTCCAACCACCGGCACTCGGCGACGGGCAACCAGGCGCGCAACTCGGTCATGGTCAACTCGATCAACCTCACCATGACCAGCAAGCAGGACATTGCGACGTGGAAGGCCAACCGCCGCAAGCTCGCATACTCGACCGTCGGAACGCCCGACTATGTGAGCTATTGAGGCTCTATCCAGCTGACAACAGATCTCGCCTGAAATCTTCCTGCAGCAGGGCTACGGCAAGGAGTGCGACTGGTGGTCGCTGGGTGCGATCATGTTCGAGTGTCTCGTCGGTGAGTTAAGTCCAGGTCCGCGAGTAACTCACACCAGGCTACCCGCCATTCTGCTCGGAGAACGCGCACGACGTGTACCGCAAGATCATTGACTGGCGGAATCACCTATACTTCCCTGACGATGTGCACCTGAGTCGCGAGGCCGAGGACCTCGTGCGGCGGATGCTGTGTGAGGCCGACCGCCGCCTGACGGTCGAGCAGCTCAAGGCACACCCATTCTTCTACGGTGTCGACTGGACCACGATCCGCAACATTGACGCGCCGTTTGTGCCGCACCTCCGCTCCATGACCGACACGTCGTACTTCCCCACCGACGAGCTGGAGCAGGTCCCCGACGTGCCGAACGGCGCCGACACGGGCGCGAGCGCGACAAAGGACCTCGCGTTCCTCGGCTACACGTTCCGCCGCTACGAGCTGCTCTAGGCGCTCAATCTTCTCTCCGGACTTTCTCTCAACTTGCACGGCCTCTAGTGTTTCCGGACCTATACCTTTGTATGCATCGTCTCTACCAAGCAAGGCGTGGCCGCAGCTGCGAAGCGCAGTTTGCTTTTTTTTGACTCCTCATCACCAGCTCTGATCCAGACCCATTTGCCAGAAATCGCGCTCGAGACGGACGCACTCCTGGAAGATGCGTGTGAGCTGTTCGAGGCGGAGGGGACTTGGCGGGTCGGCAGCAATACGCGTCTCGAGGTTGGCGATACCTGTGCGGACGGCGCCAATAAACTCGTCGCCGGCATAGTCGTCCATCCAGCGTGTGTAAGGGTTGTTCTCGCGCGTGGCGGTGCCCTCATCGACACACTCGCGCAGCCACAGCCCCACCTCGCCATAGCCCACGAGACACGAGAGGACAGCAACGTATGCGTCGAGCACGTCGCCCTGGGACGCCACGTCGAGCACGTAGCGCGCGTACGCCGAGCACGCAGCTGACTCGGGCATGGCCTTGAGCTCGTCGAGGGAGATGCCAAACTGTTTACAGAACTGCAGTGAGCGCCGAGCCGAGCACACATCACCCACCTCGACGTGCATTTCCGACTCGCGGGCGACGTGCAGCGCAATACCCGAAAACGCCTGGATGGTCGCAAAGTCCGAGGCCTTGAACGCGCCCATGGCGTGCGCGCGGGCGTCTGTCGTCAGCGGCGGCGCCATGAACACCACTCACAGTGCCGGAGGTAGTGGTAGTCCTGGGCGATGTAGTGCTTGAATGCCTCGAGGGGGAGAGTGCCGTTCCCGAGCTGGACGACGAAGGGGTGGCGGACGTACTCGTCCCAAAGGGCCGGGCAGGACCCGATAAGGTGGGACATGAACGGCGTTGGATTGAGTTTTGTTGGTCTGGGGTGAGTACGCAGCGGTGGAGACGGGCTTACGGCGGAATGGGGCGAGGGGCGGTCATGTGTAGGTGGTTGAGTGGACCGTGGCCGCGGCCAAGGGGATGAGCGGACGCGATAGCCGCCTGAGTGTATCCGATAGCAGCCGCGACGCGCTCTGGTGCAAGCGTCTTGTGTCCTGGCTCGGGCGTAGAGACAGCAGCCTGTTTGGCGTACGACGACGCAAGCGCCGCAGAAAGGGTACAGCCTGTACCGTGTGTTGCCTTTGAGTCAAAGTACGGCGCGACAAAGAGGCGCGTGCCCCCCGCATCTACAAGCACATCGACGACGACGCGGGGGTTAACGGACTCGAGATCGAGCGTTCCGCGGAAATCAGTGATGATGGCTGCCTCGACCGCAGGCCAGTGGGCGGGCAAGGACCGCGCCTTGACTGCCCTCCGGACGTCTTCGCGACGCAGTGGCGCATGCCCGCCCTTGAGGAGCACAGCGGACGCTTGCGTCTTGTCCCGCACGATACCCGCGAGGGAAAGCATCTCGTCCAGCGACGACACGTCCCGCGTCTCTTCTCCCGCCAGGAGCTGCGCCTCGGGGATGTTGGGCGTGAGGAGGTTGACGAGGGGTAGGAGCTCGTCTACGAGCGCGCTGCGCGCAGAGTTGCCGCTCGCCGCGTCAGTCCCTAGTAGACTGTGCCCGGACGTGCTGATCATGACCGGGTCCAGAACGAGGTACGGGCGCTGGTCCTCGGGTAGCTTGGCGAAGAAGGACGCGAGCGCCGAGATTGTCGGCGCGCCGGCGAGCATGCCAAACTTGGCGGCGGCAGGACGCATGTCGTCGTCAAAGATGCATTGTAGCTGCTGTCAGCGCCGATGGACCCCCCGACGTACCTGCTCAACGACAAAGTCGGGGGGCACGATGTGAACGTCTTTGACGCCGAGTGTGTTCTGCGCCGTGAGCGCCGTGATCACGCTCGAGCCATAGCATCCGAACGCCGTAGCGGTCTTGAGGTCCGCTTGGATACCCGCTCCGCCGCTGGGATCGCTGCCTGCCGTCAGCTTTGCTCAGGCGAGCAAACACACCGGCGATGGTGAGGACGTGTGGCTGCGCCACTGTATCTAGCAGGAGGGTGGCCATGGTCTGTGCGCGTGTGTGAGCAGTGTTGGGCAATGTCAAAACGGAGATACAAGGCCGATACGAACAGAGGTCGTAGAGACGACTAACCGCGGAGGTCGCCTCCGCCTGGGTCGCTATCGCCGCCGGCGGGGCTCCGGCGGTATTGTCTTGTGCGGCATGCCGAGTTCCGACCAACGTGGGCAATCGATGCGAACGGTGCGGTGGCAGCAAAAGTAGCCGATTACCGACTTGGGTGGGAATCGAACCGTCTCTGACCACCCAGGCCGCCATCAAGGCACGCCACCCGCGCAATGACCTCACAAGCCACAACGGCGGAGATCTGCATCAAAGGTGCTTGCCAGCTCGAGCCAGTTCGAGGTTTCGCTTGCACATCCACCCACCCCACGCCATGACCGTCACTGAGAACAAAGAGGAGGGTGAGTGCGGCAACGGGGGGAGCAAGTGTGCTGGCGGGGTTGATCCTTGGTAGGAGAGGCCGCGAGCACACGCTAACGCGTTCGTACCTCTAGCTGAGCGCTGATGGCAGCTGCGCCTGCGGCCGCAAAGGAGCCCGTTGTCGAGGTATGCAGGCGGTTGTAGTATTTTGTACATGCTGACACTGCTTACTTTTAACTTGTGCGCTGTTGTTGTGCTGCTCAGGTTGTGGATGACGACGAGTACGATGAGGAGGACGAGGGCGAGGATGGGGAGGAGGACGAGTACGAGATTGAGGAAGAGGACGAGGAGGAGTGGACTGGAGACGAAGAGGATGAAGACGACGAGGACGACGACGAAGGCGACGACGACGACCCGCACGCCGCCGGACGCGCAATGCTCGCCGCGCTCGTCCAGGTGGGTTCTGTGTCGCCGCCGCCGCGCTGACGCCAGGACGAGGACGTTGAGACTGACGACGACGACGACGACGTCAAGGCGCCAGGCGGCGCGCTCGCACCAGGCAAGAAACGTAAGGCCGGCGAAGCGGATGCCGAGGACGGCGCGGCGGGCGGCACCGACGAGCCGCCCCGGAAGCGCGCCGAGGTTGCCGCCGGCGCGGGCGACGAGGACGACGATGTAGAGGAGTAGCTCAAGGACAACAAGATGCTATGCATGTATGTGATGTGCGGTGGCTATGGTGCGTCGAGGAGGGTCTCAATCTCGGCGATGATGGGTTTCGGTTCGGGCAAGAGCGTCCACTCCCTCGTTGCTTTGTACTGCGCAATAACGTCTCGGACAAAGGCATCACGCTGTGCGCGCGGCGGGGACAGTGATTCCGGCGCCGGTGGCCGCTGCCGTCAGCTACAACACAATGCGCAACTTACCTTGAGGTTATCGCGGACGCAGGACCAGAACCCCGTCCATCCCCACCCTGCGTCCCGCTCCAACAAACCGTCGACCTCGGCGGCCCACTCGGCCTCCCACGCCCGCGTACCGTCGGATAGGACAGCGTCGCCCAGCCGCGCCCTGATATCGGGTAGTACGTCGGCAATGGACTCGGCGCAGCGCGCCTCGTTCGCCCGCAGCGCGGCGTAGACGCGGGGCAGTGTCGGCGAGGAGAAGAAGTTGTGGTTGATCGAGATGCACTAAAGTCAGTGGTAGCTCGAGCTTCAAAGCATACAAAATCCAGATTGAGCACTTGATGGTGCCATCCGCTCGGCACGAAGATGACCTCTCCTTCCGCTTGGAGAATCAGAATGCCGGCGCTGGCGCCAACAGCCCCGCGCACATCAAACTCCAGCTCGCCATGTTTGTCCCTTGGCTCGGTACCCGGCGGAAAAAGCCACCACAGTTTCCGCCCCACGACGTTGGCCGACCACGAGTACGAGCCGTACACGTCCCGGTGTAGCGGTGTGAACGTGCCGCGGGGACCGGCGTAGACGAAGCGAAAGTCTGCCGTGGCGGCGGACGTAGAGGGGGTGGCCTGAGTCTGCGTGGCATCGAAGGGCGGCGAAAGCCAGTCGTCTGTCGTCAGCCGACCGCCTCCGGCTCGGGCTCACCGAGGAAACAGTCTGGGGGCGCGTACACGCTGCGCGGGTCGTCGAGCTGCGCGACTAGGTGCCAGTCTTTGACATACAGCCTTCCTCCTCCGCCGGCGCGCCATCTATCAAGCACGTCGCGCAGGGGCAGGTCTGTACGTGCAAACTCGCTGAACTCGCGCTCCGCCGTATCGGCAACGGGCACGACGTGGTTAGCGTAGGCCTCGAGACCGGAGAAGTTGGGAGCGGACACGCCTGTTGCTGGGCCGCTCGGCGATGCCCAATTACGCCGTGCTGGCCAGTGCGCTGTCGCTGCTGGACTTAGGAGGAACGGGGTGTTGGGCACCAGGTGGTCGCGCTGGCGTCAGCGTCGTGCGCGTCCTCATTGCCGGCTCCGACGTACGAGGAAGTCGGCGTACGTTAGCGTGTCGTACGTTGGGAACGGACGCGGTGGGACCGACTCGACAAGAGCGTCGGTACTCGCGTCGCTCGCCATGGTGTGAGCAGGTCAACGAAAGTGTGACGCAAAGATTGGGTTGTTGTTGCTTGTTCCAGGCGGAAAATGGGCGCGCCGCGGGACATGCGCGGATCGGTCAACAAGTTGCCCGCGCGCCCGCTCGCTGCTCTGCTCTCATCGACACGAGTCAATGTCGGACCCGTGACGAGCTACACGCACACGCATGTTATAAAGCTTAAACAAACTCTGATTGACATATGCACTGACCATTGACTGACTGATTTTGGGAACAGAATGGCCGACACCGAACTGAAGAACTACAAGTGCGTAGGCGGCATCCCAAGGCTGACACCAGGGCACTGCAGTTTGACTGCTACGGCGTGGGCTAAATCCTTCCGGCTGGGCTGACGGCAGACACTGATAGACTGGGAAGGCGGGGCGCTGGCGACTGCACCCGTGCGCGCGCTGCTGGCGCAGGCCGGCGCGCCGGGCCGCGACGACTTTCTCGCGACGCTGAACGCCCATGAGGCGCGTATCCAGACCAAAGCGCCGGACACGGCGTATCCCGACGTGTAAGTACCAGGTGTGCATTGTGGCTGACGGAAGCCTGGCGCAGGGATTCGCTGCGACGGCTAAAGAGTTTGGCCTGCAGGCAACGGAGGGTAAGTTAGCCTTCTCGCCTGTACGCTGTGGGGTGCTGACTGCCGCAGCCGACGCCCAGGCCTTTGGCGCCAGCGTGCCCTCCTGGCCGGCGTTTCCCGACTCTGCCGCCGCGCTTAAGCGTCTGCACGACATGGGCCTCAAGCTCGTTGTGCTGAGTAATGTCCATAACGATGGGTTCGCCGAGACGCGCAAAAAGCTCGAGGACGGCTGGACGTTTGACGCAGTGTACACTGCCCAGGACAGTGGCGCTTTGACTGGATGGGGCTAACGTCTAGTCGGTAGTTACAAACCCAGCCTGAACAACTTTGAGTACGCGGCCAAGCATATCAAAGACGCGTTCGGGATTGACAAGGACGAGATCCTCATCACTGCCAACTCGAAAAAACACGACCACGCCCCAGGACACGAAATGGGCATGAAGGGCGCGTGGATCGCGCGCAGTGGCGCAGTCATGGGCGTGACGAAACAGGACCACGTCGTGCCAGACTGGGAGTTCCCTACCATGGCCGCGTTCGCCGACGCCATGGAGGCAGCAAGGAAGTAGCTATACATCGGGGTGTAGTAGGATGCAGTAGTAGTGTACAGACACGGCGGTAGGGCAAAACTAAGCCTATCCCCGCGCGCTCGTCTTCTTGATCATGCGCTGCTTCTCAGCCTTTGGAAGCTTGTTCTTGCGCTTCTCCCGGTTTTCCTCCTTGAGCGCCTTTTTCCGTTCCTACAGGTTAGTAATGCCTTTCGCCTACGGCCCACCTTTTTCGCATCGCGGTCTTCGTGCCGGAACCCGCGCGACTTCTTCTCAAACGCCGCCGGGTCCGGGTCAGTCTCGTCTTCGGACGCCGACTCCTCGTCCGCCCAGCGCACGGTCTTGGCGGTTCGGGGACTGACGGGCGCGTCATCACAAGCGTCACCGTCGTCTTCGGCGGTGACGGAAGCCTTGGCGGTCATGTTCGACTGCTCCTGCGGACCAGCTTGCGACTCGCCCTGACTCTCAGGCTCAATCGCACCAACGCTGGCGGCCGCGCCCGCGCCCGGCCCCTTGGCATCCTCGTTGATGTCAAGCTTGGTGATGCCCGCGTAGATGAGCTCGTCGCCCCTGCCGGCTTTGAGAATATCAATGTCGCGCTCAGGATCGTAGACCTCGCCGAGGGACCGGGGGATGTACGAGCTGAAGAAGACTGCGTCGTCGACCTCGGCCTTGGCCTTGGCATCTTGCTCGCTGCCAGCGGCGGCGTCCTCGACTGGCTCCGGTTCGCGCGCGAGCCACTCGCGTAACACGTCCAAGAGACGCGCCTCTCCCTCGTCGCCCGCCTCCTCTTCCGGAGTCAGGCCCACGCTCTCGTCGACGATAAAGCTCCATGCGCGCCGCAGACCCAGAGTGCGTACCTCGCCCCCTGACCGCCGCGTGAAAAAGTCCTCGACGTTGCGAATGTCGCTCCGCAAAAAGTCGAACGCGTTCGGCTGGTCCTGCTCCACCGACTGCGACACGTCGATAATGTACAGATGCGAATTATGGTACCTGCTGTCAGCTAGCCGCAACCCCCGACTGCTTACAAGATGTTGTACTCGCTCAAATCGGCGTGCACGAGGTGGCACACGTGGAACATGCGCCGCATGGCCACGAGGAGCTCGCCGTACAGGCGCGGCAGCTTGGACATGGATATCTCTGCGTCCTTGAGACGCGGCGACGCTCTGGTGTCAGCGCTTCCACCAGCCAGTGTAGACCCACTTGCCATCCTTGCCGAGAAACTCCATGACAAGAACATTCTCCCGCTGCTCAATGACAATCGGCGCACGTACGCCGCCCTGCACCAGTCGCCGGAGGTTACGCAGTTCCTTCTCGGCCCACAGGCGCACCATCTTGCGCGGGTTGCGGCTGCTCGAGTATCCTCCGCGGAACCGGTGTTCGCCAACAATGTAGTTTTGTCGCGAGCGGAAATTGAGAATCGAGGTGCG
Organism: Cutaneotrichosporon sp. PT3311B; assembly: GCA_023627985.1. Taxonomy (NCBI): domain Eukaryota; kingdom Fungi; phylum Basidiomycota; class Tremellomycetes; order Trichosporonales; family Trichosporonaceae; genus Cutaneotrichosporon; species Cutaneotrichosporon sp. PT3311B. Next base: position 1,170,181 of record JAMALP010000003.1, on the reverse strand, counting down.
GTAAATCTTGACGGCCACTGCAGCGGGGTAGGGGTACGGCTCGTCGGGGGTGTGGCCCTCGGATGGATAGGCAAGATACACATTCGCCTCCTTGCCTGTGCTCACACACCCGTCGATGGCGGCAAAGTAGCCGCGGTTCACGAGCGCAGAGAGCACGAGGCGCGTACGTGCGTCCAGCACCTGTTCGTGTGTCGCGCGGTCTGCCTTGTCTTTTTGGTTTAGTCGCTCCGCCGCACTCTTCGGATTATGCCCGACGCCGCCGAGCAGCGTGGGGTTGACGAGCGACTTGCCGAGCGTACCTGCCTTGACGGGCGCTGGCTTGAGCGGCTTTGGTGCGTGCGAGTTGCGCGCTGGCAGTGGCTGCGTCGATCCGCCCGCAACCGAATACGACTGCCGCACGCGGTTGTACTGTTTTGTAAAGTCTTCTGTCAGCTGTGTCGGGCTTGCAGTGCCTACCGCCATCAGCCAGCTCCCAGTCCTCGTTCTCAACGTCCCAGTCGAGGTCGTCCTCGTCCTCAGCTTCAAGCTTCGCTTCGGCATCCTCATCCAAAGGCCAGCCACCCGCGCTCCGCTCGTCGCAGCTGTCCAGGCTCTCCTCGACGCTCGATCCTTCGGACGGTGCGTACTCGGTCGGATCGGCTTCCGTCGTTGCGTCGTCGATGTAGCCCTTGCCGTCTTCCCGTTTGGGCGGTGGCACTGTCTCGGGCACACCCTCTCCCTCGCCCTTTACATTTTGATCTGGTGGTCGTTCGTCACGCATGCTTATGTTGTTGGTGTCAACTGTCGACGCCGGGTGGCAACGTTGTATCTATCTCAACGGTCATCGAACTTTTTGGAGAGAGAGAGGTGTCACGTGATGACATGGAGAATAGCGTGGGACTCCACATTGATGTTTGGTGAGAACCACTACCACTTTGGTGTGGTCAAATAGCAAATAGCCTTTGTGTCTCTCCCACACAACGTCATGAATTGACGCCCGTCAAGCCCACTCTGTTCCAAGGTCCAGGCGTCGAGGTGTCGAGGTTTGCGGTCAAGGTCCAGATGATCCGAGAGGCCAAAGGGCGAGCGGGAATGGTAATGCCGTGAGACGAGGCTCCAGATCCCTCTCTCTCCCGCGTGCGTCATGACGTATGTGCAACCAAGCAACACTCATTGGCTGGATGCAAGCCGGGGGGAGGCAGCACGCTTGCCCAACGGGTGAGCCGGCGTGGGGGTGTTTGGGCGGCACAACTCGCACAACTCGCCCAGTTGCACTAAGAATGCATGTGCATGTGACATCACCAACGGTCGGCCCATGGCCAGCCGCGCGCGCAGCCCGCTCACGTATATATACTGTACATCGGGGAGAAGGACGCTCGGTACCCCCAGATACTCACCATGTCGCCCCTCCCCGAGATCGCGTTCGCTCTCTGCCGCAACCCCGCCGTCGCTGGTGAGTGAGGCATGGCAAGACGCGCGACGTGGTCGTAGTCGTGGCCGTGGCGCACGGCGCACGACGAATGCACACACGTGCCTGTGCCACTGCTACCTGCGCCCCGCCCCGTCGCACTTGCCACTCTCACCCCGCACGAACGACTAACCCCCAGTCGGCCTGCCCATGGCCCTCGGCGTCGCGGGCAGCTACATCACCGCCGAGATCCGCTCCAAGCGCACCGGCGTTGCCTCTCCCGTCGTCTGCAAGCCCCACCCGGCTTTTAGCTACGTGCGTTGAGCCTCTCCCCGGCGCACCTGCACCCTTGCTGACGGCAGATCTGGACGGCCATGTACGGTCTTGCCGGCTACGCCGCGCACCTCACTGTTGACGCGTTTGACAACGCCCCGACCCCCCAGATGACGTGAGCCAGTCTGGTGGCACGCCGCTGACCCCCCAGCGAGGACGCGTCCAACGCCCTTATCCTCTACTACGCCCAGCTCGGCCTGAACCTCCTCTGGGAGCCCCTCTTCGTTGGCGGTGAGTCCGGCATTGCGCTACATCCCGATTTTGGCCAACACGCCCATGCTGACAACCAGAGAACGCCCAGAAGGGCGCCCTCGCCACCATGGTCGGTCTCCTCGGCACCGCTCTTACCATGACGGTGAGTTGTTCTTGCTTTGGCGTGGCTGACCCCGCAGGTCAAGATGAACGACCTCGACCTCAAGCCGATCAACACCACCTGGTTCCTTGCGCCGTACTGCGCTTGGCTCGGCTACAGTCCGTGTTTGATGGGCGACGACGCTGACCCCCTTAGCCACTTACCTCAACGTGCGCACCGTGTACGACAACGAGTGAGTTTGGGAGTTGAAGCAAAATACTGACGCCTCTAGGAAGAAGACCGCCTAAGTCGTTCTGCCGACGCCGTGGCCCAGGTCCCATCAAGCATATGGGTAAGACAAGTACTCAGTGTATCACCAATCGATCGATGCAATGAACAAAGTGCAGAAGCAGAACAGGGCGTCAGTCGTGACAGCGAATGTGGGGATGTGGGTCATCAGACGCGTGACGAGGATGTGTATCGACGCGTCGAGATGGGACGTGTTAAATGGATGTCTGTCCGGCTGTCTCAGTTGTAAACGCACAACAGGGGGTGTAGAGGTGCAAGTGTGCAAGGACACCTCGTAAGCGGGGTCCGAGGTGCTGGCAGGGTGTGTACATACATGTGCATACCTACCACTTTGAGTGCTCGCGGTGCGCGAGGCGTAATCAATTTACTGGGAGTGGTGGTGGCGGCGGCATGCATTTCTAGGGTGGCCTGGAGTCTTTTGCACTGCAGTGTTCCCGATGGATCACTTGACGCGCGTACGCCGTTGACACACAGACTCTCATTCCATCCTCCTCCTTTGCTCTTGCCCCCTTTTCATTATCCCTTCTTGGTGCATTACCGTTCACCTCGTTCCCCTCCTGTATCACCGGAAGTCTGAGAGTGCCTGCGTGTGCACTCTGTCATTTCCGACTGCAGGCGTTGCTGTGGGGTTTTCTGACTGCTGGTTGGCCGCGGCGACGCGTATCTTTGTGGGTCGCGTGGGTCGTCCCTTGGCGTTTGCCCCCTGGATCGTGATTGCCATCGCCCTTGGTTTTGACGGGGGAACGGGCCGACGGTCTCATGTTGATCTGTCCAACAAGCTCCAACACAACAAGCATACACACACCACGACCCCAGTTTCCTCTGTTACCACATTACTCTCGTCAAGGCTGTAACATTTTTGCGCTGGACGACAACGACGACGACGGACGACGACGGACGTTTGCGCTTAGCCGACCAGCCAATTCGAGGTCCGAGGCCTGGGCGCGTGATTGGCCATTTGCCATGGAAGCCCACAACAATACTCCGCAGACGCGCTCGACGCGTCCGCCGCTCACGCCGCGGCTAGGAAGCGGCGACAACATTGCTCCGGTGAGTTGGCAAGCGGTTGGTGGGTGTTGCTGTTGAGACGCCGAGGCGTGCGTAAAGGTGCTGTCGAGGTGGGAACCGGTGAGAGCACCGCCTTGTGTTGGTACATGCCGCCCACTCCTCCATCCCCACGCACACGCACACGCACACGCACATGCCTCCCTCCCTTCTTTGCCCATTCTCCATTCACTGCCAACACCATTCTGCCGCATTCTTCTTCTGCAGTCGAGCTGACCGTCCTACAGCCTCGGCCAGCAACACGGTCACACAGCCGACCACGGACACCCGGACGGCGCGACTCGAATGAGACGACTGGAAGGTCAGGCCAGGCGCGCCAGATTCTCTCACCTGTCCCAACAACTATGCCCATGATGGCGCAAAAGGCAGGCAGCACGCGCGCACATAGCACCCGCGGCACCCCACCACCGCTCCCCTCGCGAGCAAGCCCGCGCGGTACCAGCCCGAGTGTCTTATCGGGCCGCGAGGGAAGCACCTTCTCCCGCCGCGGCGAGACCATCACCAGTCCTCCGCCACAGGTAAGCCAAAGCATCTCGGCATTGCTGACACCCAGGAACTCGAGCTGTTTACGCAACACTGCCGCCTGTTCTATTTTTCGCAGTCGCCGCCCGAGGCGTCGGCGCAGTACATCTCGACTGCGCTCGCGGCGTTGCCCCCCGCCCATCGCGCAGCGTACACCCGCATCCAGTCGCAGCTGCGTTCGCAAGCGCACGTCCATCACCACCGCGTGCGGATCAGCAGCTTTCACGCGCTGATGGCCTCAACGCTGCCGAGCGGGTCACTGTCGCTGCCAGCGCGCTCGGACCTGGGCGGACAGCGCGCCAAGGCTGAGCGTGCAGAGCGCCTCGGCCACTTCATCCGTACATGGGGCAACAACTCTGGCGGCGCGTTGCTGCCATTCTTCCGTGGCCTGTGGGCTGTTATGCGCGTCCAGAGCCGTGGCGCCAAGAACGGCGGTGCTGGCCCCCGCCGTGTCGTGTGGGAGGTCGACGACGCCGTGTTCCTCGAGATTGGCGGGCCCGAATTCATGCACGAGGCCGTCGCTGTCATCAAGGGCGTGCTCGGCTTTGACGACCAGCCACTCACGACCCCGCCCAAGCTCCGGTTTCGCGACGCGTCTACGGACGAGGCCCGCAACCGCTCGGGTTCGGACCCATTCACCGACAAGACGACTCCAGGCCAATCGCCATCCAAGCAGTTGCCACCCCAGCCGCGTAAGGGATCCGCGGTGCGCGGACCTGCGCCCCCGCCGCCCGTGTCGCGTCGCAAGGCGGCCGCAGCCGCTGCAAACCAGGCCTCGCCATCGCCGTCGTCATCGTCGCCGCCCCTGCTCTCGCCCAGCCCGGGCGCCTCGCCAGTACAGGGCCCGAACGAGGACAGGCAGCTGTTACTCCCCCTCAAGCCGTCGCGTTCTCCGCTGGCGCTCGAGCCCGTGTCGCCCGGCAGCGACGCGGACAGCCTCGACTCGCGCTCCGTGGACCTCGAGGCGGATGAAGCCGACCTAAACCGGCCGCGGTTCCGGGTATGGACGTTCCCCGCGCACATCGGCGACGAGGAAGCCGTGGCGCTCCTCTCTCTCTTCCCGCGCTTCGTGGCGCGCGAGGGCTCGGGGCGACGTATCGACCCGCGCCTGCGTCCAAACAAGGCACCGGCCCCGCGCGCCAAGGACCTCGAGCTCGGCCTCGTGTCGGGTTCCGCCGCCGAGGCGTGGACGGCCATCTCGGTCGACGGCGTCGAAGTGCGTATCCCCCGCCCGGAATGCGAAGACGACGCAGGCGTCGTCAGGTGCGGAACGGGCAGAATGTGGGTTGGGCCGGACGACCGTCGGGCAGGCTGGGGAGGCGGAGCGTGGTTCCGCTTCAAGCGCTGGTGGAAGAGGCTGTTTGGTTTGGCCTAGACCGGGGCGTCGTCCGCTGGGGATCGTCCAGACACACGAAAGGAGGGACGGCAGAAAGACGGAAGCAGGCAGAACAGAAAAGCACAGCAATTGTACAAGCAACAGACAGACAGACACAGCAACGGTATACCAACCACCCCGCATCCCTGCGGGGCAGTGACATTCGCCAGGACCTTGTAGAGTAGAGTACATACAGTAGATGCAGTGTACATCACGGAAGCGGAGTGTGCGGGGTGGGAGAGCAGGTGAAGTGGGTAGCGGGACAAGATCTTGTTATTGGCTGCATCGGTGGCCTGTCTGTCATAACTTGATGGCAACGTACGGACAAGCAATGCTGTACGACACCGTTCAGTGTACAGCACAATAGCTTAACACGCCAAGTTGGACGCGTTAGTATTTCTGGCAAGCAGCGTTCATCGGCAGCTGCCGTGCTTTCATCTTGCAGCATTGCACCTTCTGAGTCGCTGTAAGACGATAATATCATTCATTGCAGGGCTGCCAGCCCGGGGTAGTTCGTTGAGCTGTTAAGTCTTCGCTTTGGCGGCTGCGACAGTCAGGGGCTGCGTACAGTCTAAGACCGTGTCTCTTGTAGCACACCGTGCATTTTGCACCGTGCTAACATCGACGACGTTGACATCACTTTTCGACTATCACTCTCAAACGCTTTAGCACCCTCAAGTGGACTGGACGCGATATTTGTCGATCAAGTTGGGCATCTGCTCATTGTGTCTTTCTCGATAAAGTGAGGTCCAACCGAGCTCGGGCTGAGGTCAAGATAAGGAGAACGTTGAAGTTTGCCTTAAGGATGTGCAGGAAATGGTGAACGTGCGTAGGCTCCGATGATTAATGATCACAATACAGCTGTGCTGGAGACGAGTAAGAGAGATAGGCCAAGGGGCCCTTCCAACATGCGTTACCAAGTCGCATAGGCAAACGAACACCCGCCATGCTGTGCGCGTTATCTGTCGTCCACGCACCTTCAACTTCCAGAAAGCGTGCAATCGTTGAACAGGGACGCAGCGAATAATGATTCTTTCCTCAGCTTATTATTACCACGACGGCAACCCGCGCCGGTAGCTGTGCCGTTTCCATTTTTCTTCCTGCTGCAAGCAACGCCCCCAATTGTGCGTTTGCAATCCTCCGCCATACACGTTGAATTTCAGGCCCCAGCTGTACAGTCCCATCCGCTGCTTGTTTGCTTTGCAGGTCCTGTCGACTATTGATGGAAATTGCCGTAGTTTCCTGGGACCAACATGATAAAGTCATCTTCTTTGGCCGTGCAGATTGACAGAGCTGGTTTACCCTTTTGCACCCTGCGCTCCTCGCAAAAACTATTTAGCCCATCACCGAGGATGACATCCGTCGTGGAATGTTTGGGGGTCCTCGTAGCTGCGGCAAAAGCCCCCAACCTGTCCAGAGAGTCAGGACCGCAATTGCCAAACCGTTCTTACAGCCTCTGTACTTCATTGCTTTGTTTTGTTTTCAAGGGGGACGACCAGTGCGTGTTCGAGTTTGTACGTGGCGTCCGGCACGGTTATTGCGGACGGCTGACTTTGTCAAGGGTGCCCGCATCTTGTCGCCTTCGGCACCATTTGCAGGAAGCTGGAATGAACAAACGTTGCAATATAACCCGCATCAGAATTATGCAGTACACGATACTAATGCCATGAACAGGTCTGTCCGCGTTGTACTCGCCGTCGAAGTAAATTGAAGCGACAGAACAGATGGGCGATCTTGTTGACCTCATGTGCAAAACCCATATGTGCCTTGCTTAAGGCCAATAGTTGAAGAAAAGTCGTTACTGTCAAGCTTGTAGCCTTGTCTCGGCTCCCTCAACGTCTTGCGAGCTCAATGGCATTGCAGTGGATGCGATCCACACTGGGCAGCCAACGATTATGTTGCTGCCAGCCCAAGACGCGGTGCGCGGTCGATGCAAAAACGTCTCCACCTTTGTCAGCTGTAGCACCGACAAGAGGGGCCTCCCCCCTGCACCACTAGAACGCCGTGTCGAGGCGAAGCAAAGTGCCACACAGTCGGAGCTTGCTTCGCGATCGTGACAAACGTCCGGTGCCAACGACAATGCTCCGACCCGTGCCCGACAGCAAGCCCTCGAACCTCGCGGAGAGGCAACGTTGTCGACTTGGGGATATCGTCATGACCGACCTTGCCAGCGCTAGTCTGTTTGGCCGTGACTGGAAGCTAGCAGAGGAATGGCCAGACTGTGAGCCCGCAGCGCGTTGTTAATGACAGGGAAGTGCTGCGAGCTCGCTGTTGTCTTTACGACAACGACGACACACATGCCTGCCAACCAGCCAGTCGTACCGACTGCGTGCGAGTAAGCGCCCTTTTGGCCATTTCCCCCCAACCACTCTTCTCGTGGCAGCACGCAGCCTCGCACTAGCGTGTACTTTACGGCGATTTGATGGCCTAGTGGCAGGGTGGCAGACGACGACGGGCCAGGGCGTAGCCTGGCTCGTTGCGTAATTATTAAAAGAATAAACTTCACTTGTGTCTTGTCCTCCGACCGGCTGGACCCAGGGACTGGGCATGAGGTGCTGCAGTAGGTATGTAGTCGGCAGGTGCAGACGGCAGGAGCAGACGGCATGGGTTTGGGGCCAGCCGGTTCTGAACGGGTTGCCCGGGAGCGCGTGGGTTGGCCATCACATGGAGGCTGCAATTTCCCCCACGCCCAAACCTTTTGCCTTTTTGCCTTTTTGCCTATTGCCTATCGCCAGCACGACGCTTGAATCGCCGACGGTCGCTTTGGGTGTCGGTCCGCGGTCCGGCGACAAGGGTTGTGGCTGGGGAAGGTTCTCGGCCCAGCAGAGTGTGCCAGGGTTCGGCAGTGGCGTCGTGCGCCTGGCTCGGTCTTGCTCGCACCTCATGTTCCATGGCGCACTGCCGGCACGCTCGGCTTTCTCGCTGTTGCTGCTGCCCGTTTCATCTTCTACCCAGCTTGTATCGTGTCGCAATCACCATTGTTCTGAACTGTATCTATTCTTAACCCTGGTCCACGTCTCTGATAGGCACACGCCCCTTCTACCCCTTACAGCGACAGTGAGGCTCCTCACACGACGGAGGCATGCAGAAGACGAGTCGCCGATGTTTGGCGCCGCCACGGGAACGAGCACACGTCCAGATGGGTTGAAGCGAGCATCTGCAGTAGTCTGCTCCAAGGGCTCCACAGCGGAAAGGCCTGGGCTGCTAGGATTTCTTTTCCCCCTTTGACACCTATCCCGCTGTGGTTGTGCAACCATTGTTTGTCTTGTGTGCGGGCGATAGGCTGAGGGGGACGTCGAGCTTTGGAAGCAAACAACAAGTCACCGAGGTCTGAAGGACAATAGGGTGTGGTGTGCCAGAGGACAATAGAGACCAAGCCGACACAGATCTGGTTACGTGCCGCCCCACTTTGATTGTGTCAAGCTTTAACCGCGCGAAACGGCAACTGCCCACTCTGACAAAGTTCATCGCGCACCAATCCGCCTTGTCCCGCTTTGGCGCAGAACGTGCTCTGCTTCCGACATACCGACTCTTCACACATACTCCACAGTATGTGCAGAACAATCTAGCTCGCTGCCGGCTGCGACACATGCCATAATCTGAAACGAGTACGACGCGGTGGGTCTCACCGAGGCTCGGTGTTTCTCGGTGTCCCTCAGCCGCGTCATCATGGGGCTATCCCATTGTGATCCTGTACAGACAGTTGTGCGCCTGGATAAAGAGCATTCCACCGGCAGTTGCCTCATACAGATGAAACTTTATCTTTTCTGAGTGCTGCAAGCCGAGGGATATGGGCTGACCTTCTTGGTCAGCACCCACGGGGGCACACCGGTTTGTGTACCCAGCCAGCTCCGGGAAGCAGTCTCAAACTGAACAGAACTGATAGTCATTCTAGGTTGATGATGCGGAGTGGTCTGGCACCCACCTCGTCGGCGGTGGTGCCACTGCGCCGGGTCTAGGCACGCCACGACGCCACGGGCTGCGCTTGACAGCCGAATCAGCGGCACAGCACTGCGCCACGCTCCCCGTGTGCTTTAGGCTGCCCCGCCAGCCGCCAGCGTCGCAGGATGGAACAAGGCTGAAGCTGCCGCACTGCAAGTGATGCGCCACGGCACGGCCGTAAGTGCCACTTGCCAGTGTTGGCAGCCAGGCGCCATTGGATATCTGAAACACCTGCGTGCGCGCTGGACGGACGGCTGATTTCCGGCGGAAGCACGGCGCCGCTGTGCCCGTCGGGAACCAGGGAAGTAGCAAGTGTGCCAACGCCTCGCCCCCAGGTCGTGTTGTCAGGCTACCAACACCGCCACAGGTTATGTGCCAACGACAGCCTAGACGGAGACTCTCCCTGCTGGCGCTGTGGGGCTGCCGTCTGTCGTAGGTGTAGGCGTCGTCTGCCGTCGGCCCTGCAATCCGGCATGTGCTGCCCAATTCCCATCAAACGAGATGCGGCTTGGAATTAATTTCTCGGCGCCAGATCTTTGTGTTCAACATGCACGATGAACCGTCGAAATGGAATACGAGAGGGCGTGTACGTATGCAGCGGCGCCGCACACGACTCTGGATACTGATGCGCGGGCGATCACAGTGTCTAAGACAAGAGTCGTTTGCCCTCACTCCCGTGCCGCCGATGCGGAGGAGCGTGCCCCCCTCGGTAGTCACCTTTGACGTCACAGCCAAGCAGGCACTGGAAATGGATGGGGGACGGTAGCACACATGGGGAACTATGGCCCTTGCGGAAGCCCGGCGAATACCGCATGGTTCATCTGATGAGCAATGCACAACACAGCTGGTTCGCAAGGCACACGAGCAGTGGAGCAGCTGTGGAGAGATGGGCGGCCAACTCTCTCTGGTGGTGTAGGTAAACAGGACCACGACGCCTATCGCGGCTCATCATTCCGAGAGCGATCGAAGGAACCGATCTGGAGTTGGCACTTTGCCCGGGTTCTTTGGGCTCATTCTCCAAGTCTTGTCCCCCACCTGTCATGCAGGGTGCATTGCTTCTCATCTACACAGAGTAGCTCACTCCGCTCGAAAGCATTCACCGGCACACACAGACCGTCCCTCGCCCTCCACTGACGTGGTACCTACGGTTGCCGACCGTGACAACACGGTGACGGTTAAACAGCCGCTGCGGCGGCGCAGCGGCGGCGGCTTTCCGAGTGTGCCGAAGCATGGCAGCTCTGTTGTGTACCAAAAGAAGCAACTAAAAGTGTGTGCTTGGTACGCCGCCCCCTCCTCGACTCCTCGACTCGGCACGCTACAAAGTCTGGAACGCGTACTCCGTGTCCTAGAGTAATGTGGTAATGTCACGCTCTCGCAAACGGCCCTGGCGGTGAACCGACAACATCTGTCTCGGATTATGACAGCACCAGCCCAGGCCGTTGCCAAGGACGGCTCCGCCAATGCAACCATGTCGTGCTACTGCCGTATCCAACTTTTTTTTTTCCACTTGCTCGGATCGAGGCGTCCTTACCGCCATCATGGCCCAAAGCCGTTGCTTGGCGGCATCATTGCGGGCGGCAGTCTCTCGATCGTCCCAATGAGCAGGATACATCCATAATCAGATCAACCCGTACCGATGATGAATGATGCACTAAGATGAGCGGGAGTCGGAGCTGTGAGGCATCGTGCGGCGCCGTAGTAATCGTCGGTCTCAGGTAGCTTTGTCTCCGAGTAAACGACTCAGGGCTTTGGTTGCTTCTCCTCCTTGACACCCGCCGCATGCACCCGTATCATGGCGACGCCGCGACCCAGCGTGGTGAATCAGGTCCCTCCCACACCGCGTGTGTCGCCGGCGGCCCGGATTTGGGATTTATCCAGACCTGGGAGAGGTGTCACTCTACAGTTGGTTTAAGCACACTTCCGCGCGGCCGGATGCCGAATGTCAGCCTTGGAGCAGCACGCGGCGCGCACGGCCGAGCATATTTGCAGAGCTGCATGAGCTGTCCCGGATCCCACGCTCATGCGTGTATTAGTGTTCAGCCACCAGGGTATAGTTAGCTATATTGAAAGCACGGCCATGTCACGGTTAGTGTGTGGGTGTGGCTGCATGTGGCTTCGCAATGGCGGTTTTGGTATGCGGATTCGCAGCAGGGAACGCAGGAATGTCAATCTGCGGCCGATGCCGATTCCAAGGTGGATCATGTCGACAGTCGAAGATCACACTGTCCTGATGTTCGGAGGACCTACAGTGCACTAGGCGCGAAGAATGAGAGAAAAAAAATTACCGTACGGGGCGATATACCCTTTTGGCTCTTGATGCATTTGCAGGCAGGGCGAGCAGGCATGCGAGCCAAAGCGCACAGTCGCTCGGGCTTCAGTGTGATGTGCTAGTCTCAGGTCAAAGAGGAGGGAGAATGAGGTGATTTTGGTGTGCGTACTCCTCTTGACATTTCGCTCGGGAGTAAAAGACGTCAATGCCCCGTTCCACTTTCTTGGACCCCATGGGCGTAGCTCGGGTAGCCTTGGGCGGGCATCCCGGCCGTGGCGGGGATTATAATGGTCCTCGGGGTGTTGCTGGCTGGGGACAAGCTGGACAAGGCTGCGGCCTTCACGTAAGCGTCTGCCGCAATATGAGTGACAAGCCCTGAACACCCCCGGAGGTAGCGTAGGTGTCCAGAGGGTTTTGCGCAGAGGGCAATAAGCGCACAACCAGCAGCGGCTCATTATGCGTCACCAGCGATACCTCGACGCAATTTGTGTTCGCTGCTCTCGCTGGCTCTCAGCTCGGCTCCGCGCGGCCTTGGTCTGACCGGTGTCACTTGCCCGTGCACGCCCTCTCCATATGGGCTGCTCGGCAACGCTGCATTGCGCATGACAGCCACTGGAGCGGCCCATTGGGCTTCTAGTCCAACCTAGGGAGCATGCCGAGAGAGTGAGGATGAGATGAGATGGTAAGGATGCACCAAAAAACCAGAATAAATCACCGGACCATGTACCGAGCCTGACAATGCACGCACAACATTGCACGGGCTGTTTCAGAGATCCCTGTCTGCTCGTGTCCCGTGGCTATAGCTTGTTGGGAAACCAGAGATGGGAATGATGTGATGTGATGTGGCATGCAAGAGCCCTGTCGTGGGGATGGAAACCGGCGGTAGTCAGCGCATGAGCAACTGCAAGGCGCCGCTTAGGGTTTCTTGTGGTGTCCACGCGCTCACCAGCTGTCTCTCTCGATCTCTTCAGCTGTCTCGCTGCTCTCGCTCTCGCTCTGCTAGGCGACGCATGCATCCGCCCTTTCACTCAAAAGCCCCCCAGGTAGTGCTCCTGCCCTGGTTCCTGGCATCCATCCTGGACGCCTGGCGCGCGGTCTAAAGCAGAGCACTCACCTCACACGCCCCCTCTGCTCAAACCGCCGAGAACCAGTAGTGTGAAGGGTTGCAAGCATGTGTCCGTGTGTGATCACAGCTGCGGGCGCTTGGTGCACATGTCATGTCTTGGACAGGTAGCATGGACACTGGCTGGATGCAACGTTTGTTACAGTACAGTCTTCTGGTTTACATCACGTACAGATCGACAGGTCATCACTGTGTGCCTCTGCGCGTGTTTTTGTCCTTGTTCCTCGAGGACAAGGTGCTTCTTGGAGCCAAAGCGCAACCTAAAGAGTCAAAGAGAGCGCGAGAGTAGACTCAAGACTTGAGGGAGAGGGAGCGACAAACTCGGCGTGGTGCCTCAGTTTGCACGGTTGCCCTTTTCTCGGCTTGATCGAAACTCGATCCGGGCTGTGTGTCATTGAGCATACTGTACTGTACTGTGTGGTGTCACCCCCGTCTCACTCTCTTTCCCCCTTCCATACCTCAACTTCTGTTCATCCCGTTCATCCTGTTTCCGAACATCACAACACACCTGCTCATCATCATCAACAACAGCGCACACGGATACCTTTCTTCGAGCCCTCCCCTTCGACTGGCATCCCCCATCCCTGCATCCAAGACCCCGTCCCCTCTCCTCTTCCATCCAGACCGCGCCCCCCCCTCCCTGCCCCCCTACACATCATCCCCTCGGTCACACTTTCAACTTTTTAGTTTGACGGCACATTCTGCTTTTTTCTCTGACGACTACATCTTGGTCGCATCCTCATCATACCCAAGCATCCCTCGACTACTCTTGTGCACCGCCCTTAACCCCCGAGGCCCGAGGCCCCAAGCGAGAGCGCGCCAGGTCCGAGATCCAGCTGGTGTACTTTCTTTGAACCCCGTTCAAAAGACACTGTTCGCCCACCGACAACCCTTTTCGACCCTGGGTTACCGGGGCCGCCCACCTGAGTCCCCCATCCCATATCCCATCCGTTCATCTCACCAGCACGAGCAACGACAGGGAGGCACCGATCTCTCCCAACAAAACTGCCGTTGCCTGCATCAGTCCGTGCTTGTCCCTTGCAACCAGACGAGTCTGCAGCACAGCAGTAGCATAGCCCAAGTGCACTCACTACACGACCGAAAAAAGCAGCGGCAGCTGCATCGACGACAGTCACGACAAAGCAACAACAACACCACAATCTTCAATCCCTCGATCGACGAAAGCACGAGCTATTGCGATAGCAACGCTGGAGCTATCCCGCGAGGCCGGTCCGGGTGCAACTCTGCCTGTGTACTTGTGTAGAGGCAGGATTGCCCCAAGCCCGCCGCGTCGACACAGATACCATGTCTTCTCCGCCGCCCGGTCCACGGAGTGACTCTCCCGTCGAGACCCAGGCGGGACCGCGCCGCGCATCCGATTCAAAGATACCCGTTGGCAAGGGTGACTCTGCGCGAAGCTCGCCTGATGGTGCGTCTAGAGACAGCGAGCTTCCCGCCAAAGATAAACCTCCCGCGCTCGAAACAACTGCTCCTACGCCTACGGGCCACGAGCCGAACGGTATGTGTTACAGGTCGTCGAGAGATCTCCGGTTACTGCGGCGATGATGAACGGCGAGCTCCTGACGATGGAGCACAGGGGACGCGCTGGGTCTCTAGCACACACATGCAGATCATTCGCTGACTCTTTTCGCACAGCCGCCTCCAGAGACTCGCGACCAACGTCCCATTCCCAATACACGAACAAACGTCAATCGTCGTCGCCTGCGCACTCTGCAGCGACGTCCTCCAACCCCTCGGCCCCTTCACTGCACTCGATCTCCGCTGCTGCACACATGGACACACACGACTCGGTGCCAGCAGAGAGACTCCATCATTACCCACATCCACGACAGCCTCCCCAGCACCTTCACCAGCATCAGCATCAGCACCAGCATCCGCAACCCCCACATCTCCACCATGCACACCCACAACAGCACCAACCACACCATCGGCATACCCTGCATACTCAGGTCGGGCACGGTGCGGGGCCAGCAGTCTACGCAGCCACGTCCGACTCGACACACTACCTTGGGGCGCATCCGCCTCCCATACCCGCAGCTGCTCCGATGCCCCCACCAGAGCAGCAGCTTAGATACGCCGCCGACCAGGCCGCATATGGGTCGTTGAGGCCAGTGTATCCACCGCAGATTTACTTTGACCCGTCGATGGCTGCTGCCGCTGCGGCGGGAGAGTTTGGCGTGGAGGCTCACGTCGCAGCCGCTACGGCCGTGTACCCCGGAATGCCCACGCGCCCAACTCCTGGGGCTGCATACCCCCCACAACCTTCAGTGGCATCTCAGTTCCACCCCGCGTCGACCCCACCGGTCCCACAGGCGGCATGGGCGGCTGGGACCGCCATGCCCCAACACCCATACTACGGGACGTACGGGGCGATGGCACCTCAGCTGGGCGCTCAGCACTCTGGTGCCGCTACGCTGACTGACGAGCTTGGGCGCAGCCGGTCGCTGTACATTCCTCACGGTACCGCTGCGCCCTCTGCGTGGTCGGCGTCGCCTGTGCTGTCGTCGCCGTATCAGTTTTTTTCTCCGTTCCCGGGGTCAGCTGAGCGCATGGAGAACATGTCGCCCGTCGCCGAGGGCTGGTCGCCGCAGCATCAGGCCCAGCAGCTTCCTGTCCGTCCAGGCTTTGTGGCACCACCACAGGCCAACCTGGCTTGGGCCAATGTGCCTACAGTTGTGAGAGAGGGCAAAAAGCAGCGGTCCATGAGCGGGCCGGACGAGAGCTTGAAACACGCACGCGGCGGAGGCCACCAGCATCCCGACCGCGAGCGCAAGGATTACCATCCCCAACCCCCAGCGCGCCGGAGCGAGTGGGTCATGTGGGTCGGCAACGTGTAAGTAGACTACCGGAGTCTTTTTTTAGTCCCCAAGGCGGATGTGGCAGTGGAGCTGACTTCCAGACCCAGCAACGTTTCCCACGAGGAGCTGTGGCGGTTCTTCAACACGACGACTCCGCCGTCGGCGCTGAGCAACCCATCCGAGCCATGGCGAGGTCCGTCGTCGATTTTCCTAATCTCGCGCTCGTCGTGTGCGTTTGTCAACTTTTCGTCGCAAGCCGACCTAGACCGCGCCGTGCCCTTCTTTCACGGTCTGTCACTGCGGCCATGGGACCCACGGTGTCCCCGTATGGTGTGCCGTATCCGTCACAAAGACGACGACCTGCGTGCAGGTGTCGGTGCCCAGCGTGGCGTCGGCATGCACCGCCAGTGGGTCGAGCAGAACCGCCATACGGAGCGTCAAAACTCTTCCGTCTCGCCGCGGACAACAAATCTCGAGTTGCCAGACAACGGTGGCAGTCGCGACTCGTCGTCGGCGCACAAGAGCTCGGCCAGCTTTGCGAGCACAAATTCGAGCTTTTTGCAGCACCACTTCCCCAAGCGCTACTTTATCCTCAAAAGCTTAACGATTGTGAGTGGCAAGGGAAAAAGAGGATAAGGGCTGACGCATAGACCGATCTTGACGAAGCTGTAAAGACTGGGCAGTGGAAGACGCAGCGTCACAACCAGCCAATTCTCGGTGAGTTTTGTTTTATTTTTTTGTTTGGCTGACTTGTCCCAGACCAAGCCTTCCGAACTTCGCAGGACGTCTTCCTCATTTTTGGTGCCAACCGCTCGGGCGAGTTCTTTGGGTACGCAAAAATGTCTGCGCCGAGCGTACGCTTCAAGCCCGTCGAACGCCAGGGCTCGCACCTGCGTCCGTCGTGGGGTTCCATCATGTCGGTGGGCCCAATGGTCGGCGACCCGCAAGAGCTTCCCCGTATTCGCACCCAGCTGTCGCAGCCCACGCCGATCCGGGAAGAGGGCGAGACGCCATGGGAGCCGACGCCGCGCTCCGCTACCGATCCGTATTACCGCCGTGCTTCCACGGCGTTCCTGCAGCCGGGCACGCGCGCGGCGTCTCCCGGGCAGATCGACGAAGAGGACGAGCTCGTATCGCCGTTTGGGCGCCTCGACGTGTCGCCCAAGGTCGAAGTGGGCATGTTTCGTTCCGAGTCGCCAGAAATGTTCGAGGAAGCAATGCGGCGGGCCAGCGCCAACACGCTTGATCCCAACATGCTCCGTGGGCAGCGCACCGACTCTACGCGTGTCGGCCGAATTCAGCACCTGGAGCCGTCAGCATCGCTGCAAATCCCCGGCAGCACCACTGGCCACGTGCTTGGGCACACGCCGGGCGGTAGTGTTCCTGTGCCCGGCCCTGCGGCGCGCAAGGAAACGATGGGCGGTGGTGGCGGCGGCAGCAGTATACGCAAGGAGACCATGGAGCCGCCGACTGCCGACGACGGCGGCAGCGAGAGCCTTGCGCCGCCATTCCGCATCCAGTGGGTCAAGGTCGCCCCGCTCAGCTTTTACCGTACCCGCCACCTGCGCAATCCGTGGAACGGCGATCGCGAGGTCAAGGTGTCTCGTGACGGCACCGAGGTGGAGCCGAGTGAGTTTGCGCAATGCGCCGTGGGTGTAGCGAGAGTTACTGACACACAGACGTGGGCTCGCTCCTCATTGCCGAGTGGGAGAAGCTCGAGGCTGACGGGGCGGAAGGCGCGGTGGAAGGCAAGGGCGAGAGCGGTGGCAAGGGCGAGGGGAGTGGCAAGGGCGAGGGGAGCGGTAAGAGCGGAGGGGGTCGAGGCGCCGAAGGGGATGGCGCTGGCGGCGGCGGCGGAGGAGGCAAGGGAGGGAAGAGAGGATGAGCTGCGTACAAGGACAGCTCTGGTCGAGTTTGCCTCGGTGATGATCGAACGCATTGTAACTACCGTCACGACTTGTCCTTGGTACGCACACAAATTACATTTCCATACATGAGCACGAGCTATTACACACGACATGCATTTTTGGGCCCAAGGTTGTTGCGTGTGGGCGCGCATCCATGCGACTGCAATGGTGCCACTGCCACCGCAATGTCGGCGCCAAGGTGCCACTCTTGCTCGATCAGGACCGGCTATAGCCCGCCGTCGAGCACGTTGCCACCGAAAGATGGAGTATTGATGGATGACATGGAGCCAAGAATCGGTACCGCGGGGTCACAATGTCCGGGGGGTCGCGTGGCGCGTGGATGCTGCGGCTGCGTCATGCATCATGCAAGAAGCATGTGCGGTGGGTGTCCCTGGTGGCCAGTCCAGGCCCCGGCGAGTTGCTTGACTGGAGGGACGAAGTGACAGGAACGAGACACCCGGCGGGCGGACCTGGAGCGGGGAGACGGAGGAGGACGGACGGAGACTTCGAGCGACAGCGTGGATCTGGATCTGCAACAAACCACTACACCACCACCACCACCACCACCACGACGTCTCTTATCTCTCCACACTTTTACACGCAAACAGCGCCCACACTACAGCAATCCGATGGCCGCCCCCGACGACCTAGTACAGAAACTGCGCGACCTCGGTATCTCGGACCGCTCGGCACGCTTTGCCCTCTCGGTGCGTATGGCGCGCAGGCGCGGGCGGGCGCAAGCGGGCGCTACCTAGCGAGGACGCGCGCTCGGGCGCTGTCTCTGCTCGACGCTGAGACGCTGCATGAATGCACTGCTCCCGGACGCGCGCGCGGACGATCCCACTCCCACTCCGTCGCCATGCGGCGTAGTACCCCCGCCGCCGTGCACGCGTGACGCCGGATGACTGCGCACGCCGCCGAGATGCTTGGCATCCGCTGCGCCCGGCACGGAAGTTTTGGCCACGTCCGCGTGCGCGTGCGCGTGTGTGTTGTGCGTGTGTGCTGGCGCCTGTGTCAACGCCACATGGTTGCTCGCCACACGTCTGTCGGCGCTGCGGCGGCCAGTGAGCTCGTCGACGAGCCCGCTATGCCCACCGAGCTCCGCGCGCCCCGCACCTGCTCGCTGCGGCAGTCGGCCGCGTCTCCGCCGGAACACGCTGACCCCAGCGCACGAACAACAACGTCGAACAGGCGGCCGAATACGGTGAGTGCATACTACACGGATGGATCTGCGACAATCATGTGCGCGTGTGTGCATGTGCGCTGTGCCTGCCTTGCTTGCTTGCTTCGGCGATGTTGTGACGTGGTGGCGCACGTCCGTGCGCACCTCTCCTCGGTCGTGCACGACACCGCTGCTTCCCTCAACGGCACGGGGGACGTGCCCGTCCTCGCCGGAGCGCCGGCGCACCTCGTCGCCGCCGCCGCCACCCACCGCGTCCCCGTGTTTTGTTTTGTCCTCTGTGCGTGCTGACACGTTTCGTGCTTCTTCCTCCGATCTTCCGTCTCTCCACCGTGCCGCCCTTCTCACTACCTCCTCGCTACATCACCGTCCGTCGTCCCCTCCGTGACACGCGCGCACCGCTACGATCACCTCCGCGCACATGGCTCCCCTGCACCGCTCGGCGTCCTTGCCCCTCCCGCTGTCCGATTACTTCGGCCGTCTAAAAGTCTTCTCTGGGCGGGCTGACAAGGATGAGGTGGGTTAAGCGCGTAGTGTATCGCTGACGCCGTAGGTGAGCAACGACAGCAGCGAAGTCTCGGTATCGCCGGCGCCAACCGCGCCTGATGAGGGCGTGACTCGGAGCGCAGATCCGGCGCCAAGTGCTCCAACATCGCGCACGGCATCGCCTAGCCGCTGGCAGCGGCACATGCGCTTCAAGCACCGCTCGTCGCCGGGCCGCAGCCGGGCATCCAGCTCTGGCGGCAGTCCACTTCGCGTGGTCACTGAAAGAAAGCCGCTGGTGCTGGATGCCGAGACGCCCGCGCCATCCGCGGCGTTGTCTGAGACACATGTGACACGTAAACTGACACAGGACTCTTGCGCAACCGACACCGCCTCGCCTGCATCTCTTTCCAAACAGTCCAACGACTTGATCATGAACGCCCTTGGGCGTCGCGACTCGGCGGCGTCCACGCACTCGCACACATCGCACACATCGCACACACCTCTTCACCACCTTCCCCACCTGCACAATGGCAAGGGCTCGGGCGGGCCCATCACGTCCAAGCCCACGGCTGGCGCTCTCGCTGCGCTGGGCCTGCGGGCGGCAGCCGCTGCTGGGCCGACGATCACGCCCCCAACGCCCATTGAGCCGTCGCCAGCGGCCAACTCGCCCCCATCCGTCAAGACGGGGACCAAGTCGCCCAGCGCCAAGTCGTTCTTGCTGCCGTCCAGACCCATTGGTGGTGGGTCGAGCAGGAGCTCAACCAAGAGCGCGTCGGGCAGCGCGGCGCCGTCGCGATCGCCGTCGCCGTTCTTCCGCGCACGCAGGGCACGCGAGGAGGCGCGCGAGGAGAAGCACAAGCGTGACCCGAGCCCTGACGTCGTGGCGCTCCGCAAGGACTCTGTCACCGACTCCATCGCGGACGAGTCGGACGCCGGAGAGCGGGGCCGCGGACGTGATCGCTACCGCCCGCGCAACTCTGCGTACGACTCGCCCGACTCGAGTGGTAACGAGGCCGACGACAACGCGGACGCGCACGACGACAGCGACGACGACTACGACGACGACCTGGGGCCGAACAAGTTTGACGACGACGACGACGAGTGGGACCCCGAGCTGTTCTTTGACGACGAGACGGAGCGGAACACCGAGGCCAACGCGCTCTACGCGCAGTCCACCTGCGACGATGCGTACCCTGACGGCGTCAATGGCAAGGAGGGCGGTCCTCGTCCCGACAACTTTGACGTCTACGGCGAGGAAACCGAGCAGGACATGCTTGGCGAGGGCCCCAACGTCGTCATCCCGCGTGAGCCGCTGTTCGCGACGCCCCAGTCCAAGGTGAAGAAGTCGGCGCGGACGGGCCTCGAGCTCACCGTGGGGCGCCCAACGTTTGCGCGTGACCGCTGCACTGTGAGCATCACGCAGGGTGACCCCGACGAGGCCCTCGAGAGGAGCGGCAAGCGTATGCGCCGATACGTCGTGCTGAGTGATTTGTCGGACGAGAGTTGGTACGCTGGCGAGTGGGCGATCGGGACAGTGGCGCGCGACGGCGACGAGGTGTTTATCATCTCGGTGATGGAGAACGAGGACAAGGTCGACCCCAAGAACTGGTCAAGCAGCAACCAGTCGCAGAAGCTCAAGGTGCAGAAGGAGCGCCAGACGACCGCGCTCTTCCTCGTGCGCCAGGTGACAAGCCTGCTCGAGCGCACGCGCCTCAACATCACCGTGACGTGCCAGGCGCTGCATGCCAAGAATGCGCGCTACATGCTGCTCGACCTGATCGATTTCCTCGAGCCGACGCTGGTCATTGTTGGTTCGCGTGGTCTCGGCCAGCTCAAGGGTATACTCCTCGGTTCGACCTCGCACTATCTCGTGCAGAAGAGCTCTGTGCCCGTCATGGTCGCGCGTCGCCGTCTGCGCCGCCCCCTGCGCCGCACCAACCCCGAGGACCTCCGCCGCTCGCCGCGTGTCTCGCTCGCGTCGGCCAACATCGAAAAGACGCCGTCGATGAAGCAGGAGGACGACATTATCGACGCCGCAGACGACATCACCGACGACCACAAGGGCGAGGGCCACCACTCGCACGGTAGCGGTGGAACCGACGGCGGCGGCGACACGGACACGGGTGCTATCGCGGCCTAACCGGTGTGGAGGTGTAGCTATGCTTGTCGCCGACTCCGACGGCGGCGCGGGCATCACCGCCCGCTGTGCATGCTGTGCGATCGAGCCCAGCGCGTCCGGCCACGTTCACGTTAACGCTCACACCCACGCGCTCACCACACCCACACCCACGTCCACGTCCGCGTTCCTCAGCGTTGCCATGACCACGACTAAGCTTAGCCTTGCTGGCACGCGCCGATCTAGATCACGTCCTAGTTCTTTTTTGTAGTTGTACCATGAAGATGTGTCCGGGATCGACACGGCCATTGCCGCCCGCACCGGTGCAGCGCCGCCGTGCACGCTGTGTCAGTTGGCATAGTTAAACGGACGTAGACGATGTTGGACTGATGCTTGTGGCGCTTAGACTTGGTGCATGCTACGACGCTGGACTGCATGGACTGGCGCTGACGCTGACGCCGGCGCCAGTGTGAGAAGGCCACAAAAAGTCGGACACACGGGAGCACAATGTCGCCTAGACGTCGTGCTTTGCAACATCTGGTGGGCTGTGCAGACAGGATCGATCATCTGCCGCCGCGGCGGCGGCGGCATTCCAAGCGCGAGCGGGCGCGCGGGCCGACAGAGTGTTCCATGCCACGCAAAAGGTTCCAGACACCAGCTAACGTCGTTCCAATCCGCGAGCGGATCAGCATCCGAGTTTAGCTGCAAGCTGTGTTGCCGTCGCACGCACGCACGCACGCACGCATGCGGACACGCACACGCACACACGCACATGCGCACATGCCCATGTACACGTGCGGTTAGAGCATACCATCCGTCCTAGTTAGTGCAATTCAGTGTGACCCTGCTCGAGTAATGTAGATGCGACCAGTTAGCCAGCTGGCTTCTGCCATCCGCGGCTTGTGAGTGTGTGTGAGCGAGGGCAGTGCGTGGTTTCCGTCGCGCCCGAGGTCCATCCATGCTCACTATCGTGGCATTTGTCGGACCCGTCCGCAGAATCCACAAGCGTATACCTGGTTCCGCGCAGATCCATGCCTCTGTCACAGTGACTGTACGGAGTTACAGTCGCTGTCGGGTAACGACAGCCGTCGGCCTTGGGTATGCGCTACCAGTGCAATGACATGCCCTGCGAACCGCCGAGCCATCGCTGGCGGGAATGTCTGCGGGGCGGTGCTTCTTCGCTTCGTGGCGGGGGCCAAATATGCATACTGCCGCCAAGAATACCCTTGTGATCAGGCGACGACGTCACCGACGTCCTGGCTCGTTGCGGCGAGAGCCTGACGCCGACAGCGCTCAAGACCCTTGGCAAGACCTGTGCCGCGCCATGCGGCAGGCACTGCCGCCTGCTCGGCAATGCCACACACTCTATTCATCCTTGGTCGAACCGTATCTAGTCAGGTGTTGACCCCCCCCCCCCTTCTCCGCGCTTCATCTCCCGGCGTCAGCCTCCGCCGAGGCCTTGGACTGCACGCAGCAGGAACGCCGTTGAGCCGCTGCCCACGCTCACTCGCCCACGCTGCGCCGGACCTGACCACAGCGCGCGTGAGTGCCCAGGCTACTCTACCTACGGGGAATGCGTCGGGATCTGGCTGACACGCCCAAGGGCCCCAGGCAATCTAGATGAGCATACTCGACCCCACTCAGCATACCGCAGCGTCATACAGCCTGGACCCACTCTTGACACTACTCCATCGGCAGGTCTGACCCTATCGCCCTTCTTCTGTCCGGATGCTTTGCTCGCTGCCTGCTGCGTCGGGCGCGAGCCTCGGCCACCACCTTGAGCTTACCTCGACGAGGACAAAGGGAGGGAGCGAGTACGACTTGAGAACACACCAACCAGACCCACTTGACACTAGCTAAGCTCGCTCGGCCTACGCCATCGCCAGTAGCGCTTCTCATGCATGCATGTCTGACATTCTCACACCGCCTCTTCCGGATGTTTTGCCTCAGTCCCCTGGGCCATTGCCCTGCAGAGTTATCGGGCGGAACAGAAGCAGCAAGGATCAAGGACGTTGACATTTCGGGCGTGGGCATCGCACCAGAGCTATTGTCGGCGTTACGTTGCGGCGGCACCCGGCCCCACTCGCTTCCCCCGACTCTGGCGCTGACACACTCTCTTTCCAAAACTGTATCGACATCTCCTGGGTATGCTGGGAGGATGTCAGCTGCTCACGCATGCATGCTCAGAGTAGCTACACTGTGCGCGTCGTCGTATGATATATAAAGACGCGCTGGAGATGGACAACAGAACCAGACAACAACAACAACAACAACAGCTTTTGCCACACCCCCTCGACCTTTAACGCCCCGCACGAAACCCTCAACGCACGCTACAATGAAGTACGCCGCCGTCGTCGCCCTCCTTGCCTCGCTCGCCGCAGCGCAGTCGCCTTCGCCCGGCACCAACCCGCCCGCGACGACCACCAAGCCGCCCCCTCCCCCGGCGGGCATTGCGCTCCACCCCAACGGCAACGTCAAGAAGTGCCTTGACGTCCGCGGCGCCAACTTTGCCAACGGCACCCCGGTCCAGATGTAAGTCTGCCCTCCCTTATCTGACAGTATCTGACAGCAGCTACGACTGCAACGACACCCCGGCGCAGAAGTGGGAGATTAACCGTGGCTCGGGCCAGGTCAAGGTCGCCGGCCAGAACTTCTGCCTCGACGCTGGCTCGAACCTCGGTAACGGCGTCGGCATGAAGATCTGGCAGTGCTACCCCGGCCTCACCCAGCAGACCTGGTACTACACCGGCGACGACCGCATTGCTGTTACCGTGAGTCAAGCCGAGCATCGAGCGCAGCGAGGTGTCGGGCGCCGCCTAGCGCGGGCACGAGCTCCTCGCTGTGTTCTTCACTCCTTTGTGCCCGCTAACATCAGAACCAAGGCCTCTGCCTCGACCTGACCAACGGCAACCTGCAGAACGGCAACCAGGTGCAGACGTGGCAGTGCGCGACGGGCAACACGAACCAGGTCTGGACTACCAACCTCCGCTTCGCCCGCAGCAACCGCTACGAGGGTGCCTAAGTGGCGGCGACAACTCAGTTGCCCCTCCCCGCGCGTTCGCGCCCGCGCGGCATGGACAATGACAGATCTGTAATAGCTTCATGGCAGTAGCCTAGTCGGACAATGAAGATGTGTCTTGCTTGCTTCGTGTCGTCCGAGTCGGGGGAGGCGTACCACTCACCCTCGCCGCGTTTCCCTCCCGCGGCATGCGCGTATATCTTGCGCCGCGGATCCGCGGTTGTGTCGGCTGCTGTGCAGTAACGCGCTCGTGGTCAGCATCAACGTGCAGCGAGCGCTACATGCTGCGCGTGCGAGATTGCGCGTGCGAGAGCATGCCGTACGCAGGGTGCATGTTGCACCGCCCGGCGCTCGCGCGGGCAGACACGCCCACGTGGTCCTGCATGGAATTTTGCGAACATATGTGAATTACGCGGCCCACGAAATGCACGAAAATTCGAAGGAATGTAATCGCGCTGGAATGTCTGCGGTGGCTAATTGCGTCGAGCACCTGCACTGCATGTTCTAATTATGTCGGGTTGGTGTGTGCTGGGCGAGCGGATGACAGTCGCCACCGATCGGATAGTGTCGCTGCGTGCGTGAGTCGTGAGTCGTGAGTCGTGAGTCGTGAGTGAATCACTGGTGACTGACCCGGCACGCTCAGCGGGGTGCCCGGGTCGGTGGCGCGATCGGGGCCGTCGGCCGACGCGCGTGTCGCCCTCGGCCAGGTGTTGGTGAGTGGCTGGTGCATCACCGAGCGTGGCCGACGTGGTATACGTGTCGCCCTCGGCGCCTGCGTGTGTGTTTGTGTGTGTCAGTGGCGGCATGTAAGCAGTGGCAAGCAGCGGCATGTTAGTGGCACGTTGGAGCCACTGCGGATCACGAAAATTACCCAACGCGCTCGTCGCAATCGGGCGCCGGCGATCAGTGGAGATCAGCATTGCGTCAGTGGTCGTTAATGGACGAGCGAGGCACGTCCAGAGGACAGGTGGCCATATGACACTGCGCTCAGACGTCGCTCGGGCCGCCATGCGCAGCACACAGCGAGCACGAGGGCGCCACATTCACCTGCGCCCTCCTTCTTGCCCCGCTTGATAGCGCAGGCAACATGACGGCTCCACCACGCGTACGCGACTCTGTTCGCTTCTGCGCCCCACCGCATCTATTTACCCTTGCATATGCGCGGCGCTGCTGCTGTATCTGTCTGTCTGATTAGTGGCGCGGCGTCCGTGCTAGAGCTCGCGCTCGCCCTTGCGGTTCGGCGAGGGCGGACGCGACGTTCCCGGCGTCTCGGGTTCCTGTTGCAGGAAGTGGAAGCGCAAGCGGTGCAGCTGCTGGTCAGCGTCGCTTCGGTAGGTGTGGGGTAGGTGCGCGTCGCGACTCGCGGCGTAGCGCAAGGACGGCCGAGCGCCACTCAAGTGGTGCAAGCGGGCAGGAATGACCGCTGCGCTCGGCAGATGTGCGGCCGCGCGGCGCCGCGCGTCGCTGCCTCCACGCAAGCGCACCTCTCCAAACTCAACACTCACGATTGGGAGCTTGGGGAACAGAACAAGCATCAGGGCGGCAAAGTTTATGGCGAACAGGGCATAGTCGTAGTTGGAGTAGTGCGTCGAGATGAGGAATCTGAGCCGTCAGCATCCCGACAGTCGCGAACCACGTACAGTCCAATGGGCACGCTCGTCAACCACTTCTTGGCGGGCGTGTACTGCGCTCCCATGTCAATCTGCTCCCAAAGGGTGAGCTCGTCGTATGCGCCGCCGGTCGACACGCTGGCATTAGCGGACCCCGGGACGGCTCGACTTACGCATACTCAAACGGCACCCCCGTAACGTGGTGGAACATGATAAAGGAGAACTGCGGGGTTAGCTGGTGATGCCGACTTGTGGGGCAGGGAGGAGCACACGGGCTCGCACTGCGCAGCACGTCCCCAACCGGCTTGTCCGGCCTGAACCGCTGCACTGAAATGCGCAGCACCCCTCGAGGCCACGGTTCCTGTGGCGTGCGTCCAGTGCGCCATCGTCATTGATTCTACTCACGATCATGTAGCCAACGTTGACGATTGTCCAGGAGATCGAGTTCTGCATGCCTGGGATGGCGTCGACAAGAAGCTTTGCGCCGAGGATGAGGACCGGGTGGATGACCCATGCGCCGGGCGCGTTGACCCATGCGGCATTGTTGTGGGCGCCGACGCCGATACGGTCGTTGACGGTGTCGGGCTCGTCGCCACCGACCTCGGTGACGGTTACAAGCGAGCCAGAGCGTGTGCGGCCCTTCCGGGGTGCCTGGGGCATGAGGCCACCTTGGGACGAGATGCTGCCTGAGCGCTGGTACGTCGAGCCGGGTGCGGCCGTGTTAGACGAGAGCGAGCGGCCAAAGGTGTGGCGGGGCGACTTGTCGGGGCCGGCACCAGCGCCGGCGCCGACATAGCTGAAAAAGTCGGTCTCAATGCCCTCGCGCAGCGGCTGCGACACGGAGCGCGTGCGCGTGCCCGGCGACTGAGGCGGCGCGCTGAGAGTCGGCATCGCGGCGGAGGCTACAGACGGTGTGCAAGGCAATCGTTGCTAGCGTGAGACGTGGTCGAGAGTTCGAGTAGGGTTGCGGCGCGTTTGGAATGGAATCTCCACCGGGGCGTGCGCGGTCGATCAGGACAGCGAGGTGTGGAGAGCGAATTTGCAAGCCGCGACGCTGCAACCGTGTGCGGGGTGTAGGAGGACTCTGAAGGGTCTGTCGGGGACCGCTGGACCAAGTGCTAACGAGGTTTGCGGCGAGGACGGGGGGAACAATGGCAATGGAGAGGGAGTGGTCGAGAGAGACACGGGGGATGACGACCCGCTCTGTCGAGGCCTTGGTGGTCTGTGTGGTGTTGGGTTGGACTGCGCAGTAGTGGCAAAAGGGGGGGACCGCCTTGGGATCTGGCAACGGCAAATGTTTACGTAACCAACTGTCAAGTGTGGTTTCGTGTGAACAGCACGCCGAGGACGTGGCCACAGCTCCGTTATGCGCTATGCGCTATACGCTATGCACGCTATGCAGAGTTACACGACAGCAGACTCGAGCCGGGCCTCAAGCAACACGTTGCAGGGGTTCCAGCGCGGCGTCGGGCCTGGCAATTGATGGAACGTTGGCGCGTTGGCGGGGGGAGGGGGCCACGTCGGCGGCATCTTTGCCGTACGTTCTCTGCCGTTCCTCGCGAGACATGTCGCGCCGAGCACTGAAACGACGCATGTACCGGACATCAAGCGGTCTGTGCCCGCAGGCGGCCACGCCGTCGCAAACGCTGTCCACAGGTTCATACTCGCACGCCGCCACGCCTCTTGTCAGAGATATTTAGATGGCTGTACCGTGGCACGATTCAAAAGTGTTGTAGCCACCTCCACCCACAAAGACATTCGCGCCTGAATCGATCGATCGATCTCAGTGACGAGCGGCCAGTCCCCAATGTCCGTTTTGCTTCCGCACCACACAACCTCTGGCTGGATTTTCCGACTTTGCACTGGCGACCACTGGCGACGGACATCTCGAGTTTCAAGCCGACAACGACTAACACGCTATCCACATACCATGTCGTGCTGCCGGATCGCCGTGCAGCCTCTTGGCCGACACATGGCGGCGTCGGCGTCCGCTGTGGCCGCCGCGCCGACGCTTCTTCCTATCCGGGGGATGAGCACGTCCGCGGCAGGAGGCAGCGGTCGCGCAGCCGAGCGCGAGCGCGAGGCCAACAGGCGCGGTAACGCGCGCGCACGCCCACGCGACGCCGCGAACGCCGACTCGCCCAGACGTAACTATCCCCGTATGTCCTACTTTGCTCCTCGCTCTGACCCCAGGCGGCCCCGCTGTTCCCCCTAAGGGCCTGTCGCAGCTCCTCTCGTCGTTCGCGACGCTCAAAGCCGAGGGACGCAAGCCCACTGCCGCGGCCTACAATGCCCTCATCAAGGAGTCGGCAGACTACGCGCAGCGGCGAGGCAAGAACGTCACTGACGCTGGCGGCGCGACCGCGTCCGCCGACGGGGCAAAGTACTCCCTTGGCCTGGAAATCGCTCTCGGCGCGATTCGTGATGCCGAGGCGGGAGGGATCGAGCTCGGCGTCGATGCGCTCGACCAGCTCCTCCGCGTGAGTAACTCAAAGTGATTTATGCTGATTCCAGTTTACCCTGCTGCACCCCGAGATCCTCCCGTCCGTGCTGATCGAGTTTGCGCGCCGCGGCCAGTCGAGCACGCAGACGTACACGACCCTCGCGAACGCGGCGATCGCCGGCGGCCGTCTCGAGGAGCTCGTCATGATCATGCACGAGATGTTTGAGCAGAACATGGCGCCACGCCAGTCCACGCTCCGCCACGCCATCCGTCTCTGCTGCGAGTGGGGCAACTCGCGTCTCGCCATGCAGATCCTCCAGCACCTCGAGACAATGCCGCAGTACAACAAGGCGCTGGCAGAGAGCTGGGTGCATATCCTTATGGCCGGCGCAGACCAGCAGGACGTGAGTTACACGACGTTTGTTCCAGCTGACGCCAGCTCGAGGCCGTTGAGGAGGCGTGGGATCGCGTCGTGACGAACAAGTCATACACCCCTGACGAGGGCCTGATCCTGTCCGTGCTTGCTGTGGCCGCACGGCACGGGCAGCCGGGCCTCGCGAACCGCGCGCTGAGCCTGTTGCCGGACATTGGCGTGGTGGCCAAGGAACACCACCTCGGCCCGCTGATCGAGGCGTTCTGCCGCGGCGGGCGTGTACCCGAGGCGATTGCGGCGGTGGCCCTGATCCGCGCGGCGGGTATTGAGCCAAGCCGCATGACTGTGCGCGCGATTGTCGACGTGCTCACGAACGCCGAGGTCATCGACCAGGCATTCTACACCCTTGAGGACCTGCACAAGGAGGGCAAGGTCGTGGACATTGTCGTGTTCAACGCCGTGGTTGACGCGTCGGGACGTATTGGTGACTTGCAGCGGGCGCGTGCGACGCAGCTCGCCGCGCCAGAGCTGGGCGTCACGCCCAACATTGACACGTACAACCTCGTGCTTGACGCATGTGTGGTCGCGCGCCACCGTGACCTTGCCAAGACGGTACTGAGCGAGCTCGCGACGGCGGGCCTGCAGCCCAGCGAGGGCACGTACGACGCGCTTATCCGCCTCGCATGCTCGTCCCGCGACTACGAGGACGCGTTCTACTACCTTGAGAAAATGAAGGCCAGCGGCCTCAAGCCCTCTCGCGCAGTCTACAAGCGTATCGGCATGAAGTGCGCCATGAACAATGACAAGCGCTACACGCTCGTCGAGGACGAGATGGAGGCGCTCGGATACAGCAGGCCCAACTTTGCGACCGAGGCGGAGCGGAGGAACGAGCGCCGCCGCGTCGGCCGCGAGCGTGATGCCGCGCGCAGCGCTCGCAGCGGGCAACGCACTCCGCGCCCCCAGCGCGCCCAGACCCAGTCCCAATCTCAGTAGATAAGAGCAGCACACCACTCATGTATGCATGGTACAAGCACGGCCACACCGTTCGGTGCCTAGAGTCACGATTGGATGGCCGGTGCTGACGTAAGCCCCGGTTGTGGCAACAGCGGGTTTGTGGTGCGGTGACGAATGTTCCTGACCTCCTGGGCCGCTTCTCCTCGTCATTGCGTTGCTTCTACTTGTTCCTCTATTCGTCCGCACCACACCGACAGATACGATGCAGTGAGCCCGCCGGCGCCGGACGTGCTGACACCAGGTCTCTCGCAGAGGAGTGCACGCCGCTGAAACAGCGCTACGACTCGTGCTTCAACCTCTGGTTCGAGGGATATCTGCAGCCGGCGCTTGACGCGGCGGGGTTGGGGGGCAGGCCACCGATGCCGAACGGCGCGAACGGTGAGGGCGGTGGCAGTGGGGCGGCTTCGTCGTCGTCCTCCTCCTCCTCAACAGCCTCGTCCGACGCAGGCTCGACCTCGTCCCACGCCGGCGCCACACAGCCCAGGCGCCTCGTGACGTCCTGGGCATACTCGTCCGCGTTCCGTCGTCGGCCAGCGCAGACCCCCGCCGCAGCAGACGACATGATCGGCGCGAGCCACGTGCACTTTGATCTCGAGGAGGACGACTCGGACCCCCTTGACACGACGGGCATGACCCGCCCAGAAGCAAAGGCCGCGCAGTATGAGCGCCAATGTGGAAAAGTTTGGCGCGAGTACCAGGGGTGTTTGAGGGTGAGTCGCGAAGCGCGAGACGGGCGGGCGAGGCGTGCCGAGCTCGTCGTGCGCGTATTGGCGAAAGCAGAGGTCACTCGCACAACGCAAGGCGGGCGTCAAGAACTGAGTGGGACAGGACTGCACGGTCCGCCCGTCCCAGTCAATCCCCTGCGTTTGGTTCTCGAACCACCGCTGACATACGCAGAAAGCTATCGGGCAGAACCAGAACCTCACGCAGCTGCTGGAGCAGGCGCGCGAGGAGCACCCTCTGCACTCGCTGGACGGGCTTGAAGGCTCGGCATGGGACCCGTCGAGTCGGAGCGAGTAGTCTGCGCGCCCACGTCAATCCATACCCTCCTGTACTCGACCCGCACGTTCCGCGGGGCCAACGTCGCCGGCCACCCCGTGCTCTGGCAGACACCGCCGGCACAGCCGTCGTGCACCGCGCCCGCACGAACCGCACTATCACAACTCTCGATGCATAACCATGTACCCTAGACGCAACGCGGGGCAGCCTAGTTGCCCGCCGCGGCGCGGTAGTGCTCCTTGACCATGTCCTGGTACTGGCACAGACGCAGAAGGTTGCGCTGGAGCATGCAGATGGTCATGACGCCGACGCTGGGGACGTAGATCGATGCCTGGGGGGTTAGTCGTGCTGTGTTTATGCCAAGAATGGCGCAGCGCCTCGCCGGCGCCACGCCCGGTGACTCACCCGCTCGCGGACGTCGGCCTCAAAGTTTTTCTCGCCGGCAACGTTGACACACACGCAGCCGTCCTTGAGCCAGCGCGTGGGCACCTTGTAGTTGTCGACGGGGACGGCGCTGATGACCACGTCCGACACGCTGAGGGCCTGCTCGAGCGTCATGTTCTCGACGCGGTTGACCACGTGGTGCGCATTGTACTTTGACGACGCGGCCTCCTTCGTTGGGCGCTTGGAGAACTCGACGATGGCTAGAGTTAGTAAACGAAGCAAGGCAGGAAGGGACCTCTGCAGTGCGCACACCCCACTCACAGTCAATGTCGACGGAGAGCACACGGGCGCCGTCGTTGGAGAGGAGGGCAGCGAGGGGACGTCCAACAACCTCGGAACGGTTGATAACAGTGATAACCTTGCCGCGGGCGCGGTCGCCGTAGCGCAGCATCGAGTTGTACACGCCGACGTGCTCGAGAACCTTGACGATGGCGAGCGGCGTGCATGGCAGAATCGACTTGACCGTGCCCGGGGGTGGCTGGTCGTCCTGGCTCTTGGCGCCCTTCATGGGCTGCGGGAGGTGCGACTCGGGGATGGCACGGAGCGTCACTGGCGAAATGAAGCGGACGCTAGCGTCAGAACACAGGGATGGAGGTAGGCGTACTTGTGGTACAGGTTGAAGAGGAACTGGTGGTTTAGGCCCTCGACGTCCTTGACGGGGTCGACAACGCTCTGGAGGTACTGGTCCTGCCTGTCGCCGTAGATGGGGTAGTAGACCTGTCATCAGCAAACAACCGCAAACCCGACTTTACCATGATGCCGTCGACGTCATCGTCCTCGTTGGCCTCAAGCACGGCCTCCTCAACGGGAATACCGACGCCCTCGCCGTCCATACCCTCGCGCGCGGCCCCGACGAGCCGCAGCTCAAAGTTGATGCCGACCTGCTCGCACGCGCGCTTGGTAAACTGCCATCAGCCTTAAACCCTTAGCAAGTAAATCCCACCTCGGCATAGCTGCGCGCGTCCTCCTTCTTGGTCGCGAGGATACCGACAAGGTGCGGGGCACGTTTCTGGAACCGAGGCGCCTTGATCGCGTCCAGCAGCTCGGCCTTGAACGGCACCGCCACCTTGGTCGCCGTCACGAGCATGCCCGTGGATCCTTCAGACATCGTGCTGGTGTTGGGGGTTGGGGTGTGGGGGTGAATGACAGACGTTGGAATGCGATGTAGACCTGGCGTAGGCTGTAATCTTTGGCCGTGATTATTTTGCGAGCGATGGCGATCGATTGATTGTCTCGATATTGCCACCATGCGAAAATCGCGCGAGTCGCACGCGGAATGCCAAAAGAGAAGGAGCGGGTATAGCATATCCGATTGGGTGCTTCACGTCGGGCCTTGTTTCCCCTTGCTGCGGGATTGATCCGAACGACGATCCCGATACCCGATAGGACAAGACCACTCCTCGTTCGTCTTGAAAGCCACAAACAACGTCGAGCTCGACGTCGGCGTCGACAACTCATCCGTCGTTGTCAACGACACTTTGGAACGGACAAGTCTGCTCGCCACAGTATAGTTCGCGCCGTTTCACCCCGGCCACATCCCACAGTCGCTTATCACGCATCCCGCACGCACGGGCACAGCTGAGACTGGGAACGTCATTCCCCCCTGCGCTCCCACGTCGACGCCAAACACGGAGCACCTTGACCTGTTCGTCCGTTCCTTACGACAGAAAACATACCTCCCTACCTCTCTCTCTCTCCCTCCTTCTACCCCGCAAAACGCAAGTAGCACGCACACCTCGTGTCGGTGCAAGCACGCTTGCCCACATCCTCCTGTGTGCATATCGCATCTCGCCCCACAACTGTTGCACGCTCCATTGTCACTTCACATACCCCGCGCAGTGTGACCGCAGTCTGGCATTCCGACCTCGGCCTCGACCCGACCTCAACCTTGTCTTGTCCACACAACCCACCACCACCATCACCACCACAACCACCTCTCCACCACCATGCCTCTTGTCGAAACGGCGCAGCACGTGTGGTCGCTCGTCGTGTCGCCGACGTTGCCGACGCCATTCAACTATGTACGCCGAACCCAACCTCTCCCAAGCTAACGCCAGGTCCCATTGTTCTTCCGCGTCATGGCGATCCTGATAGCAGCGCCGTTCGCGTTGTTTATGGCGCTCGAGCTCGTCGCGTATGGTGAGCGCGTCCTCGGGTCCTTTGCTAACTTTCGCAGTCATCATGCGCACACTGCATATCAGCATGAGTAACCTGCGCGTACCCCGGTCGCCGCTGGACGGGCGGCGCGAGCTCGTCGAGGGCGAGGTCGAGACGGAAGAGGAGGACGAGGAGGATGGGGAGATCGCCGCGCGCGTCGGCGCAGCGTACCGCTCCCCAACGCCGTCCTCGGAAAAGTCCCAGCCGTTCAGCAGGTCATTTGGCGCCGCCGCGCCAAGCGCAACCACTACCGCCGCGTCCGTCCTTGTCCTCGCCGCGCTCGTCGCTGCTTTCGCGACAGGGTTCCATTTCCTCGTCACGCACCAGAACGCGCTCGCTGCAGCACGCATGGCGGGCGCATCTACCAGTCCCATCGCGTTCTCCAAGCCCACTGCCGTCATCCTCACGGCCCACCCAGACGACGAGGCAATGTTCTTCGCCCCCACAGTCCTCAACCTCGTCGCGGCCGGCTGGAGCGTCCTCCCAGTCTGTATCTCCGCCGGTAACGCCGCCGGCCTAGGCCCCATACGTACTCTCGAGCTCAGCGAGAGCTACAAGCGTCTCGGCGCCAGCGGCGTGCTCCTCATTGACGACCCCGCCCTCCCTGACAGCATGGGTCCAGACGGCGCCTGGGACCCCGCCCTCGTCGCTGGCCTTGTCGCGCCCCACCTCAACAAGATCAAGCCGTCCCACGTAAGTTGCTCTTTTAGCTCGGCCTAACTGTCCAGCTCGTGACGTTTGACTCGGAGGGCGTCACCTGGCATCCCAACCACGTCGCGCTCGCTGGCGTCGCGCCGTACCTCGAGCCCCTCCTCGACCTTGACCACCCCCTCGTTGTCCTCCACCTCGCCTCCCCGCCCCTCGCCACGAAGTTCACTGGCGCTTTCTGGGCCGTTTTCATCGCTGCCCGCGACGCACTTCGCCGTAACCCCCCGACAGGTGTCACCTTTGTCGCCACGCCATCGCAGTATCTCACCGCCCTGCACGCCATGCGTGCACACGTCTCCCAGCTTGTCTGGTTCCGCTGGCTCTACGTCGCGTTCTCCCGCCTCATGTGGGTAAACCAGTTGCAAACCTAAGCCGTGTCGGGCTATCTATCTGTTCATGTAATCGTCGTGCATACATACACATTTTGCTGCTAACAGTGCTGGCGTGGGGCAATGCGGTGGGACCATGGGCATACACACAGATATGGTCGAATATACAAAGTGACCGGAAGCGTCGCGATGGTGGGATCAGTTGAACGGGGTATATAACCGGACAATCGGGGTGAGGTTACTTGCTGCCGTTAGCGGTGGCGTTGGACGCCACATCGATGAGCAGGAGTACTTGTCGCGGAGCATCACAGCTCGGTCACTTTCGCAGTATCAGGCTGCAGAGGCGCCGGGTCGTGATCCGACTCCGCAGCGTCGGACTCCTCGTCATCGAACTCGTCGTTCTCAGCGCCGTGCACGGCAATAACGTTGGGGAGTTCGTCGCCGTCGTCGTCGGCAATGGGCTGGTGGATCTGGGCCGTGGGCTGCTCGGTCGTGGCAATAATTTTGGCAGCCGCGGCGTCAGTCGCGTCGCTGGCAATGTTCTTGTTGGCCACCATGTTCTTGCTCGTCGGTATGTCCTTCTCTGTCGGGGGAGCTTCCGTGTTCTCCTCCATGGCGACGCCCGTCTCCATCGCCGCGTCCTTCCCCCTCGTTATGTTGTCCTCCATCGCAATGCTCTTCTCCTCCGCGGCGTTCGTCTCCGTCACGGCGTTCTTTTCCGCCGCGATGTTTTTGCCATCAACGAACTCCTTGTCTGTGGCGGAAATCTCAGCGCCACCAGCACCCTTGTCATCGCCGGCGACAGACGCGGCGACGTCGGCAGCGGTACTCGCTACCTCCATCAGCTTGAGCTTTGACATGTCGTACAGGGGCACGGGCGGGTCATTCTTAGCCGCCTGGCGCTCAGCCTCGGTCGAGCGCCACACGGAGGGAAGGACATCTGTCGTCAGCTCGGCACCTGTTTTTTGAGCTCACAATCCTTGAGTTTGAGGATCCACCACGCTGGACCGCCCTCGACACCAATTTGCGCCCAGCGCGCACGGATACCCATGCCCACGAGCCAGGCGCCGTCGTCACCGTCGTCGAGGCCAAGTTTCTTGCCCTGCACCCACACGTCGAGCTCGGCCGGGTCGTCAACCGAGTTGTGTTCCAGTTCGAACGGGATCTCCTCTGTCGGCGGGTCCTCGGCGTCCGCTTCGGCCTGCTGCGCCTGGTTCTCCAGCGCACGCGCACCAAGCTCGCGCCAGCGCTCCTCGGGCGACCACGGAGCCGGCGCCGTGACTAGCTTGTAGCAGGTGGAGAAGAATGCGGGGCCGTCCGTCTTCGTGGGAGGCACAACTGCCGTGATGATGCGCCGGCCGAACGGAATGTAGTGCAGCAGCTTCACCGAGTCGAGCGAGACTGGGGCGTACAGCGGTACCAGGACGTTGTCGGCTGGTGTGTTAGCAACGTGGGAGAGGCATAACGCACCTTCGCGAAGGGAAAGCTCCTCTCTCGTGTGCTCGAGGATCATTTCTGGCACGTTAACATGCGTAGACAAGCTAACGTACCGCGGGGCGCACCCCATCCACCGTCATCTTCCTTCTCGCCCTCCACCTCGGCGTTGTTTTCGGCATCCCCGCTTGCCTCCTTCTTCCCTTTCTCGGTGCGGTTACAGTAGGACCCGCCGTACTTGGCCCAAGCGGTACGATTGATGCTCAAGCCGTCGTTGATCTCCTCGTCGAGCTTGAATGCCTCGTGAATCAGGCGCGGGCCAGCTTTGGCAATCTTGAGCGCACGCTGAAAACCCGGGGCGATGTGATTGTCGGTGAAGATTTGGTAATGGTCGAGGTATCCCATGAGGGCGGCAAAGATCTTTGCGAAAAGCACAGCACGGCCCTCGTCCCTGCCGTCAGTTGGCACGAACGCAAGCGCAACAACCCACCACACAGCATCCACCTCACGACGAGCGA
Organism: Cutaneotrichosporon sp. PT3311B; assembly: GCA_023627985.1. Lineage (NCBI taxonomy): Eukaryota > Fungi > Basidiomycota > Tremellomycetes > Trichosporonales > Trichosporonaceae > Cutaneotrichosporon > Cutaneotrichosporon sp. PT3311B. The sequence goes on along the minus strand of JAMALP010000003.1, from coordinate 1,134,008 downwards.
TGGCCAGCAGCCCGCGAGCCGCCTGTTCAGGGCACCGGACGAGCGGGCAGCCCTCGCCCACCACACCGTTGTCAATGTCGTCCAGCAGCTTTCGCGACGCGTGCCTCCGGGCATGGTGGATCATTCTGTACGCCTCGGCGTCGGGGCCTGTGCCCGGCCAGTGCAGACAGGGAAAGTCGGTCTTGAGCCCAAGGACATAACGAACCTGCCGTCAGCTTTCTTTTTGACCCAAGTGTAGCTCACATTGTTCCAGATACTGCGGATCTCCATGTCTGAAAAGACGTTGGCGCGGCTGCGGTAAAAGCAGGTTGACGCGTCCGCGAGACGAGCAAACGGGGGGCGCGAACTGCCTGGTTAGCGATCTCAATGACCCCCCAACCACGTACACGTCGTTGTCGACGTCACACGTCCCGTCTTCCTTCCAGCTCAAACCTTCCTCGCCGAGCTCGAAGCTGTCATCCATCGTCACCTGCTTGAGCACCGTGGGGTCATTGTTACGACGCCGGTCCTTGTAGCGCTTGTTGCGGGTAGCCTGCTTCTCTCTCTTGGTCTCGGCACTGCGGTCTACCTGGACTCTAGCAAGGGCGTTACCGTGGCTGTCGCGGCCGTGCTGCGCCACAGCTTCACTCCAGCCGTCGAGACCGGCGTCAATGTTGTCGAGCGTGTATACCATGTCCTTTGGCGGCTCGGGAATGGTGATACCGGGCTGTGTCTTTGTCCATTCGTCAAAGGGAGTGACGGTCTTTGCCTGTTGTTGGTGAGACGGAAGTGGGAAGAGTTGAGTGGAGAGGATGGGCATGTCGGTTTTTGTACGCACTCGTTCTGGATCGACTTGAGAGGGAAGAAGAAACGTTGACATTGTGGACGTGGAGGCAGCGATGCCGTGGTGCGAGAGCAGGCCAGCAGGAGGGGCGCAGTGGCGTGCTCGGGCGTTGCACTAGTGTGAGCGTGTGCAGGAAGATGGAGGAGGGCGCAGATGTGAGATTGTTTCAGATGAAAGATGATGTGGACAACGTTGAACAGCAACGATGGGCGTATTGCAAAAGGAAGGTCGACGGTTGACACAGCTCGGTTGATGCCAAGCTGACTGGACCTGACGCAACGCCGACTTTTTACACCTGTCCCGCCGGCTGAGGGGTATCGGAGGCGTCTAGACGAGGTATGGCCGCACAGACGACAGCAACAGCGACGACGAGGTATGCAACGACGTGCAACACCGGTCTGTGCGCGAGCAAGCTTTGGCTGCAGACGCGGGGTGCCTGAAAGTGAGGATACGGAATTTGGACATCCGCACAACGTCACCGTGCCTGGGAAGCTAAACTTGGCGCCGCGCCTGATTTCATTGATGGACAAATCACGTGATGCCCCTCAAGCCACCATTGAAGTAGGCGTCTAAACAAACAAGGGAAAGGGGAAGGATCATTGCCGCACCAGCCTTGTAACGACACAACAACACCTCAACATCTCCTCAACATCGACGACACCTGCTTTCGTCTCCTGTGACAATCCACGCACGGCATCAAGATGGACCCGACGTCGCGGCGTAACAACGCCCTCGGCCTCGGCGTCAACATGCCCCCTCGCGACTCGTCCCCCGTGCCCCCCTACGACCCCCCGCGCTCGCCGAGCGGGTTTCCGCTTTCGCCAGGCTCGCGCGGCTCGTACTCGCCTCTTCCCATGCCTCCCTCGCGCAGCCCCCGTCCCTTCTCGTCGTTCGCTACGTCTACCCCGCCCCACTACGTCCCCTCGGCGCCGTCGACCCTCGCGCCGTCCACCGTCGCCCCCTCCATCGCGCCATCGACCACCTCGTCCCTCCCGCACTTTGAAGCTGCCCTCGCCCGCGCCCGCGGAGAGACACCGCCCGTCATCCCCCCCGCGTCATACGGACAGCCGCTGCCGGCGTACCTCCCCCCTCAAGACCCCAACCATCCCGACCTGCACGTTGGGTTCCGCCCCGCCCACACTATCCGCCTGGCTGACAACACCCGCCATCGCGAGCCCTCCCGGTCGCCATCGCCCGGCTTTGATGACTCGTTTAGACACTTCCGTGGGACGACAGATGTCGAGCGTGGCCTGCTCTCTGACAACGACCGCGACGACTTGTTCTTCTCTGCTGCCCCGACCCCAGCCATCCAGACCCAGCCGTCCACTCCGCTCTACTCGGCAACCACCCCAGGGTTCCGGGATACGAACGGCGACCTGTCGCTTCACCCGATGGGCGAGCTGCCGCCGTTCAGTGGTGGAGACCTCGGCGACCGCTCGTCGATATACAAGGCGCCGCTGGACGACGAGTTTGAGCCCGTCGCGCTCGTCGATGGCGAGGCGGAAAAGGACACGACGCACTTTGGCCCAGCGCCTGAGGGTAGAGTCGGACGCCGCACCCACAATGCACTCCCGAAACGTATCACGCAGCGCGTCACACTCGACGAGTCGGACATGCTCTCCGTCGATATGCCCATTCCCACCCGTCTTTCGCAGTTCCTCCCCGTAAAGGGCGTCGAGGAGCAAAAGACCACTCGGTGAGCTAAATCTGCGGGCTTGAGCTGACGACAGATACACTGCTGTGACGACGGACCCGGACGGCTTTGCCTCCTCTGGCGTGCGCCTGCGGCAGAACATGTTTAACCCGCCGCGCTCGACCGAGCTCTTCGTCGTCATCACCATGTACAACGAGGACGCCAACCTCTTCTGTCGCACGCTCTACGGCGTCATGAAGAACATAGCGCACCTCTGCGGCCGCAAAAACTCGCGTGTCTGGGGCCCTAATGGCTGGAAGAAGGTTAGATAAACGACGTCAATGGTTAGCTGACAGCAGGTGGTGGTGTGCATTGTCGCCGACGGGCGCAAGAACGTCAACCCTCGTGTACTCGACTGCCTTGCGGCGCTCGGCGTGTACCAGGAGGGTGAGTTGTGACCAGCCTGCTTCGCTGACATCAGGTGCCATGACCAACATGGTCAAGGAGAAGCCCGTGACGGCGCACGTCTTTGAGTACACGACGAGCTTTGCGCTCGACCCCGACCTGCACTTCAAGTACCCGGACAAGGGCATTGTGCCGTGCCAGATCATTTTCTGCATGAAGGAGAAGAACGTGGGTGGTGCGGACGGGGCTCTGCTAACCTCTAGGCGAAGAAGATCAACTCCCACCGGTGGTTCTTCAATGCGTTCGCGCCGCTCCTGCAGCCCAACGTGTGCATTCTCCTTGACGTCGGTACCCAGCCTGGTCCAAAGTCGCTCTACCACCTGTGGAAGGCGTTTGACGTCAACTCGAACGTCGGCGGCGCGTGCGGCGAGATTGCCACGTTCAAGGGCAAGAGCTGGACAGGGCTGCTGAACCCGCTTGGTTAGGCTAACTTGTGTTCCGTGGCTAACATCAGTCGCCGCACAATGCTTCGAGTACAAGATGTCCAACATTTTAGACAAGCCAATGGAAAGTTTGTTCGGCTACTGCGCCGTGCTGCCCGGCGCGTTCTCGGCCTACCGCGTGAGCTGTTCGATCACGCTTTCAGCTGACCCCAGTACATTGCGCTCAAGAACGACGAGTTTGGCCGCGGACCGCTGCACTCGTACTTCCAGGGCGAGTCGCTCAACAGCGGCAACGCCGACTCGTTCACCGCCAACATGTACCTCGCCGAGGACCGTGTGTTGTGTTTCGAGATTGTGTAAGCTGCATTGTGACTACCCTAGCTGACACCAGCGCCAAACCAAAGAACAACTGGGTGCTCAAGTATGTCAAGTCTGCGGTCGGCGAGACCGACTGCCCCGACTCGATCCCCGAGTTTATTGGCCAGCGGCGCCGCTGGCTGAACGGCTCGTTCTTTGCGGCGGTGTACGCGCTCATCCACTTTCGGCAGATTTGGCGGTCGGACCACTCATTCATTCGCAAGTCGATGCTCATGGTCGAGTTTGCGTACAATGCGCTCAACCTGGTGTTTGGCTGGTTCTCGCTGGCCAACTTTTACATTTTCTTCGTTATTCTCACCAACGCCCTCAACGGGCCAGAGTTCAACATCAAGGGTATCCAGGTGCTCAACACGATCCTGCAGTACATTTATCTCGGCACAGTCATTGCGTGCTTCATATTCGGCATGGGTAACCGCCCGCAGGGGTCACCGCGCAAGTACAAGATTGCCATCTACATTTTTGCAATCTTGACGGTCTAGTTAGTACTGATGGAGAGCGCGGCTGACAACGCAGCATGATGGTGTGTGGTGTCCTGTGCATAATCCAAGCGGTCAAGCACATCGAGTCACCCATTTTCTCGCGAATGATTGTGTCGCTGCTGGCGACGTACGGGATCTTTGTCGTGTCGAGTATTCTTGCCCTGGACCCTTGGCACATCTTCACATGCTTCCTGCAGTTTATGCTCTTCCAGCCGAGTGAGTCACCCGTTTCGGGGCCGTGCTGACCGAAAAAGCCTATGTTAACGTTCTTAATATTGTAAGCCACGCCGCGGGTGACACTTCGGTTCGGGACTGACGCAGTAGTACGCATACTCAAACCTGCACGACCTGTCGTGGGGAACCAAGGGGTCGGACACGATCGAATCGGACCTTGGCGCAGTCAAGGGCGTTGGCAAGGACGTCGAGGTTGCGCTCGTGTCGGCGCAGCAGGACATTGACGGCGCGTACCAGGACGCGCTGGACAACATCCGTATCAAGCGCGGGCGCGTCGACGCCGACGAAATGCCGCACAAGCCCGAGGCGCGCGAGCAAAAGCAAAAGGACACTTATGCGAATTTCCGCTCCAACCTGCTAATACTGTGGTCGCTCACGAACGCGCTGCTCGCCGGCCTTATCCTGTCCGGTGACCCGGCCAGCACGTTCTCCGGCAGCGGCAGCAGCACGACGGGAGTGTACATGCTTGTCATTCTCGTGCTGGTCGCGGGCATGGCCGCGTTCCGCTTCATTTGCTCGACCCTCTACCTCATTATCCGCCTCTTCGGCGGGTGAACAATTACACAAACATACATACATACATGCATGCGATTGATCCGAATGTGCGCGGGGTGGAAGATCTGGCGGCGGTCGGCGCATGATATCAAGCCGATGAGAGATATCTTGGGAATGGGTCTGGACCCGTGACGCCATGGCGTGGGCGCGGGCGCGCGGTTGGCGCGTGGCGGCGTGCGCCGCGGTGCACAGTGATCGCCGGCTGCCAGTCGGCTTGTCGTGCCGACCGTGGCGAGATGACGTCGGGCGCGTCGGGAACGGTGTGTACGTGCGTGCTTGCTACGTGGGAAGAGCCGCTCGCGGGATGGGCGAGACCATCATCTAATATTATATTAAGCGCGCACCCTTGGTTGATGAGCGACGGCGAGTGCGAGTGAATGAATGGAATATGCTCCGGCGAGGGTTCCAGGAATTAAGCAGTTATCATGACGGCAGCGAGGGCGTTGTTCATCAGTCAGGCCGGGGCGCTGGGCGTGGGTGAAGGCGTAGACGTGGGCGTGGGCGTGGGCATGGCGTGCACAGCGCACAGGCAGAGAGACAGGGCCGAGCCAAGTATTCCTGGAATGCATTCCATCGGTGGAACCAGCTACGCTGCAGCTGCGAGCTGCGTGGTGTGTACATGAGGAATACCCGTCTGCGGGTGGGCGAGCAAACTGCCAGAGCAAACTGCCAGCGAGATTGCTATTCAATGCTCTTGAACGGTGGCCGGAAGAACCGCGCTCGGCGCCAGCGACAGTGCTTGCTCCAGGGGAATTTAAGATGCACGGTGGCGTGCGCCACCGACCCAATCTATCGCTGCAATTACGCGCGATCACCGTAAAGAGAGAGGCAGAGAGAGCGCAGGCGTCGTTGCCGCGGGCTTGGCAGCGCATGGCCGTGCCGCGTGCATGTGTCTGGCCTGATGCCGTGGGCGGATGAGATCTCTGGTCCATGGGCACGCACGCACGCCACGGCGACTGCTAACTCGGCGACCCGTGGCTTATCCGGCGATCCACGGTTGTGGAATTGTATTGCATTGCCTCTCTGCCCTCTGGTAATTGCATTGCATCACGGTGCCTCTGGATCCGCACGTCACCGCACGCGCCCGCCGCGCGCGGGAGCGCGCGCGTTCAGCCAAGCGATCAAGCGATCAGCGACGCCCGATTCCCGACGCCCGCGCGGCATGTAATGCTCTTATCGCATCGGCGGCCGTGGGCGTCACCGCGGCAAAGCCAAGAAAAACTGTCCATCCAGCCCATGGCAGCCCAGCAAGGCCAGGCCAGTGCCGATCCCGATGATCCTTCCGCCGATCGGGCATGCTTGAGCGCTTGCTGCTCACTGCTGGCTGCTGCTGCTGCTGCTGCTGCTGGAAATATAAAAGTCTCGTGCAGTGAGGTGACGGCTGTACCATGTCTTGAGAATACCACTACTGCAGCACCCAAAAGCACGCACGTCGCGAGCACGTCCAATATCGCAGCCCTGCACGCACGCACTTAGCTCCCCGACACAATGGCGATCATGCCGCACCCCCCGCACGCTCACCACACCGCCGACGCCCACGGCGCCGGCCGCGCGCACACCGTCGCCCGCGCCGTAGCGCACACACACAGCGCACCTGCATCCCCAGTCGAAGCGGCATTCCGGCACCCCGCGTTCCCGTACGCGACGTTCCCCCTCCGCCGGCGATGCAGGCACAGCCCGCCCTTGGACGTGAGCGTGTTTGCGCCGCCCAGCGAGAAACGTACCAACACGACCTCGGGGCCGTCTGCGACCGTGACCAACGCCCCACCAAGCTTTGTCGACCCGTTCACTGGCGCGCCTGCGCGCGCGCCTTCAGCGCCCTCGGCCCCGTCCTTACCCACTGGCGGCGTATCCATGGTCCGCTCGGTATCCCAGCCGGTACTCACGAGCGCGGAAGCAGCAGCGTACGCCGCTACGCGCGCACGCCGGCGCCAGCGGAGCAGACCAAGTATCATTGGCGTGTTTCCCCACGCAGGGAGTAGTAGGGCCAGTGGCTCGAGCGCGAGCGCCGCGACGACCGAACTCGCCGATCCACCGGAAGAAGAGGACGACAACTACGATGGCGAGGACGTGCACATGGCCGAAGATTGTTCGACGCTTCCACTCTCGCCTACGCCCCGCGCTGCCTCTTGTAGTGGCCCCCAGCGCACGGCCACGTCTGTCCTCGAACCACGTCTCAACGCCCGGCCGTACCCCGCTACGCCATCACCGCCGCCCCTCGCGCGCCATGCGTGTGCTGTCCGACGCCTCACGCCCAGCCCCCGCGACGCAGAACCAGATTACGCCGGCTCGTGCGCTACGGCACAAAGTACCATATCGCGCGCGGCGGCGTGGCGCTCGGCGTCGTTCAAGCTCGCCCGTGCCGTGCGCGACTAGCCAAGGCTCAACACATGTCAGGCTCGCTCGCGCCGCGCGCGACCAGGCATGGCCGAACCCATACATGTCGTCCTCGCAACCTCCAGCGACTAAGCAGTGTCTAACTCCATCCCGTTTCAAGTGTCAATCAGCATCCACCGCATCTCGCATCTCTTCCACGCACACACTCTCATTAACACGCCACACCGCATTCCCGCACAACACCCCACTGTAACTACGTTGTATGCATGCACGTCTAATCTCTATGGCTACTTGTCGCCCGCCCCAGACTCCTCCTTGGCCTGCTTGGCGAGGATTTTGCCGCCAATGTTGCGGATGTTGGCTGCCGCGCGCTCGATGCCGCCGGCATGCGCCTTGCGGTAGAGCGTGAGCGCTGTGTCGAGTTGATCCGCTGGGCGTTAGCAGGAGGCGCAAGGCGCGCAGCGCCGAGCGCAGTGTCAGGCAAGGACAGGGGACCACGTCTGGCCAGGCTGGCTGGAAGTCGTCGCGGATCCAAGCCTCGCCAGCTCGCCGTCCTCACCGTCGACGCTCCGCGCTCCGCCCGGCAGCAACGCCTGCGACGTCGCTGCACGTGCTTACTCACTCGACTCGAGCACCGCGGCAAGGTTAAACTGAATCTCTGGGTCGTTCGGCGCAATCTCCATGGCGGCAGTGAGCGCCTTGATGGCCTCGGCGGGCTGAGGCGGGCGCACCATCATGTACGCGCTCCCGATATTAGTGTAGGCGTCTGCGCTCGGCTCGAGCGCAATGCTCTGCTTCCACGCATCGATCGCGCCCTGCGGTCCCGCTGGAGTCAGCCGAGTTCAGGCAACCGGGTTGATCTGCGGTGGTAGGGGAAACTCTACACCGACATCGCCAGCTACCCACTCGCGGCGCCGCTACTCACCCAACTGATACTCCACAACACCAAGGTTAAAGTACGCCCCCGACGTCGGGGTCACGTCGATACTGCCCTGGTACGCTGCCTTGGCCTTTGCGAGGTCGCCCTCCTCGAGCGCACGCGTGCCGTCCTCGAGCAGGCTCTGGGCATGCGCGAGTTTCGGGTCGGTTGAGGAAACTGGGTCGGGGCCGGAAGCGTAGCCTGGAGTCAGCGACGAGTCGTTGGGGTCGCCGCCGGCAACGACGGAGGATGTAACGGGGCCCAGAAGTTGCCCAGCTCGGACGTCAGACCCACCTCGCACAGACGCGGAGTACGCAGCTGGTAGAGCCACGCGCGGGGCAGTAGCGACAGCGATGGGCCGCGCGGCGGCGCGGAAAGATACAGCGCGGCCGGCGCGCAGGATGGAGCGGGCGAGAACGGTCATGGTGGAGGTTGTGGAGTGGAAAACGACAGTAAAGTACGGTTCCAGCTGAGGTCATAAGCCGATTGGGGCAACGGATTGCTTATTAGGACTCAAGCTATTAGAAATATAGAGTTAGGTTACGTCTGTAATGTACTCGCGTGGCCTCCACCGGAATCGCCTCGCGCCTGTGGTGGTGGCCAAGTCGGCGATCCCAGCCACAGCCGCTTGACAACCACACATTGCACCAACACGCCGATGCCGACGCCGCCCGAGTCATCCGAGAACGAGCCGCTGCTGCCTCCATCGGCACACATGGCGCCGGCGTCGCGCTCCAAGCTACAGGCACGGCGATACCTGCCCGAGCCGCAGAGCGACAAGGCGCGCGGCAAGCGGCGCGCAACGGAGGAGAGTGAGGGCGGGGGCGATGGTGTTGGAGGAGATGGGGGCGGGGCTGTAGGGGAAGGAAGTAGGGGCAGTTTAGATGGCGCCGACGGCGTCGGATCGCCCCGCGACGACAGGAAAGGCAAGGGTCGCGAGCGCGCTGCGCCAAGCGACCTCGGGCGCCCCGTGACTGTCATCTTCTCAAACGAGGAGACAGCAGGCGGTAACCTCGAAGTATGGGTCGACGACGGCGAGAGCGTCGGCAAGGTCAAGGACAAGGTGGGATACGAGGGGCTGAGGGGGATCTGACGGCAGATTCGGCACATGCGCCCTGCAGTAGCGGGGAACCAGCTACGCCTGATCCACGCCGGCCGGCTGTTGACGGACGGGATTTTGCTCTTGCCATGGCTACGTAGCCTGGAGGAGCGGGTCCGGCGGCAGGCGGGTGGCGGCGCGGGGGTAGGCGACGTACTACGCGAAGTTGGGCGGGGACTAGCTGGCGACGGGGACGACGACGACGCGGCCGCCGCCGCAGCGGACGAACAGCGGACTGCGCCGCAGGAACGCGTGTACCTCCACTGTAACGTTGGTGGGCCGCTTGACGCCGCGCCCACGCCAAGTGAGGACACCGAGCCCGAGGCGCCGCCGCCTCGCCGTCGCGGGTTCGACGCACTCCTTGATGCCGGCCTCAATGCCGATGAAGTCGCTGCTATGCGCCGACAGTTCTACGAGAGCCGCGGCGAGGAGGTGCCCGATCTCGGCGCGGGCGACGTCAATGACGAACATGCGCGTGCACTGGAGGAACAGTGGATCGAGGGGGACCTGACGCCGGAGACGGCAACGAGTGAGTCCGCACATCGCCTCTGCGTCAGCGACGGGCGTGCAATGTTTGGCCATGTGGCATGCCTCTGCAGTGGGACGGCGTGTTGAGCCTGCCATCTCTTGTCGCGCGGCACGCCTCTGCGTCGGCAGAGACGGGGCGTGACGAGCCTGCTATATCTAGCGATGCGGCCATGCTTTTGCGTTGGCACTGCGTGAAGAAGCCCCCATCTCTGAATCGCATCCATCGATTGATACCTGTCGCGGTGGGGTATGCCAGGAGCGCCATGCGGAGCTCGTCCTTCATTGACGGGCGATATGACACCCGCCTGCTTTTCACCGCTAACGCCAGCGTCGACGGAGGGGATGTACACGTCAATCCTGCACGGCCTGCTAGTGGGGTTCCTGTACGCGCTGATGCCGTGGTTCTTTTTACGCGAGGAGCCTCTCCCGAATTTCTTTGATGCCGAGGCAGAGGCAGCGCAGCTAGCGCGCCGAGCCGAACGCGCCGCTAGAGCAGAGGACGAGCGCCGCGCAGCCCTGCACGCGGCAGTCATGGGTGCTGCTGCGCCGGATCTGCACCTCGATATCCCCCGCTCGGCGGCCGCGCCAGGATCCAGTGCCGCCAGCGCGCGCGCGTCCTCCGACTCCACACCCGGCGATACGCGCGACGACGATGGGCCAGTATCTACCCGCGTGTCGTCGTCGCCCCTCGTCGGCGGCGAGTCCCTCGGCTCGGTCGTCTTCAGCAAGCGCATGCGCGTGAGTCGGCGTGACCCACACCCTGCTCACGCCAGATCGGCATTTACCTTGGTACCCTCATCAACGTCATCTTTGGCGCTCTGCGCTTCCTCACCGCCTAGTCGCGGTCTATGTACTACCACGTTGTCTCTCGGCCGTGTCCGCTGCACAGACCCACTAACCCAAGCTGTGCCATACCTGCAGCTATGCTAATTGTACCGACACTGATGGCGCACGACCCGCGTGCTGACCGAATGCATGAGGAAAAGAAACTAACGAGGTATACGCTTGACTACAGAGCGACGAGGCCAGCGAGGGCGGCGGCGACAGCGAGGCCGGCGGGCGCGAGGAGGCCGCGGGCGGACGAGTCGGTCGTCGACGCCTTGGCTGGGGGAGTGGTAGTGGCCGCAGCCTTGGTGCTCGACGAGCTGGACGAGCTGGACGAGCTCGACGAGCTCGACGAGCTGCTGGAGGAGCTGCTGGACGACGACGACGAGCCGGTGGACGAGCCGGTGGACAAGCCGGTGGCCGAGGTGTCAGTGCCGTTGGGCTGGGCGCCGGCCGACGCCTGGATGAGGCTCTTCTGCTCGGGGGTGAAGGACCCGGTCATGCCCTGGATACTGCCATTAGCCATTGCCTCGGGGGTAGATAGGCAACTTACGCGAAACGGGCCGAGAACTGCATGTATGGCATGCCGTCAATGGTAAAGTCCTTTGCGGTGTAGCGGATAAAGTAGCCGTCCGAGTCCTCGCCGACGCTGGGATCGATGCTGGCGGAGACGGACGAGGCCTGGGAGACGTCGACGGCGTCGCCAAAGTTCTGGAGGGCGATCGAGTCCTTGGACGAGCCGATGCACAGGTCGACCGAGCACGCGCCAATCTTGTCAATCGTCGGCGTCTCGCCGTCGTCAATCCACTCCACAGTCAGGCTCTCGCCGCCGTGCACCTCCGTGTCGGCGACGGGGTTGGTGGTGTACACTGTCGCGAGCGCGGGCGCGGCGAGGGCGAGGGCGACAAGGGCGGCAGCGGCGTGCATCGTGGGCTTGGGGTTGGGCTTGTAAACGAGTGTGAGGTGGTGTAAACGAGTGTGGAGAGGTCGGATGGGAGACAACAGCGAGAAGAGAGATAGTGGACAATAGCAAGAGTGGTTGACGGACGCGGCGGGTTGATGAGCTCGAGCGCGCACACGGCCACACGGGTCTTGGCAGAGCGCGTGTGCACGATTGCACCACTCGATGGACGCTGCGCTTGGCTTGTCCCCGCCGAGCCCACAATGGTAACGAGCCAAGAGACGCAAATGCCCTCGAGATCGGGTCGGAGGAGTAGAGCACTGTGCGTCAGGATCAGGATCAGAATGTCAGGTTTGGGTAATTTGGGCGTGCCGTTGCCGTGCCGTTGTTGGTGACCCTACCGCGCGGCACGAGAGCGGAAGACGAGTATAGCGCGACAGAGTGTTAGGTGTTGCACGACGCGTTCCGGGATGGCGTCGGCGCGTCGGCTCTTGGCTTGAGCCGTGTCCAATGCCGTCGATACACTCCTGTGCCAAGGTCACATCCGGGTCGAGCTGTCTAAGGTTGGAGCTGCAGAGACAAACACCACACTCTTGCCAGGGGAAGAAGAGCAGGCGCGCAAAGACGTCGGCGGAAGTTGATTGCTTCTTTGAGGCTAATAGCGTCCCGTCGGGTGTGTCAGGTTTCAGGGTAACAAAAAGGTAAACAACATTTGCTTCCCTTCAGGCACAATGACGCCCCATACAGCCCACTCAGTTGTTCTGATCCAATTGTGGCACCGGCTTTTCTATTCTGACAGACACACAGAGCATCGGGACGCGTCGTGCGTGTCCCACCCCCGCTATGAATGGCAGTCACAGGTACTATTTAGAGTTACTCATGCACTCATTTTTGTGAGCTTGCGGAACGCGAGGTACCGTTTCGTCGTCCACCAAGTGCCGTGTTCGACAAGAATGAACTATTGTATTCCTTCCGACAGATCTCGGTTCCTGGTGCCACCATTTGACTGTGGAGGGACAGGGCGTCGCGCGGACGTGTGGCGTCAGACACTGACTTGGACTTGGCAGCATTCCATCCTTTGATAGGTGGTTCTCGTGCGCGTAAATTAACCACAGTCAGTCACGAGGGGCACGTAATTGGACGTGGACGTTTCCGCGCGCGCCAAAAGTTGTTCATGTAGAGAGAGAGCAATGTTCCGCAATGTGAGACTCCCATGGGTGACGCGAGTTGGCGTTTTGAGTTTGTCTTAACTCGACGCGACGCGTCGCGCGTTGAGCGTCGACAGCATCCTATGTTGCCCCACACGTAATTGTGCTCACGCGAACACAGAGGATGGGTCAACTGTGGATTGGGCTCAATTGGCATGGCTGGGTGCCACGGGTCTTGCGTGGCCGACTTCTTCCTCCGCCGCTTCGCCAGGCAATCGCTCCGCCCCACGCTGATAGGCGGGAGATCACCTTCGACACCAGTCGCGCTAGTTCCGCAGCGCCGATCACGGCGACGACGACTCAGCCGAATTCCTGGCTTGTCCGGTGCCTGCTATCGTCCGAGTGTGTTGAACGGGTCTGTAGCTCCTGTAGAGTTCTGCATCCGACATGTGGACTCTGATCTGCGCCCAACGAAGAAATGTCGCGGCACAACGCGGCGGGCCGACTTTGTGCTTATCGCTGCCAAATTGACCCCATATAGCCCACACGCCACATCCTCCGTCCATTGCGAATGCAGCAAGCGGCAAGCACTAGTGAGGCACTTTGCAGCACTTCCCAGCGTTACAAAGGCGATTGGATCACGATATCGCGATTCACGCTCCTACCACCTCGACAGGCCGCGCGTCGTCCTATTCTCGTGGGGCGACCGCAGCTACCGAGCTGCAAGCTGTGCACACTGCTGACGGCCGGAGCGACAGGGATGCCCACTCGTCAGTGGCATGCATACTTGCCACCTGTATGCATCTGTGGCATGACGATCAAAGTCTCAAAGCCAGAGCGGTGCCAGAATCTGTCCAGTCTCTGACGCCATTACGTCATGGGGTGGCTGCGGACCCCCACGGCCCACCCCATCACCGTCGTCATGCAAGACACGGCCAACTCGCAGCCACGGCGGCAACGTCTTTTCGCCGTCATCCATTATCTCGTTCGTTCCCATCTCTTCTTTCCATAACATCCACAACAACCCCCGCACCATGTCAACCGGCTACACCATCCACGTCTCGGGCCTTGCGCCCGAGAGCTCCGAGACTAAGCTCCAGGACTTTTTCAGCGTACGCACACAACATCGCGAGGGTTGGGCTCACTCCAGTTCTGCGGCAAGCTCCAGAGCGTCAAGAAGCACGGTACCGAGGCCGACATTACTTTCGAGAAGCAGAGCGCCATGCGTACCGCTCTTATGCTTAACGGCGGCACCGTGCGTTGGATTACTAAAGTATCGCTGACGACAGCTCGACGGCGCGCACCTCGAGGTGACGGCTGCCTCGCCCGAGGCCCACGCCGCTGCTGCCAGCGACCCCAAGCTGCCCAGCGGCGGCGCGACGCCCATTGGCGCGCCCACCATTGACCAGGAGGACAAGCCCAAGGTGAGCTGTTTTTCCTTGATATAGCTGACACCAGGCGGCGATTGCGGCCGAGTACCTTGCCCACGGCTACACCCTCGGCGACAACATTATCCAGAAGGCGATCGACGTTGACCGTGCGTGGTGTCGACGCGGTGGTAGACTAACGGACAGAGAAGCAGGGCATCTCGTCGCGCTTCCTCAACTTCCTGCACCACTTTGACAAGGAGGCCGGACAGCGCCTCGTCGGCGAGGGTGAGACCGTCTCGTCCAAGCTCCACGAGGGCGCCCACAACATCTACGTCAAGACCCGCGAGGCCGACCAGCAGCACGGCGTCAGCAACCGTTTCCTGTCGTACTACCAGAAGGCGCTCGCCACGCCTGTGGGTCAGCGGTGAGTCGACGAGTCCGAGGTTGGAGCGTGGCGATTTAGTCGACCTTGGACTTTGGCTAACCCCAGCGTGTCGCAGTTCTACAACGACGCCAGCAAGACGATCGTCGACGTGCACGAGGAGGCCAAGCGCCTTGCCGAGCAGAAGAAGGGCCACAGCGCAGCCACCACTCCTCCTCCCGAGGGCCACGACGCCAAGGCGACCGAGGCGGGCTTTGCCTCGTCGGTCGGTGCCGTCGGTGCGACCGGTTCTGCCCCTCCCGCGCCTCCCAGCGCTGCGACCGCCAACGCTGCCTCGGCTCCTCCTGCCGCCGGCCTCGCCGACGAGAAGGCCATCCCTCCCACTCTCTAACCACTTCACTCTCCTGGCTTTCCGTTTCCCCCCTTCCGAATGCTCGAGCCCTAGTCCTCTATTCCCAGTAGTAGTCTTGCGTTAGACCGATGCAGCCGTGCGAAAGGCAGCGCCATGGTGGGTCGGTGGCGCAGCCACCGTGCCATCGTGGCAGCAATTATATACAGCCTGGGGTTGACAATGACAACAGCGGGGCTCCTGGCCCTACGCCAGCACCGAAGTTGGGCAATAAGGCGGATCTGGGGTGGACCAGAGAGGGTATGCGGCTCTGAGGATCTGACCCGCCAGGGTGTGGAGGCGTACTATTGTAGGTGCCGCCACCTACCGCCACGCTTCGTCGGAGATGTTAATGCCGAAACCCCGGGCTGCACAGATCTCTGCGGCCACGCCTCCCTGCGTCGGCGACAACAACATTTGTTGCTGGCGTTGAACATTCTCCCTACTGCAGGCCCAAGGTCACAATGCTCGCCACGAACGGTGTCGGCGCAGCCCCTGTCGGCGTAGCCCCACCCCACTCGCGAGCGGGTTAAGGTCCTGGAATTCTACCCCCCTCGACGGTCTCAGCGGACCTGCGCGTCATGCGTATCGTGCTCGACCAGCAATGCGCCCCGCGGCGGTCGCCCACGCACCCGTGCTCTGCGCGGGTGAGTAAGCAGCCCAGAGACGCGCGGTCGGCGCTACAGCGCTGGCCCAGCAGAGGGTATACCGCCGCCTTTTCGGGCTTGGTACGAACACGGGGGATGCCTTGTGGTTTATTGCTGTCGGCGCCGTGTGCCCTGCACACTCGCCGGTCCACCGGCCTCGTGCCGGTCGGATGCGCCTCTTAGGTAGGCCCGCCCACACTGGCTTTAGTGCAATTTGGTGACGTCCCCTTGCCTCCCTCGCAAGAGGGGGCTAAACTGTCCGTACCCCGGACAGAGGGATAACTCGATCAGGACTACTCTGGGTCTGCAGCCAATTCATCCATCACATTTTTATCGCTCGCTCGAGCGTAGATTTTTCTCTCTTAACAAATGACTGTATATCAATCTCCTCTGGATATCCTCTAGCTAGCTAGACACGCACACGCCACATGCATTACTCTCACCCAATCTACTTGTCGTCCTTGTCCTTGCCTGCGCCAGGCGCGTACTCCTCCTGCCCTGGAGGGTGGTTGATGTTGTATTTCGTTCGCACATTGTAGAACACCTGCGAGTCAGCCATTACTCCATTAGCGCCCGCTTGCCTTTAGGAACTTGCTGCGCGCGCCCTGCGCAGCCACACCCTTGTTCGTGAGCGCATCATCGTCCATGAGCACCATGTCGCGCCAGTTCGAGTGCTCAAAGTTGGTCGTGTACTTGTGCAGACGCAGCACACGCAGCCACGTCGCAACGTCCTCCAGCACCTTGGGGTCGACGTCGTCGGGGCCAGCGACACCCGCACCGCCGCCAGCCCCACCACCGCCGCCGCCGCCGCCCTGGGGTGGCGCCTGCGGGCCGGGGCTCGTCGACTTGCCCCCGAGCATTGGGCTCCGGCGCCCAGAAGGCACACGGTGCCCGCCATGCTGGTGTGGAGAGTGGTGCTGGGCACGCGGTGCACTGAGGTTTTGGTGGCCGTAGCCGAGGTTGGGCGTCTGCAGGCCCTGCGCGGCCTGAGCAGCCTGCGCAACCTGAGCCACCTGTGCGGCCTGCACCTGCGCGTGTTGCTGCATGAGCGCAAGCATCTGCGCAGGGTTGTTGCTGAGCGCATTGGCACCGCCGAGCGAGTTGAGCGACGGCAGCGTGAGCAGGCTCGCGAGGCTCGGATCGCTCAAGCCCAGACCGCCGAGGTCGCCTGCACCGCTGGCGCTGCGCTGGCCGGCACCACCGTTGCTGTTCCAGCCGAACGCGTTGCCGCTCTGGGGCGGGAACGGCGACGTCCGGCCGTCGTCTTCGTAGCCCGACGCGCCAGACACGTTGCGGCTCTGAGGGCCCGTGTGGCTCGGACGGCGAAACTTGCGCGCGTCCTCGAGCTGGACGCGGTTAGCAGCCGCAGCCGCGCCAGCAGCAAGCTGCAGGTTGGCGAGGCTGCTGAGCGTGCTGTTGAGTGGGTCGCCCTTGACGTCGGGCCCAAAGCCGGGCACAAGTGGCGTGTTGGCCATGGACGCCCAGCTGCCCGACGGGTTCATGAGGGGGTTGGCACTGCCGGGGGACTGGTCCGACGACGGCATGCCGAGACCGAGCGAGCCGGGGCCAGCGCTGAGACGCGGCGTGGTAGTGCGCGAGCCGCCGTAACGGTCGTCGTGCGCAGCCGCGCCACCAGCAAAGTCGGTGCTCTTGGGACGCGCGTCTGGCTGTGGGCTGCGGCTACGCACGCTCTCGAGACCGGGCGACGGGCCACGCTCAACCACCTGGTCGAGGTTGCTCGACCAGCGCGACTCGTTGGACGACGTGAGCGTGCCCGGCGCCGAGATGCGGTTCTGACGCGGCTTGGGCTTGGCCAAGCCCGAGTCGAGCGCCGACTCGGGCGCGAGGTAGTTGTTGGTCGTTGGCGAGCCGGGGAAGCCGGCGCCGCCGCCAGTCGAAGGCGACTTGAGGCCCATACCAGCTAACTTGCTGTCCATCTGCGCGTGGACCGCAGCAGGGCCCGCAGGGCTCGGCGACAGCATGGCCGTCATCGGGTCGGCCTGCGCCATGTGGTGCAGCACGCTTAAGAAGAAGCGAATCTGCACTGGAGTAGAGTGCTGCAGGAGCGAGTAGAGCGCAGCTGTACGCTCGGCCTCGGACAGAACACGGAACCCTAATGTCAGCGAGGCCTCTCTTTGACGTTCCACATACACTGCTCAATCGCGCCCAGCTCCTCGGTAAAGTTCTGGTCGGTGCTCGCGGCAGCCATCTCCTCAAGAGTGGCCTCCCACGACGCGAGGTGCTTGAACCACTGGTCAATCTGCTCTGCCTCGGGGGTACGAGCCTGCTCGCGGCCGGCGCCGCTGGGGAGGAACTCGGACGAGGGACGGCCAGCGCCCGGGTTGCCGCTGACGGCACGGCCGGTGTGGGTGGAAGGACGGGGAGAGAGCGAGTCGCGCGCGTTCGAGTACGAGCCGAGGTTCATGGCGACCGAGCTCGAGACGTGGCGTGGCTGGGACGCGGGCGACGTGCCGGCCGCGCCGAGGGCACCAAAGCCACGCGCGGCGGAACCGCTGCCCGAGGTAGTTGGGGGGCCCAGCGACTGACGCGTGAGCTTGGCAGGGTTGGCCGGGTTGATGGGCGGGGGGGGACCGGGCGACGGCGACGGCGACCGGTGCGGGCGAAGAGTCGACGAGGCCATGGCGATGGGACAAGGTCAAGTCGAGAGTTGGTGCGGGCCAGCCGAATTAGCGCCTGCGCTGCGTTAGTGTATGTGAGGGAGGGGCAAAAGGAGCGGCAGAGAGACGTGGTCGGAGCAAAGGCAAGGGGCGACGTGGACAAGAGTGCAAGCGGCAGAGCGGATCACGGTGTTGGGCCATGCGCTGTTGTTGCAGGACGGCCCCAGCCCAGTGTGTGCAGTGGAAAGGAGCTAAAGGAGAGGTCCGTGTGCCAGGGGGTAATCGTGGAGGTGGGAACAATGGTGCAATGGGACTGGGAAAGTCACTCACCAGAAGGGGTATACGGGGCTGTGGGGGGGCGAGGGTGAGGGTGTGTGGTGATGAGCAGTCGCCAGCGACAAGAGCGGGTGACAATGAGTGTGAGAGTGGTGATGAGCGAGCGAGTCGAGGTGGCGATGGGGACGTGAGAGCGAGCAGCGCAGCAGAGCGTGACGGACGAGGGAAGGTGGAAAAGGGACACCGAGTGGCCAAGTGGGTGTCACGTTGGACACTGTACGTGGTGGTGCACGTCGTCGTACGGTGAGGAATTGGCCTTTGACGCGTTCCTCTCCTTTGGACATCGCGCCAGGCTAATACCGGAAGCAAATCATTAGAAATTAGTCGTGCTTGGGTTCTTTGGAATATACAAACTGGGCAAGTGGGCGTTGAAACCGCATTACAATTTTGTACTGCGCAACTGCGGTATTAGAGTGTGCCTATGTGTGTCCATGTGCCTGGGGGGGGCATTACATTTTCCTCCACCCTCAATGTCCCGGTTGCTCAGGAAATCTTGTCTTGCCTGTTCCGGTGTTTCTCCTCATCCCTATTACCTCACAACGCGTCGAGCCCGCCCTGCCGGCCTCGTGCTCATTCCATGTGATTCAGCGATTCAGCGATTCAGTCCCCCACCGTCCGGCGCGCTCCAGAGATGCCGGAGTGTGGCTCATATGGCGGTGCTGTCAACGACAAGTCGCGACTGTGGGCAAGGCTTGGCGCCACGTATGTGGTGACTACTGGTGGCTTGGGCGTTTAGCTTTGTGTATGCGACTATGAACACGTCCACGGCAGCCGGAATGAATCCAATCTCGGATTACTAACGGTGGACGCCTTGTTAGTTGGGCTGCTCAAAGATTAGAGCTACCGCCCGCGCGCGATGCTAGTACCACACAACACCATACCAAATGGCAGCTTGTAAAGATTTACTCAGATTTACTCCAACGTCTCGCTCGTTGATGAGCGGGCGCGGCTTGATATTGATATCGAGCCCGTTGACAGAAATAATGTGCGAGAAAATGAGCTTCCATCGCCGCCGTACACGCCAGAGCCACAGACCGCAGCCTTCCTAGCCCTGGCAGAGACATGTCCAGCATTGGTGGGCACAGTGCCGGTACTGGACGCATATGCCCAGACGCCTCGTCACCGTTCCGAGACGGCGGGATGTATGCCGCACAATGCCGAGGGAGGACCTGCGTGTCACGGAGAGTGCCACCGTACACTCTAAATGCCTCACAGCTGACACTGTCGCTCACACTGCAATATCATGTCGCATGACACTTTTCCACTCCCAGCAAGACCCAGCGACGGCTCATGCCAACCACGCCACCACTTGCGCCAGACTCGCGTTCGCGTTCGCGCGCCTCGGTAGCCACGACGCGTCGGGTATTTCCACCCACGTGATTCCAGGCACCGCCAAGACGCTGCAACCTCGCCAAAGCGTGTAGCGCGCGTGTTGCATCTATCTGATGCATATCTCCTAGTCCAAACGTGAGAGGCCTGAGTAATCCTAGTTCTATAAGCAATGATGTCGCTCTAGTTCTGGTCTAGTGTATCAACGAGTTTGTGCCGCGGCGCGGGTTGGGCCATTTTCGGTTGGCTCGGGCCGTGTGGCACGCCGGCAGGGGCGGTCATGCTTGACCGGTTACTTGGCGGGTGTGCCGGCAATGCTGCAGGGTCAGCTTTGGAGCACCGGAGGTACCGAATCGCCGCGGGCGCAACTCACAAGGCCTTGACGTAGTCGGCAAACGAGACCATGCAGATGGTCTGCCAGATGCCCAGACCGATACGGGGCGTGACACCGCGGTACAGGCCCTTGATGCCGTTCTGGTCGTAGATGTACTTGAGCGTGTTCATGATCGTCTTCTTCTGGGGGCGGTTGGGGTCGGTGCCCTTGATGGCCGACTGCATCTCGACACGCACAACCTCAATGGGCTGGTTCCAGGTGCCGAGGGCACCACCGACGGTCGACGAGATGATCTTGTCACCGGCAGTGAGCTTGTCGTCGGGGCCGATGCCCTTGAACTTGCGGATACCAGTCTCGGCGAGACGGGCGAAGCCAAAGCGAGAGCCCCAGTTGGTGGCCTGACGGACGGCAACGGCGTTGACACCCTTGTTGATGCCCTTGATGCCCTCCTTGCGGTAGATGTCCATAAACACCTTGAACGTCGACTCGGGCTTGGCGCCGCCCTCCATCTGCTTGTGCCGAGTGATCTCAACGGTCTTCATGCAAGTGCAGAAACCTGTGGACGGAGTGAGCTTTGTCAGGAATCTCAGCACTTACCCATCGTCGCGTAAGCCTGGGCAATACCACCGCCAACACCACCGATCATGCCGCCTACAGCGGGCGAGAAACCAGCGCCCGACGCCCACTTCTCAATACCCGACGAGGTGAACATGAGCACGGCGCCCTTGGTGGACGCCTCAATCCAGGCCTAGGGGTGTCAGTGTAGCTCTCGCCAAACATCAAGTGGTATTGCTTACCCATGGGATCAGGCCCTGGTAGAAGCCAAAGATACCGCCACGCGACCACACAGTCTGGAACGCCTGGGCCATGGACTGGGACCGGTTGGCGGCCATCTGGGTCTTGAGCACCTCGAGGGGCTGACCCAGAGTGGTGACCTCGAACTGGGACGGTCAGTCATGTAAGCGTGCTCGTGTACCCACGAGGTTCATGGTCGCGCCGACGGCGATGTTGGACCAGCTAAAGCCCTTCTGTTGAGGCGCCATGGTGATGGATGTGTGAGTGGGGTGGTGGAGAGTGTGGAGTTGACCGAAGTGGTCTCGTGGTATTAATGAAAGAGTGGAGTGTGTAACAGAGAAAGAGGAGAAAGCAAGAGGACTGTTTCTACACCTGTCTTGTCACGCAAGAGGACGAGAACAGAAGAAGTAGCAAAAGATCAAGAGACCGAGGGGTTTGTAGGTTGTGAGATGCAAAGCGAGCGAGCTGTGAGCAAGTATAGCAGCAATGTTACCTTTGGATTGGTTGCCCCAACGATGCGCTTTGACTCGTCGTTGAGTGGGGAATGGGGATTGGGGGCAGCGGGGCACCGTTCTCTTTCCCACCAACAACCACTTGCGACCCTGCGCAGAGCTCCAGAACCATGTACGCGCTCTCTCCAGCGCGCTCGCGCTCGCGGCTGCGCCTCGCCTACTTTGCGCCTCCACTCTCCTCCACCGTCTCCAAAACTCCCCAATCAGGTCCCTGTTGACCAAAAATGTTACAGCCCAGCGCGCAGCGAGAGGCCATCCTCTGTACTCATCTCCATGAACAATGAGGCAACTCCACACCGCGCCCGCCCCCGCGACTAGGGCCGAACCGGACCACAGGCCCATCAATGCCGCTGTACCTATGCCCCGGTAAAGGTCGGCACGACAGACCCAGAGCACACGCACAGGCCTGTAGTACATGCACGTGATCCCGTGGATATCTTTATCAACGACTGTAGTGGGCGGTGCGATCCGCAACGTATCGCACGATGGCGCAGGGCCATGTCTGAGACAAGAGCGCGAGTTGTGACCAGCGGAGACAGAGGCCCGCTGTTTGCTCCCGCTCTCTCACGGTCTCCTAAAGTTTTGATTCACCCACACCACCACCATAGAGATTTCAGGCCATTGTACACAAGCTTGCACGCAGCAAGCATGCACGTATGCGAACTTGGGACATCACGTTGGGGAGATAACAGTCCCCATGCAGATAAGACGCCTATCTCCTGGCTCCTCCAAACTGATCAAACTGACGATGCACACGCACCATGCGACCGGAGCGCACACTAGGCACGCATCGAAACACTGACCGCGACACGCAACGTCAAAACAGCAACACACCGCATCTGCCAACTCTAGCCGGTCATGAGTGCATCCCGGTATAAGAATACACAGTCCCCCAACGCCATCCAGTGTCGCAACGGTGCCTGCTAGGGCGCCGATTACTTCTTGGACTCCTCCTCCTTGGCCTTCTTCTCGGCGGCACGCTTGGCACGCATGCCAGCGTGGCGGGCGTCGGAGCGGGCCTTGCGGAGGGTGGTGTAGGCCTGGAACTCCTTCTCCTCGGCGGTGATGGCACGGGGCTTCTCGGCCTCGTAGGTCTTGGGGAGGGCCGGGAGCTCGCGGGTGAGGTGGGCGTTGAGGTCGTCGCCCTGGGCGTCACCCTTCTTGGGCTTGCCGTGGACGCGGGGGAAGACGACGAGACGCGAGCGGTACTCCTTGAGGCGCTCAACGTTGAGAGTCTGGCCCTCCTCCGACTTGGAGCGGCGGCGGTGGTCAACGGCAATGCCGAGGCCACGGGCCTCCTTCTTGCGGATGCCAGCAAGCTTGAGCTCCGAGATGGTGAAGCCGCGGCCCTCACGGATACGGATGTTGTAGCGCTGGGTCGGGCAACGAACAGCAGGGCGGAGGCGCTGGAGAGGAGCAGCGCCCGAGGCGAGGGCCTTCTTCGAGCGCGCGACGCGGCGCGACTTCTTCTTGCCCGGCTGGTCGAACTATCATTGTCAGCAACTCGGTCGGGCTAGTCTTGTGTGGCGCCACTCACCCAGGTGCGGACCCGCCTCTGCCAGTCCTTGTGGAAGTGCTGCTGCTGGAGCTGGTTGTTGTGCTTGATGGCCATTTCTGCAGGCGCAAGTGAGTGTGGGAGGTTTGCGAGAGGTGCGCGGGGTCACGACAAAAGTTGGTGATCGTATGTGCAGTGGTTGTGTGAAAGTTGCGAGGGCAAGCAGAGACACAAATCACAAGCGACAGCGGGGTAACAGACGCAAGCGCAAGGTTGAGCAGGCAAGGGCAATTCGGCGGTGCAGACGTGGCGTAGCCAGAGTGCACACGACGAGACAGAACACCACAATCGACGACAGAATTATCGGTGGTCGAGTGATCAGGCGAGTTTGGGAGTTGGGCGGAGGGGGGAAGCGCGCAAGTTGGTTCGAGCGGGACAGCGGGGTACGACAGAGAGAGCGCAGGTCAGCATACACGTCTGCGGGACTGTGGGAGGAATACGCACTGCTCCGTTTTTGTTGAGGATGGACGAAGGAGGAAGAGGTGTCGACGAAGACGAGTTGGATGGGCTGCAGCGCACACCCACCACACACAGCACCACACAGTGAGACAGGCGTCTACGGTGGAGACAACAATTGCTTCCGTTGACAATTTGTCTATGTCGGTGGGTTACAAAATTGCCGCAACTCGCCGTCAATGTGGCACCTCTACACAGGCACGATCACGTGAAAGTATTATGAAGCGGCCATTAGGTGTCCATTAGGTTGCAATGCATTAGAGGCGCTGCTCAGAAAAGTTGCTGGCGGACTCGGCGTCGGCACCCCCTGCGCCCCCCCGGCGTCCATCTTGACGTTACTCTCCTACTATGAATACCTAACAAAACGCATTTACTTCTACTCAAAGCACTGGCTACGGCGCTGCTCCTCCTCGCCTTGTGCGGGTAGAGCGAGCGCACGCCGAGCCGGCCGTCATAACGTAGAACAGAGCGATAAACTGGTATTGGGTGGGTCGCTCGCCTGATCCGTGGCGGGGGACCCAAAACCGGTTTGACATTTCGTCTTCGTGCGCAGCGCGGCGCGCCGTGGTGCGCGCGTGTGTAGCCACGCAGTCGGAAGAGTATGGATTTTGTGTGGGAGCTGGTGCGCTGAGCTTGAGATGCTGGTGAAGAGTTTCGTCAAGGTGGAGAGGTGGTCAGAGACTCCTGCGTGACGCGCTTTGGGTCTGCTACAAGTGCTTGCCATCGTTTGCCCGCTTGGAGCACCCCTGCACGCAGCTATGTGTCCAACAAAGCCAAAGGCAGTCGACCAGGCCGCAAATCAGGCCGGTACGGGGGGACCGAGCCGTCACAATTTGATCCGCGCGTGTCCGGTCGGTGCAGTGCTAGACTCTTGTCAAAGGTGGCCTCGAACGTGGGGTATACATATGCAGGGTATGATGTGCGTCTCTAGCTCTCGAACATTGTGATGTCGGCGTCGCCGCTGGCGGGTGCGTCGGGAAGTGCTCCTACAGTTGGGTCGGTCGAGATAGCCGTCGCGTCAGCGGTCGCGCCCTCTCCTCCAGACGTGACGCCCGCTGCCGTGTCAAGTATAGCCTCTGCGCCCGCGGTCACGGGCGCACCCCCAGAAGCTTTACTCATGGGATCACCGAGCGGCTGCGCGGCGGAGGCGTCCGCGACACCTCCGGCGCCATCAACACCACCAGCGCCCGCAGCGCCGCTTGCCTGCTTCAACCGCCTAATCGTCGCTGCCACTTCGCGGCTCTTCGCGCGCAGGCGCTGCGTCTGCTCCCGCCGCTCAGCCAGCTGCTTCTCCATCAACATGACCAGCGTCGCTTCGGCCTGTACACCCCTCAGTTGGTTTGCTGAGACCATCATCGTCGCGGCGAGGTTCGACAGGTGTTGAATGTACTCTGTGTCAGCGGGTGCTATACGGGGGCGTCTGAGTCGACTGGGCGTTACACTGGGCGGCACTGGGCGGCGCTGTGCAGCGCAGCGCAGCGCAGCGCCGTCCGCTCCGCCACCACCCCATGCCACGCCACGCTTGACGCCCCATTACCCACCTGGTCGCCCTGGCTCGCGCGCCCGGCCATATTCAGTTCCTCGGGCATACGTGCCGTGCCCGTGAGAACGTCGAGAAGTGCAAGAAGCGTATGCAGGAACGAGTGTAGGAGGACAGGGAGGGTTTCGCGCTCTGCGTCGCCGCCAGCGGACACGGGGTCGGCCACGAGCGGGTCGAGCTGGAGATCTCGCGCTGTAGGGATATGTGGCAGCGCCTGCCGTCAGCTTTGACCTAACCTGTGTTCACCTTGTACTCCTCGCCGAACTGGTGCCAGTGTCCTTCCTCCAGTACCCAGTCTGCGCGGGGTGGATCCAGCGTGCGCGCGAGCTCCTCCTCCTCCTCGCCGCTCACACCCGCCGCGTCGTCCCCGCCTTCCGCCGCCCCGCTACGCAGCGCTGCCAGCCGCGCGACGGCCTCGGGGGTGTACGCCTTGTAGTATCCCGGCGGAGGGGGGAAGAGGGTGTTCGTAATGGGCACGGCGGCCATGGTGGATGCTGAGAGATGGACAATTGGGCAAAACACAACAATGAATCCAGTTGCGTCAGTGGGTGCGTGGTGGAGGTTGTCCACCGGCACACGGTGCAACGACCATATTTGTTGCCACTGCTATGTAGCCCTTTGACGGAGCCTCACCCGCGACGCCGTACAATATGCATACACCCCCAAATATCTAGATAGCTTTCGCGAGCACGCGCACCGCCGCGTCCGCGCCCTGGCGGACGACCTCCCCCTCGAGCTCACTGACGTCCTTGCCCGGCGACTTCTTGATGCCTTGGAGAACCCACGCAAGGCCGCCCGACAGCTCGGCGTTACTCAGAGCACGGTCAAACACCTCCTCGACGGCCTCAATGTCAATATCCCCCGCTTTGAAGCCGCGCGGGAACTTGAAGAGGGGACTCGGCGTCTGGATGGATACCAGCAGCGTGCGCATGAGGCGGTCGAGGAACTTGCGTGTCGGTTTGGTGAGGTCCGTGAACTCGATAGCTTTAAGAATCGTCAGGTCCACACTGTTGCGCGCGAGCATGAACGCCAGCGACCGCGCAACATTCGACGCGCGCGCCTCGGGGACACCGCCGTCGGCCAATTCCCGCAACAGGTCCCACACAGCGTACTGCAGCGTGAAGCGGTGGTCGTACGAGTTGGCACACAGATTGTTGAGCACGAGTGTGTAGTAGGGGTTGTACGCGTCCTCCTGAGGTGTCAGCTTGGGCAGCATCGCGATACTCACCATGCCGCAGCAGTGCAGCGCGACGCGCACGTACTCGCGCTGCTGCACCTGTGTGAGCCGGAACGCATGCAGGCGGTCACACGCGTGCACGTAGTCCTCGCTGGTAAGGAGAACGATGAAGACGGACCGGCGCACGTCCGTGTTCATGCCCTGCTTGCGCGCAAGCTCGAGCAGTACCTCCTCGTCCTCCATCTCGGCCTTTTTGGCCTTCTTCTTGGTAGGACCCGCCTCTTGTCGCTCCACGAGCGGATTGCCCGACCAGCCAGCGCCGACGAGCCACCATTTGCCCCGCGAATCGGCCGCAAGCAAATCCTTGAGACCGACGCGGAGAGGTTCTGGAGCCAAGACTGCCGTCAGCCAACACCCAAGAGAGTCACTCACGTCGCCGCTTCTTTCCGAGGCCGGAAAGGAACTTGCGCATGCGCGCAACGTCCTCGCGTTCGGCGCCAAGACCCTTGGTCTTGCCGCTGCGGAGGTTGACCAGCGTCTCGATCATGAACCGCCCGCGCGTAGTCATGTCCTTCTCCTTGCCGCGTGTGCGCTCCTGGACAAGAGTCACAATGTCTTTCAAACTGGCTGGATCATCGGAGCGCAGCTGGGAACCAGAACCTAAGCGTTAGCGTGACACAGCCAAGTGAACTCACACTTGAGGATCTTCATGAGGCCCTCGACGCTACGCTCAGTCATGACGGCGTCGCCCGTCTCGCCGATAAAGCCGCGCACGAGGTCGTAGACGAGCTGCGAGCCAATGACGCCAGCGTTGTAAAGCTCAGCAATGAGCGTGAGGAGGTTGAACGCCTCCTTGGCTGCGTCACTCTCGTTCTCAACCTCAGCCGACGTGGGCGCGGTCTGCTGGTACAGCTCGTGATACTTCTTAACGAGGGTCTGGACAAAGTGCGCGCCAAACTCAAGGCCGACGACCCGGTGCAGCGCACCGACAAGCGACGCGTACAGCACAACGAACGAGTCGAGCAGATTGGTCTTTGACCCGATCATCTGGATCACGAGGGTCGTGAGTGTCGTCGTGACGTCTGTCGTGAGCTCCTATCTAAACCTCGTGGCTCACCATTGCGGCTGTGGTCGCTGAAAAGCTTCTCCGTCTCGGCGAGGATCGACTCGATGTTGGCCTCGCTCAGCCTGGGGTCAGCGTGGCAACGGCGCGACAACCTACTTGTTAAGCGCACCCTGCGCCTTCCGTTCCAGTTTTGTGCGTTCCAGAGCGCGGGCAGTGTCGCCTGCTGCGCGTTCTGCGAGCTGCGCAGCGCGCAAGTGTGGCGGGACGTAGCGCCCTGGTGCAGGCGCGGCGGCCTCGGGTGGTACGGCAGCGGTAGCAGGCTCAGGAGGTGGCGAAGGAGATGCTTTTGGCTCATCGGCTTTGTCGCTGTCGCTACCCTCCACCTCGTCAACGTCACCCTCGTCCTCCCCGTTATCGCTTTCCTCATCCCCGCTGCCATCTTCCCCCTCTTCATCGCTATCCGCGATCCCGTGCCACTCCTCCTCGCTATCGCTAACGTCGAACCCGTCGCCGTCAGGCGCGACATCACTGTCGTCGTCGTCTTCGTCGCCGCTGACATCTTCACTGCCGAGACCACCGCCAGAAGGCCCAAGTTTGTCCGCGAAGGAGAGGAGGTCTGATTGTCAGAACAGCGAAGCTCCATTACCCACCATCGAGGCCGTCGCTGTCCTCGCCCGCGTTACGGTCGAGCATATACTCGAGCCACTTGATCTCGCGGTCCTCGAGGTCGTCGTCCTCCTCCGGAAGCACAATCTCCTTCTTCTCCTTTTTGGGCTTTTTCCGCTCTTCCGGCTCGGGAGCCTTGGCCTTGGCCTTCTTGCGTGGCGGCTCGGGTGCGTCCTCCTCATCCTCGTCTTGCAACTCCGGCTGGGGCGACGCGCGCCGCTTGCCCTTGTCCTTCGACACCTCGTCTCTCCGTTCAGGCTGCGGACCCGACTTGCGCTTCGCCTTGCGCTCCTCTTTGCGTGCTCGTACGCCCGTACTCCTGCCACCAGAACCTGGGTAAGAGCGACGCCACCGTGGGCACCCACCGTACGCAGACTCCACTTCGTCCATCATTGCCGCGGGCAACTGCGGTCCGCCCTGACGCCCGCCAGACCAGCCGCCGCGTCCTCGCCCTCGCCCTCGTCCTCGTCCTTGGCCGCGGAATGACATGATCGTGTGGTGGGTGTCAAGAACGGTGTCGGCGAACAACCCACTTGAAATCTCTGACCCACCTCCACCGCGCACCAAACATTTCGGTTATCCGGCCGTCCCCGTATCGGAAAATTAGCACCAGGAGATTTAGGTTTTTCCGTGTGTGGCGCACTCGCTGCTTCACTGAGCGGGCAGGCCAATGCATCGCGTTGCTGGTGCTGGGTTGCGGAGGCGGCGAGGCGAGGTCGGGTAGGTGCACAAGCAGCCTTGCTGGGTGTCGCGGCTGAACAATAGGTAACTGTGGTTTAGTCATGTTTTGAGTGACGATACTGTTCTCTTGTCTCTTGTACAGTATGGATTGCTCGGCATGGGAAAGTCGTGAAATTAGGGAGGGGGCCGTGATGTGTTAGCAAGTCGACGGTCCTTGCGTGAGACCGCGAATAGATAGCAGCAAGAGCATTAATAATGAATGCAATCAGCACTCCCGCCCGGTCGGTATCCGAATGTCGACAGCACTCGGAGAAGCAATTGCACTTGATCACATTGACTCGTAAGGTGTGCCTGTGTGTCCAGATGTCGACAGCAGTCAACCCAGCAAATAAGGTGATACCGTTTTCTGCAGACTGTGTAGATTCGTGTACAGCTTTCAGTGCAGCCATGCAGAAACAGGAGGTTATTACTTCCACCCGCATCGTGCCCCAGCGTTGAGAGCAGTCGTCGAGAGCAGTCGAGGCAGCCATAAAGAGATGCAGCTACTCCCTTCTTACTCGACCGCGGACCAACTAGCATACTTGCTCAGCTGTAGAGCCCAAACAAACGCGCGTCGACCCCTCCTAAACTATACCTCCTGGGTCCAAGCCGGGATAATGTTTCGAACAGCAAACAACGAAGACCACTTGTGCTCGTGGGACGTTCCAGGGCAGCGGCCTTCGTATGTAAGAGTTGCACCATCTTGGAAACCAGTTTGCCATGGTTCTGGTGCGTCTACGGTACTCACGACATTGTTCGTTCCGCTTGCCGTCTGCCTTCAATCCTACCCAACCGTTGTGTCTTCTACACACACAGGTCTTGCGAGGTGCATGGACAAAAGGAAAAGCTTTCCCGTTCGCGCATTGTCCACATGCAATCCAGGTCTCCTTCGCTAGTCACGCGTAGTACCAGCAGTGACGGGTCTCAACCGACATGTGGCGGCGCAATATAAAGCCGGCGTACTGTATGTGCAAAGTGCGCTGCTCCAGATTGAAAGGTGGCAGTCTCCGCGCGTGCCCCGGGCACCAAACAAATCAGGTATTAAAGCTTTAACAGTCAACCGAGTCCGTGTATGTTTCTATGGCTTAGTTTTTACTTTTTTGTTGTTCCTTCCGCGCCGCACAATACGCTTGCGTGCCCGAGCAAAGGATCATCGACAACCTCGTTAGCAGTCACACAAGGTCTGTAAAGATTGCACAACAGGGGTCGCGGCTGCGGCGGTCTGCGACCTGTATGTGGCGGCGACGTCACGCGCGTTGTTGCGCCGCCACGCCAGAAGACAACCGGGCATGTCTCCCGGCCACATGGAGTACGAGCCATACTGCATCTATGTACAAGATTGGATATACGGTCCTACCGTGTACAGCACTGTATTTATCACACTGTCATTCCCAGTCAGTGGCAGGTGTACAGAACTACAGTGCACCAGTGCAGTGGGATATCCCAAAGCGCGACCGCGCACAATACAACGCGCAAGTGTACAGCGCGTCGAACGTAGGGTGGAGCATACAGCGGCGTGGAGTACAGCAGCGCAAGGTAAACAAACCAGTGTACACGACACCGGTGGCCCAGCACGGTGTAGATCTTTGGCAGCACAGCAGTGTACAGTACAGGAGCTTGCAGCAAAGGACAAGTTTCGCTTGCTGCCATATCATGCAATGCGGAAGGTACAGATAAATCAGTCACGCCCGATTTAAGAAAGACCCTGAGAATAGTGTTTTTCATAGCCGCATTAGTCCGTAGCGACGGCTCCATAGATCCATAGGTTACAGTCCAAATGAAAAGTTAGTCCCTGATATGTTTCAAATTGCTTCCGTGCCACTGTGGCACATTGTGACGAGAACGTATCTGCATCGACGCGCTCGATATGGAGAGAATGAAGGTGTATCGTGCAAACTACTAGAAGAGAGCACAGACTTTTTACCCAGAGCCACCGGCGTAAACCTTGCCGAACGCAAGCTGAAGCGTAAGCAAAAGAAAGATAAAAAGCGAAGGCCAAAAAGGCTCTACTCACCTCCTGGAACTTGTCGTAAAGGGCAAGGACACCGGCACCAGCGACACCACGGAGAATGTTGGCGCCGGCACCCTTGAAGAGCGACTTGATGCCCTCCTGGGCAACAATCTGCGAGGCGGCGTCGAACATGGACTTGTAGTGGACCTTGCCACCCGAGGTCATCATCATACGACGACGGATGGTGTCAAGCGGGTACGAGGCAAGACCAGCCGAGGTGGTG
Source organism: Cutaneotrichosporon sp. PT3311B (assembly GCA_023627985.1). Taxonomy (NCBI): domain Eukaryota; kingdom Fungi; phylum Basidiomycota; class Tremellomycetes; order Trichosporonales; family Trichosporonaceae; genus Cutaneotrichosporon; species Cutaneotrichosporon sp. PT3311B. The sequence goes on along the minus strand of JAMALP010000003.1, from coordinate 1,103,176 downwards.
ACAACCCAGCCGAGAGCGAACGAAGCAAGGACGTTGCCCTGGAGAGGGCCAACAAGGACGACGGGCTTGATCGAGTCGTAAAGACCGAAGTAGAGACCACGGTAGACAATGATACCAACAACCGACGGGACGAAGCCACGGTAGAGACCGGCGATACCGTCCGAGGCGAGGGTCTTGCGGTAGACGTCAACAAGACCGTTGAACTGGCGCGAACCACCCTTGGCAGCCGACTTGTTGTCGTTGGCGAGACGGGTACGGGCGTAGTCGAGAGAGTAGACGAAGAGGAGGGACGAGGCACCGGCGGCACCACCCGAGGCGATGTTACCAGCGAACCACTTCCAGTAGCCGTCCGACTTCTTGAAGCCGAAGAGGGACTTGAAGTAGTCCTTGAAGGCGAAGTTAAGCGCCTGAGTAGGGAAGTAACGAATGACGTTAGCGGTGTTGCCACGCCAGAGCGAGGCAAGACCCTCCTCAGCGTAGGTGCGCTGGAAGCAGTCAACGATGCCCTTGTAAGGCTTCGAGAGGCGGCCCTGCTTGATCCTGTGAAAGGAGTCAGTGTACAGTTCTGATAGCTGGCATGGAGATGCGGGCCTACTCACATCTCGTCCTGGTTCTGGACAAGGAGCTTGACACGCTCAATGGGGGCAGCGGCCGTCTTGGAGACGGCGGCCGAGACACCACCCATCATGAAGTCGGTGGCGAAGGCCTTGAAGTCCTTTGGCTTCTTGATCTCGGACATTTTGACTGCTAGAGGGGATGTCAGCAAGGTTGTTCAACGACAAGAGGTGATGGATGTTTGAATGTGAATTTGAACAGCGCGACACGGAAAAGTGGGGCACTCGCTCAAATTCGTCGGCACCAACGGGGAGCGACGATCGCTTCGACGGGGAGCAAAGCATCGGCGCTCGCAGAGGCAAGCCGAGTGATGGAGGAGACTGTGGCTACTGCAGTAGCTCACTGTAGAGTACTAACCTTCTCTACCGGTGTTGGAAGAATGAAGCGAAAGAGAGAGGAGAGGTGGATGAAGGAGAAAAAGGGGGGACGGACGAGGTTGTCCCTTTTGTGGGATCTTTTCAGCCCAAAAAGTGGGCCCGCCTTAGCTGCCTGTGCATTGAAACACGCACCCACCCGCACCGGCGTCTTTGCACCTTCCCTCTCGGGCGGGGCGGATGGGCGGCTGGGGGGCAACAAGGCCCAGCAAATTACCCCCGCTCACCACCCCCCTCGGGAAAAGCCGCTGTGTGGCACCCGACAATCCACCAATCACATTGCAACAAAGACCTGGCCTCCCAAAAAAAATCGTCTACCTGGATGGCCGTGTCGTCTTCCTTCCTCCGCTCCGTTCACCGTACGGGCCACACCACAAGGCACTAACACTAACACACACACCCTACGGCTCAATTTTTTTTGGGTGGACGCGTCGCCTTTTGCCCCCTGGTTGCGCTTCCGTTCGTCCCCGCGTGCGCCCGCAAACACGCGCCTACAGCCAAGACCCCACCCACACCACACCCTCTCACCCCGGTCCGATACTCGGCGGAAACGGTCCCCCCGTCTACCCGCCCGTTCTACCAAACACATGCTCCGGCCACCAAAGGGCATTCATTCAAACACTCACCGCACACCAACATCACCCTCTGTTCTAGAACACGCATCCCTTGTAGTGACCACATCTTGCTTTATGCATCGACTGTATCTTGTACCCCCTGCCAACCCCGGCATCACACCACTTTTGGGCGATCAATCTCATATTTCTCACTCTGCAGAACGCCCTTTCCTTCCTCAGGCGGTATCAGATTTTGCGTCGGAGCTACTTCGGACCAAGCTCCGGGGTATTGCAGTTCACCGTGTCTGCGATGGTGCCTGATGGTCACCGATAGGGCACCCTTCCCGCCCTCGACCATCACAGTCCACGGGGCACCCCAGGCCCTGTGCGGTCACAGAGTGGTCGTGACAGATGTACTGTGGGGAACAAGGAATGACGCCCTGTTTGCACATCACTGCGACTGCATGCATCATATCATGGATTTGCATCTAGCACGCTCCAACTCGCTGCCCATGTCTGTGGAGCTGATTGCGGCGACGACCGCGGAGTGACAAAAGGTGGTCACTAAGGGCAATCGAGGGCCGGGGCGGACTCTTGTTGCTCTCGGCTGTCACACTTCAGGTGTCCTCGCCTAATAGCCCTTGGCACCTCCGGGACACCGCTCGGCCTCTCGGGCCGCAACTGTAACCAAATGCGACATTCGCAGCAGCTCGTCATCCTGGTGACATTGGCGAATCAATGTGCGTGTATGCTATATGCCAAACCACTCCTATGCGACACCGTTATCTACATCTACTTCATCTCGGCCTGCACGTCAGCGATACAGGGGCGTGCGGTGGCGCTCACGTTGCTGAAGTCCATCTCTGGATGTCCCTTCTTAAACTTCTCCAACAACTCCTGCTTCTTGAGTTCGTCCGACGTCGGCTTACCCTGCTGGCGCTGGGCGTTGTCAAACTGCTGTCAGCGTGGTGGAGCGGGCAGATAGGGCGGAAGGGGGCACGATGCGGCCCACATCATCGGCCGCCATGACTGCGTACCGACACCGTCGTCGCTTCCGACATCACGCGCGTACAGAGTATGCCTTTTGACACGCCGCCCGTGCACTGCCTCGCGATGCACAACGTACCATCATCTTCTCCACCATGGCCCGCGTCTCCCCGTCGAGATCCGACAGCTTCGAGTTCTCTGGCTGAATCTTGGTGGTGTCAATCTTGGGGTCGTGCGTAAAGACGTGTGGCCACCATCTGTGGGCGCCAATGTGGGCGCTGGCGTCAGCGGTGTGCCTGTGACTGATATCCTACGAAAGCTTCTCCAGCTCAAACGTCAGAATGCCGCTGTCTTTTGTCAGCAACGCTATGTATGAAGGGGCGCACCAATCGTCCACGAAGAGTCATCCTTGGCAATGTCCTCAAAGAGCTCGCCTTCGACAATAGGCTGCTCGGCGCCTTTGACTTGCACCTTGGTGTCAGCGTGATGATAACAGCTTGTTCCTACCTTGAGCTTTCGCATCTCCATCACAACTGTGAGGTCCTTGGCCCGCGTTCCTGGAGGAAGGGGCACATTGACGGACACGGTCTGCAGGTCCTGCGACCATTTGTACGGCAGCGCTATTGTCAGCCGCGCTGAACACGAGATGTGTTCTCACAAGCTTGCTCAGTCCGCTCGCGCTCGCGTTCCTTGGCGTCATGAGCTTCACGCTCCTCCTTTGTCATCTTGTCGTAGTTCTCTGGCTTCATGGTTGATGGTGTGGGCGTGCACGATAGCGTTGGGTGCGAAAGTGGACACGAACTGGATGACCTCCACCCGGTTTGTGTCTCTTGTGAGTGGCAAAACGGGATCGAAACAATGGTAGGATGGAAAAGCTGACTGGATTAGGGTACAATAGAGATATGTAGCTGAATTTCTAATGCACAATACAACTCGGTTCACACAGAGGTTCATCATCGGTTGGACGCCGAACGCCGCCCACACACATTATTGCAACTGTCGTCGCCCTTCCTCGCTCACCATTCTCGGCGTCACTCACTCTTTATCCCCCTCTGGCCTGACGTCGGACGCCCACTCCGTGTCACTGTGTTCTCCCAGTGTCTCTCGCATGTCGACGCGGCCCAAGCAGACGCCATGGAGCCGCCAGCCACGACCTGGAATGACTTTGACGTACGTGTTGAAGGATCGCTCGCGTCGTTTCAAGCCCCCGCGCGCGCGCCGGCGCGTGTCCTTCCTTGGCCCCGTGCACTTCGTCGCCCCAACTAACGCCTCAGAACTTTGTCAACTACTTTATTCCAAAGCAAACCATACCGCGATTGCGACAGTTTGCCGAGGTCATTACTCGCTTCACAAGAATAAACTTGCACCTCAGGAGTCAGGAGCGCAAGGCCGACCTCGTCAACAAGTTGGTCTATCACGATGGCAGCGGGGCTAGTGAACTGACACACAGGGTTGCGGCGGCGTTCCAGACAATGAGGAGGAACAATCAGACCACTATTTACACCAGTGTACGACGCGAATGCGAGGCAATCGTTAGCTCGAAGCCGCAAACGATGCCGACGCCAACCTTTGGCAATGTCACTGCAAACAGCATCGCTAGAGCCAGACAAAACGCTTCTTACTCGTCCGCCTTGGACCACGCGGGTCCTTCAAGTGGCTGGCAGCGTGGTTCGACGTCGGCCAACGTCTACAGCGCACGCGAACCGACATTGACAGACTGGAAGAGCAGCCCGATGTGGAAACCAGTCAAAGCGTTGACCAGCATGGAGATGCTGCCCGGTAAGCCAAGGCGTGACGTGCAACAGCTGACGTTGGCAGACATCATGACGAACGAAAACTCGCATACACGGCGCGAGAAGCGTATTCACTTCTCCTTGTCTTCTGACGTTGTCGAAGCGCTGAACAAGTCCAAGTGAGTACCCAGAGAAGGTTGCCGTTGACCCAAGATCGGATCCCAGATCCAGACCAGTCCATCAAGTGCGACTGTTCTGTGCGTCCTCAGAGTACTACAGGCCAGCTGGCATGGCAGGCCCACCCGGCGTGCCTGCTCCCACCAACAGAAACGTACCAATAGAGTATCCCACCAACCCCGACGTCAGCCTCGATGGGCACATGGTTCCCTTCAAGGAGCGCGGGCTGCGAGGAAAGCCCGGCAGCGCACCACCACTGGATATTGACAGAACCTCGCGGGGTCTAGTTCGAATGGCAGGGAGGATGGCCAATGTCATTATGGGTCACACGGGGCCCACTGTCAGCAAAAGGAAGGAGTTGTCCAAAGTGAGTCAACCGAGGCGGAAAAAAAGCTGACTGTAGAAATTCTGGTTTCAAATCGTGTATTGCGAGGTCACTCCCATGGAGGATCTTCTGGCGCGCTTGGAGGCACTGCGTCCTACCGATCCAGACCTAGAGTTGGAGAAATGTGCGTTGTGCCAACTTGCTCTGCTGACCCCAGTGAAACAGCGTGCCGAGGATGACGAAGACATTCAAGTAGGAACCTCTTCACTATCACTCAAAGACCCGGTGAGTGCAGCGCGCTTTCGGTTTCTGACCATAGCTCTCCGGGATGCGCATAACCAAGCCCATTCGGTCGTCTAAATGCTCGCATCTGCAGTGCTTTGACGCCAAATGGTGGCTCGAGTCGAACAGGAGTCACCCGCAGTGGCTCTGTCCACACTGCAGCAAGGAGCTCAACTTTGAGGAGATCATCTGCGACGGGTGAGCTGTCCAGGGCTTTGCCTAGCTGACCCCAGCTACTTTCTGAGTATCCTTCGTGCGGTGCCTGACACCTTTGATGAGGTGACGCTCGAGGCGGACGGGGCGTGGCACACGGCGAACAACCAGTACGGTTCGGCCGACTGGCTGGCGAAGCACGGCGAGGAGGCTCCTGAGCCTGTCTCCTTAAAGCGTGAGCGCTCGCCGTCGGAGGATGTGCAAGACAAGGGCAAGCGGCGGGCGATTGAGATTCTGTCCGACTCGGAGGACGACGAGACTGGCGGAACACCACTGGCCAACGGTCATGCGAACGGGCACGCAAACGGGACGAACGGCCATGGGCGGACAGGCTCAGCGGGGGCGACGCCGTCGCGGCGGTCCACCACGTCAGCGCAACCGCCGCAACCGGCCGTTATTGACCTGACGTTATCGAGCGACGACGAAAGCGAGGACGAGCAGGTGCATTTTCGCCAGCCGGGCGGCGCCTCCACGACGCGCGGCGGCGCCGCCTCGTCGGGAGCCCGTCCGGCGAAACTCAGTGAAGGGCCCGGCAATGCCTGGGGCACCTACAGCGCCGCCACACACCGTCCTGCCACCATAGCAGCAGGAACTGCTCCCTCGGGTGCACCTGCCCAATATGGAGGCTCGTCCAGCGTTCGTGGCTCCGAGCCCATGTCGGGCCGTGCGGCACCCGACTCGTCCTTGCCCGATACCTTGACTGCAGCCCAGATTCTCAAGGCCGCAGCCATGTTTGACTCGTACAGCAGATCTCGGCCCACGCACAAGCCGAGTAACCCTCCCAATGACCGCTCAGCGCCACCTGCCAGTGACCCTCACGGCGGTCTTACCGGAGTCACTGGAGCGCAGATCGTTGCTGCTGCGGACCGATTCCAGCGCCCCAACGCCAGCAGTCCCAACGCGGCTGTTCCCAGCAGCACACCTGGCGGCCAAGCGTCTGTACCGAGAATACGCTTGACGTACAACAATACCAACGCCACCAATACCTCGTCACCACATACCTCGCCCCCACGCACAAACTACAGCAGCGCGTACCGTCCGCCGTCCTCATCGAGCAACACTGCCCCTCGCGGTCGGTACTAGCCGCTGCCCAGTCGCCAACCAGCCCTCATTACATTGATTGTACATGTGATCCCCCCCGGTCCCCTAGCCCATTGTACCAACCAGACCATTCCATGCACACCATGTTGTCACCACTAGCACGCGGGCGAAGCTGCACGTCAGCGCCGATATCACGCCAAAGCTTACAAAGAGGAATCTTGACACTCGCAGCGAGGCCACCCAAACTCGTCTCCTTGTCTGGTCTGTCAGCGAGTATCTCCGTCTGGGACGCACAGTGTGAGTGCATGTCCATTGCCGTGGTGCGCGTCGCCTCGATAGCGTCGTCGAGAGAAACAGTGTGCTCGCCGTCGGCAGCCATGGCAAGCTGGGCGGCCGTCACGGCCTTGACTGCGCCAAGCGAGTTACGCTCGATACAGGGGATCTGAACGAGACCGCCGAGCGGGTCACACGTCAGGCCGAGGTTGTGCTCGATGCCGATCTCAGCGGCCTGGAGAATCGTCGCTGGCTCGGCGCCGAGGATCGACGCAAGTGCCGCAGCAGCCATGCTGCACGCCACGCCGACTTCGGCCATGCACCCGCCCTCGGCCGCACTAATCGTCGCGCCACGCTTGAACAGCATGCCGATCGCCGCGGCCGTAAGCAAAAAGTTCATTGTGCTGTCGATGTCAGCTCATCGTTGCCACGCCGAGTGCGCCACGTACTCTCGCCGAGGCGACGTAGAAATGTACTCGAGCGTGTACTTGAGCGTACTGGGGATGACGCCAGCCGCGCCGTTTGTGCTGCCTATTAGCACGACGCCTGTGTCCTCCACTCACGGAGCAGTAACCACACGCCCTCCGCTAGCGTTCACCTCGTTGACAGCAATGGCCATGCACGAGAGATACTCGATACCGGGGAACACGGGGCGCGTGTGTGGGGGGACGAGTTCAATGGGGTGGTCGACGCGGCCAATACGCGGGGGCTTGGCCTTGGTCTTCTCGAGCGCAGTGCCTACCCCTTCGCCCTTGGGCATCGGCATCGACGGGTAGAACCCCTGCTGGAGCCGGCGGTAGAGACCTGGGGCGCGCCGCCGCACGTTCAGGCCACCAGGCAGGTTCTTGTCGGTGCTGGTCACGCCGGCACGGATACACGCGTCCATTGTCTCCCACACTGGGCGTCAGCGCTGGCGCAATCACCAACTCACAGTGCATCAGACCAGCCTCAACCTCCTCGGGCGTCCGGAACGCAAGCTCGTTTTCCCACACAACCTGCGCAATAGTCATGTTGTGCTCGACGCAAATGTTGTGCAGCTCCTCAGCCGTCGCGTACAGGTACGGCGGACGGGTGGCGGGCACGTTGGACTTGGAGTCCTCGCTGTCTGCAGCCGCGGGCTGGTTCTCGGCCTTGCCGCCGTCGGTTATGGCCAGCACGGACTGGGGCTCGTGCGGGAGCGCAGGCGGCGTCGGGCGCGTAGACTGGTCACGACGCGACTTTGGGGCGTCCTCGGGCTTGATGTCGCGGTAGTACATGTTCTCGGCGACCTGCGTCGCCTTGTTGACCACAAACCCGCCGCCCACCGAGAAATACTCGTTGGTCGCGAGCATGTTGCCGTCGGCGTCAAACACGGTGAACACCATGCCGTTTGGGTGCGCTGGCAGGGGGTTCAGGTGCCACGTCTGCGAGTCAGTTGTGCCCGGTGCAGAGTGCACTCACAAGGTCCTTGTCAAAGTTGAAGCGCACGCGCTTGTGGTCGCCGCCGTCGAGACCCAGGTCGATCTGCCCGACGGCCCGTACCTCGTCCACAACCACACTCAGCCTCCCAACCTCGACAGTCTCGGGGTCCTCGCCCATGAGACCCAGCAGGACCGCGTCAGGCGTCATGTGTCCCACACCCGTCGCCGCAAGCGATCCGTGCAGCGATACCTTGAGACTGTGGATGTGCGGGTGTATCGCGCGGGGTAGCGAGTGCGTGAAGATCTTGGCAGCACTGGGGTTAGTTGACTTTTCTCTCATGCTCACAAAGACACCTCGCAACTCACCGCATGGGCCCGACGGTGTGGCTCGAGCTGGGACCGATGCCCACGGAGAAAAGGTCAAACGTGGAGATGACGGCATGCTCGGCGAGCGGCTTGTCGGCGCCGGGTCGCTGCGAAGGTGGAATAGCAGGCATGATGCTGTGTGCTGTGCCGAGCCCCGAGGGGGGCCGCTGCTCGGGTTCGACGAGAGTCGACTCTGCTCGGCGCTGTGCGCCAGCAGCTCGAAGCGCCGTGAGCGCAGTTGGTCGCGCCGCCGAGCGTGTGAGCGCCGCACGCGCCAGCTGACGTCAGAGGCGATCCAACATGCGCCCAGCGCGCATCCTGTAGTGACTCACCCGTGGTACAACGCGAGAGCGAAGCATGTTCGGCAGCAGTGGTGAGTACGAGCAGACTGTCAGTGGGCAGTTTCACGACGCGTTGGGCTGGGAATGGGTAGGTATATCATTATCTGTCAACAGTGTCGGCTCGGGACAAGGCATGTGGTCCACCCCAGGCCATTGGAAAACTCACCCAACAAAGTTGGACATCGTGGGGCACCAAGTTCCAACAAGTCACCGACACGGAATGACAATATCCAACGGCATATCCGGCACCGATACGAGCCATCCCTATCGCCCACAGACCACTCACACAACGGGCATATCATCATCACAAGGGCCAATCGCCCTTGCACGGTCCTACATTTATACAACACGTCAAACATGGTTCTGGAACAAAGGTCCACTATGCTGCGGTGCTGCGGCGCCCGTAGCGCCTCCAGATCCCTCGTCGTATCCAAACAGATTCAGCAGGAACGGTGGCCACTCGGCGACGTTGGTGCTATCTGCGCCGTCAAAGTGAGATAGGTTGGGCAGGGATCCAATGTCGGGCGCCTGATCCATGAACAGGTATCCATGGTTTCCGCTCTGACCGGACGGGGCGTGACCGGTGCTTGGGCCTGTCTCGCTGTCACGCGAGAAGCTATGCTGAGGGGGCCGAGGGGGAGGCGCACCAGCACTGTGCGGCTGCGGCGGCTGGCTCGGCGCTTCATGCGGCAGTCTCGAGGCGTTGGAGCCTGGCTGCGCCTGGAACGACCACGTCGGCGGCGCCATGTCACTGACATTGCTCTCGCGTCGTGTCTGCTGCGGCGAGATGGTGGGTAGGGGCCGCGACGAGCGCACTGGTGTCCGCATGGCCTGTAGCGCCGTCTCGAGGCGGTTGGAAAGAGTGTGCCTCAGACTCGGGGCAGTCTGGTGCGTACATGTGAGCATGTTGAGGTGGCTCTGAACGAGATCGAGATCTGTAGCGTCAGCACAGCAAATGATAAGCCTTATCGCACCCTCTTGCTCCCCAGCCCCATTCGAGTACGCCTGTAGCAGGATGAGGGACGCGTTGGTTACCATCTGTTATCAGCGATACGGGACGGACCAAACACCCACAACCAGATCCCACGAGCTCCACACCTCAAAGCCCGAGTTTTCAATCTTGAGGACGACACGCGACGATTGGAGGAGCTCGGCGCGCTCAGACGACGACGTGTACGCCACGCCCCTGAGGGGAAAGAATATGGACAGCACAAAGAGCTTGTGCAAGTGATAGTTGAGCAGGGTGATGGATTTGACATATAAACTCGAGTCGACAACTGTGTGTGAGTAGACCGACTGCAAGCTTTAACGTACTCTCTTCCGCGGTGCGCTGGTACCACGCGTCAATCTCGGCGGCCCACGCATGAATCGCAGCTATGTCCTCTGGGCCCGCCGTTATCTGCGAGAGAGACTTTGAAGAGTTTGGCGAGCACACCGTCTCCCACACAGTGGGCAGACCACAGCCGACGAATCGCGGCATGCACTGTTGCATGATGGCGAGCAGCTGGCCGATGGAGCCACCGGCAGTTGTCGATTCAGGCGGCGCCGGACCAGAGAACGGCGGGTCGGGCGGCGAGCGGGGTAGCGCCGGGCAGATGAGATGGAGCGACGAGTGCTCAAGTTCTATCGTCCGCAGACCCTCCCACAAACCACGCCACTCGGGCTGGCGCCTCCCGCGCTCCTCGGCCATCCCGTCCAGCAAAAGCCGGTATGCCGTGTTGACCCACATCCCAACGGTATCGACCCATCCGACGGCCAGCAAGCCCACAAGGATGATACCCAGCACGTCGTCAAACTTGGCACTCACAGGCTCGCCGTCTTTGCCCGTTTTGCACGACCCGCGAATAGGGCAGTCGGGTACGGCGAGCACGCCAATGGCACGCGTCAACGCCTGGAAGTAGACGGGCTGGTGCCGCGCCATGCCTGGAGAAGGATAGTGCGCCGCGGCGACGTAGAGGATTGCAACGGCCAGCAGAGGCGTTGGATGCACAAACGATACTTGGCCAGAGAAGAAGTGCAGGCCAGGCATGTGGTCTCGGAATCTGCGGTCAGACGAGCTCTCAACAAACGTCAGCTCACGATTCCCATAGTCGACAGATTGTCGCTGGCGCCCAGGCGTCGCCGTTGACAATATACGATGGCAGCTCGCGCTTGAGGCGCATGATCGCTTCGAGGACGCCAGCGTACTCGTCGCCTTCCATCGCCTCGGGGCTGCCGGTAAACTCGAGCTCGAGAGCCTCGCCGTCTCCGGCTGGGTTTGCGCCCGTGCTCGGGCCAGACACGGACACGAGCGACTGCACCGACGAGATCCTTTGCGGTTTGGTCAACGGCCCCGCCATGGCGTTTGCAGAGGGTAGCGCGACGCCGTCGGGCAGAGATGCGCCACCTCTGAGGTGTGCCACCAAGGCCTCGAGATGTGCGTTGGCCGTCTCGAGCGTCTTGAGCCGCGTGTTCACCTCGGTACGCCATAGCTCGGTGCACGTGTGACTCGGGTACGGCCCAGGACTCCATGGCCTCGCCGCGTTGGCGCGCGGCACAAAGTCGCACGTCGTCCCTGTCCTGCGACATCGTCGACACCTGTCATCAGTTCAGCCACTCTGGAAAAGAGTCGGGAGGATGATGTACCCACGGAGGATCAGTTGCGCCAATACATTTCATTTTGAGCGAACGGCATCGTGCTAAGGACGTCAGCTATGCGTGCTCAACCGAGCTGGTCAAGGGACATGTGTGGCAGCGGTATCGGTACCGACGGCCGCGTTGAGCCAGGGGACGCGTCATGACATTGCATTCCGCTACCCAGCCATCCACTCAGGACTCACTGCATGCCTGGCTGGTTCGTGTTGTGTTGCGTCGTCGCTTCTTGTCGTTGCCCTCGGCAGGCGGCGAAGCTGACGCTTCGACGCTGTCCGACGGCGACGAGCCCCGCTTCATGCTCATGGTGGAGGGCGGTGCGTTGCTGGTTGCTGTGTCCTGCGGGATGTTGCAGTTTCAAGCGTTCAGTTACGGTTTGGGCGAATGAACCGTGATCGGCACTACATTAACCGCTTCTTAGCACACCCAACGATCAAAACGAGTGCCTGGTCGTCGTCCGATTCTTCGTCCCATCACGTTTGCATGCAATCAGCTGGCGATCACTCCTGGTCCCATTGGGCGCACATTCCGCCCATGACAGCATAGGCAATATGCATACAAGTTGGGCGTATACTACAGATGTAAAAATGCAGACGGGACGGTGGTCGGCCATTTGGGGGGGTCATTCTGCCCGTGGTTCGACTTGGACATCGTGAGACAGCCCAGGCTGAGGCTCAGCATTACCGTTGGCCTCGCCGGATGTGCCGGTCAACGCATCCAGATGGCCGGCAGCGACCGCGTCAAGGTCGTCGCGAGGTGCTTGTTTCGCATAGCGTCGCAGACGTGCCAACTCGCCAGCAAGCGTTCTGTGAAGGTCAGTGCGCTGCGCCCAACCAGACTTGTGAGAAGCTTGGCGACGTACTTTGCCGTTTCACGGGCCTTTTCGGCGTCCAGATTGCTCCGCTCAACGTCCGAGCGCAGACTCCGCACCTCTGCGTCGAATGCGTCGTGCGCAGCCTTGCTTTTGGCATTGACTTCTTCCACCAAATGCACAATGTTCCTGTGCTCATCACTGCGGCGTTAGCGTGATTGCACCTGATCGCTGAAACGCACGACTGATCTCGTAGCAGCTTCACAATGGCGTCCTGCTTCTGCGCCGCTGCTTCGCGCTCCTCCTGCATCTGCGTCTGGACCTTGTCCACCTCTGCGCGGTATTCCGCGACTTCCCGCGTCCATGCTTCCCGCAGTGATCGGATCGAATCGCGCAATGCGTCGCACTCAGACTCGGCCTTGGTGCGTGCGGCATTGGCAGCCTCGACCTCGGCAGCGGCGTCAGCCACCGACTTTTTCGCGCGACTCTCAAACTCCTTGCGATCAGTGGTGTGTTGCGCGACCGCAGCCTCGGCCGTGCGTGCACGCGCCAGAACCTCTGCGTGTCAGTCCACGTCCGATGAGACTACACACCTGCCACCATGCGTTCCTTGCGGGCAATAACGTTCTGCAGCGTCTCTGCCTCACTCCGCATTCGATCGCGTGTCTCACGTAGGTCTTCGCTCCGTCGGGTGAGCTGCAAGTTAGTACCCCACTCTGTCAACACACACGCACCGTCCCTATTTCGCGCCTGCAGTTTCGCACTTCCTGTTTAACGCGATCGAGGTGGCCCTTTGTGTGCTCGAGATCGGTCTGCAGCGTAGCGATCATGCGCGAGCTCTTGCCGTGTGGGCCAGACGGGATGCGTGAGCTCTGTGGTCCAGCCATTGGCGCGAGCGGCTCCCGCGTTGAAATCTCTGGCGACGGCGACAGGATCGCTGTCGTTGCCAGCGGTGAGCCCAGCTCAGTCCGCGGCGACGGCGTCATGCCATCCGCAAGCTCCAGGCTGTTGTCTGCCGGCGGTGACAATCCCGCGTGGTTGATCGACGCATGAAGAGAGACAGCGTTTGCGACCGCGGCGCGTGGTATGCCTATCGGGTCAGCAACCGTGATAACCGAAGCCTCTTACGCGTCAAGCCCAGCTTGTCATTCTCCGCACGAGGCGTGGCAAACGGGGTACTTGGGGCACGCGGCTCGTGCCCTACAGATAAAGACAGCGACTTTCTCTGCTTGTTTAAGGACGAGCGTGTCGGCGCGCGTACTGTGCAACGTCAGCGACAGTAAGGGCGAAGCGGGGTGCGCGCCATACCTCGGTCTATTGAAGCCGAAAGGTCCTCCTCAGAATCTATGCCTGTAGGCGAGGTTGCAAGCGATCTCAGCGCGGAATGCGGCGACATGGACTCGGGCCGTCCACCGACCGCAGACGACAGACGCGAATGTGTATTGGACATGGAGACGCGGCTGGAGGTACGGTTGTGACCAATGGAACCAGCCCGCGCGTGCCCTCCAACGGATGGTGTCCGGGCATGTCCCCCAACGGATGGCGTACGCGCATGTCCGTGTCCAATCGAGGATGTGCGCGCATGTCCTCTGGATGCAGTTCTCGACGCCGAGCTCTCGTCCCCACTGCTTGCTGTGCTCTTGTTGCGCCTGTGACCCGGTTTGCGCGACGGCGAGCTCGGTCCACCGATCGAACTTATGGTGCTCACATTCAGAGGTGACTGCAGCGACAGCCGCTTCCGTGCCACGGGGATAAAGGAGTGTTGAGTGTCGGCCATGGGTGGATTTGTGGTGTACCAAAAGCAGCCACAGTCGCGTCCGTGTGTCCTCTCCGGCGCCGTCAATGCGCGTAGTCTTCGTGCTGTCGCCGCGGCGCTGTGGGACACGTGTAGAAGGGACAATGCAAGAAGTGCATGCCTCGAATGCCTCGGAGTGGTAAAAGAGGCCCTTTGACGGTCACAAGAGGGACTCCGCGTTGTGCACGCGTTGTGCTTTCCCACGGCTGTCGCGCGCCCTGGGACCATGTGGCCCACGTGGGGTTGAGTCACCTCCGGCCTCTGCAACCTGCCTCACTTTGACAACAACAAACCGCAACATTAGCATCTCGGCAATCAACAACACCACGCACGATGCGCTCAGATGCCCTCCGCACATGTCGACAGCGGCAGTGAGTATGGAGATGAGCTGGTCTACGACTCTGAGCTCGACAAGGCATTGCGCACTGCCGAGTCGGGCACGGCGGCGGCGGTACCAGACATCGAAGACGCCGTGTCTGCTCAAGGGCTCGCACCACTCGAGGAGTTTCGGCGACGCGGCTTTCTGTCCGTGTCCGATCTTGTAGCGACGGTATGGTGCGAAGTTCAGTTTGACTAGTACGTGATAGCGCCCGCGGTGCACTGACCACAGCCGCCTCCGTACTCTGCCGTACCTGCCTATCGAACGCCGGCCTTACGAGATCACCACGACTAAGGGCGCCACGATATCTGTCGACAAGGCCAAGGTTGAAGGAAAGGAGCGCATTTTGAAACGTGGCGAGACTATCCATAAGCGTCTGGAACGTGAAATCCATCCGGCCGAGGTTACAGTTTTGGCAGAATCGCGCGAGGATTCTTGGGGCTTGCGGTGAGTTGGCGTGTTGGAGTTCAGCTGACAAGCAGGATGCTTAACATGTTCTCGGCGCTGGAGGCTCTGATGAGTCTTGGGAAGTGCCGCGAGCTGCCAGTCGCCGGTTTTGTCGACGACGTTCTTGTCATGGGCATTATCGTAAGACGAATTTGCCGCCCCGCGGGCTGACGTCAGGATGAAGTAACCCGTGAACCGATTGTTGATACGCCGACCAAGGGCAGACAGACACGCACAAAGAAGCGCGAGGAGTCTTCACGCCAAGCGTCGCTCAACGACTACTTTGGCGGTGCACAGCTGCCAGCCCCACCGACGCACCGTCTGCGTGTGTCCGACTCCAAGACACGTGCCAGTGGGTCGATGCCCAGGGAGGAAGATACGTTAGCGGGTCGGCTCCAGTTGATGCTCTACAAAGAGCTGCTTGATGGGCTGTTGACACAGCGTTTACCACCAAATGGGGCAAACGACGCAGTTGTGGTTGTCAACGACAGTGAGCCTGGCAGCAACGGTCATGCCGAGGTGAACCCGGCGTCATTCCTCCCCACTTCGAATTCTGCTGGATCAGGTCTGTGGCGGGTGTGGGAGTACTTGGCTCTTGACACGACGCGGCCGTTTTCAGACATGTTCGTTGCCCAGTCCCGTCCAGTGGTGGAGGGCAATGACCTGCGGTTTGGCGTTGCGGAGGGGCGGACCTTGGCAGACTTTGCTGCGTCGTGGGTGCGGTACGTCGCCGCGCTCGGAATAGGGAGCGGTGGCGGCAACGGCAGGACTGACGACGCTCTCGAGCTTGTCTACCGCCGGGCGGCGCCGAAGCGGCGCAAGGATGCGTCCAGGAAGCGCCAGAAATCTGATCGGCGACGGAGGAAGAAGGCACCGCAAGGCACAAGAGATGACGATGTCGTTCCCGTCGGAAAAAGTTCTGCACGTCGCGAGCCTGCAGAGGCTGAGCTCGACGAGGATGCGCAACTCCAGCTTGCCATCCAGCTCAGTTTGCAGGATACATGTACGTCAGATGCGACTGTCAATAGTGGCTCCGCAGTCAACCCAATTACGGTGGATTCACACCAACAACAAGTGTCAACGGAAGTTCCTAGCCCGCCGCCATCCCTGGAACGCCGACCCACCGACACAGGGAGCGGAGCTTTAGACTCGGAGGCGGGACAAGCCAAGACGGCGTCTACAATCTCGGCGAGCTGCGCAGCGTGCATACCCCGTCCTACAGACGCAGCTGTACTGCCAACGCCACCAAAGTCGTCTGTAGATGCTGGGGCGCAGAACAAGTCTACGACCGAGCAGGACACCCATGCGGCGCCAGAGACGGACATCGGCGACAGCAGAAACGTCGACTCTGAGAGCGAACGGGAAGGGGAGAACGCCGACCTGGCGTGGTCCGTGGAAATGAGTCTCGGATCGGCTCAAAATGCCACGGACGACGTCACGAGTCCCAAAGCCGAGATAGGCGTCATGTCGCCATCGTCCCAGCCCAAGTCTGCCCCACGCCGCTCGCGGTCGCCATCACCCGCGGGCGGATCTGCATCGGGCACGATCATCGGGCGGCACCGCTTCATGCATAATCCTGCAGCACTTGCCGCACACCTCGAATCTGTTCTTGCGTACTGGCGCGGAGCGCGCGAACCCCGGGGAGTTGGTCCCGGCAACGTGCGGCGGTGCGGGTGGTGCGAATTTGAGGAAGGCTGTGAATGGCGGTAGGTTGATCGGGCTGTTACGAGAGTCATTTTAGCTAACGTCACTGCAGTATCACAAAGGCCCAAGAAGCTTGGGACCGGTACCGCGCTCGCTCACAACATAACGCATAGTTGGCAAATGGCGGGCAGGCCTGTGTGTATATCCTATCCATGAACGTCATGATTATATGTACAGCACGGCTGTGCGATGGTTGCGAGCCGTATATTGCGCAACGATGGATGATGCGGGGGTGAGATGAGGTCGATGCGGGTGGTGGGGTCTATGTATACAACGTATGCGCGGGGCATAGTGCGGATAGTGGCGGCGGTTACAGCACAGGAACCCACTGGCAGTCGCCATCAGTGCAGACGCCGGCGACACCCATGACGTCGTCGACGACGGCCCACGGCGTATTGTTGCTGAGAGAGCCTGACCTGATACGCCAGTCGGCACCGTCGATAAGCATGGGCGCGAGAAGGTCATGGAGGAAATGTGTCCAGAGGACAGCGGACCAGACAAGGACAGTGACGATGAGAAGGGCAAGAGTTATGCGATCGTGGTACCACCTGGTGGTTACGGGATAGGACATGGTGTAGTTGCTGTGGGGAATGGCCTCTTCTTGGTACGACGACTCGTTCGAGAGCTTGTGCGAGGCGCGCGCGCCACGTTCCTCCTCATCCTCCTCTGGCATCGGGTTCCAAGAGGGCAGCAGTTTGGCGGCCGAGTACATGAGTGTGCGGCCGGTTTCGGCGGTCTTGCGCGAGTATACGTTTTCGTCGTCGTTGTTGCTGAAGAGCATGTCGAGACGTCCCAGACCGGGAAAGCGGCTGAGCGAAAGGCTCTGCGGCGACATTGGCGAGGCGTGTTCCAGCGGAGGAGTGCCGGGCTCGGACGAGCTATATGTCGGGGTCGTGGACATGGTGTGAGGTCGGCCTGAGACAAACAGGTAGCGAGGGTGAAGCGATGATCTAGACGCTATGGAAAAAGGTGAAGCTGTTGTCGACGCGCCGTTGCTTAGATGCTTGAGCGCGACCAGGGACAGAGGGAGGGCCAGGTGAGAGATTCCAAGAGGCAGGATGACGATGTTGTTATAGACCGTTAACGCAGGAATCGGCTTTAACGAGGTAACTGAGTCGATGCGTTGTAAAGCGATGAAGAGTAGTGTCAAGAGTGCAGCAACGCCCAGTTGCACGTTCTTGAGCGCGTAGACAGACCTTCTCGTTGGTGGGACCGAGAAGTTCGGCACTGCACCAGAGACGACGCAAGAGGGAGGTCTACAGTAGTAACGAGGTCAAGAGATGCCACTCAGGGCTGCGTCCGACCAGAGGGGGATGCAAGGGGAGCGTTTGCGATGACTTTGTACCACATATCGTATGTTGTTTACGGCATACAGTACCTATGAGCGATTGGGGTGTCAACAGCAGCCAAGCTGCAGGCGTCGTCATGTGCCTTGGCCGTTTGCCGCATTGTGTTTCTCATTCTTGGGTTGGACCAAGTGGGGGTGTAAGCTCCAGGCGCTCGCAAGAGTCGTCCTGACGACAGGACCTTGAGTTTGTCCGCGGTCCGGTGACTTCGGAGTGCATTCGTGCATTTCACGCTCACCACAGTGTCACCCACATGGAGGGAACTACGGGTCGCTTGCTGACTCTAAATGAACAAGGACTCGGCTTAGAATTGTTTCGGACTATCAAGTGGGCTAGATGAGCGGCCTTTGGTAGTGGCAGCCATTGTACAGCCACGGCCTGAACCAGATCTGCAACATGGCGGGTGGTCTCAGTCATATACGATGGAGCAAAGTGCGGTATGGGAACACGGCAGGTAACAGCCGTGTGGTGGATGCATCCGGACTCCCAGACATATTGACCTTGTCTCTGCCAAAGACGTGCAGTATCTAATTGAGCGATTTTCAAGAGGTGGGGGGCCTCAGTCATGATGCGGGGACAGAGCAAGGTGAGGTATGAAGATGCAACCCACGGCATCAACCAACCGCGACACGGGCGTCGTACCTACATAGCTCGAGGTAACTTCTGGGTACAGCGGGACTCTCACACACACATCACAGCTGTCGCTGCTTCGCAACCGGCCGGGGCCCACATGTGGTGAAAGGTGTGAGAGGGTTTATGTGTAAGAGGTCAGGGATGAGGCACACCTGTCTCAGCTCTGCTGCGTCTCTGCGGGCATGTCGTCGCAAGCCAACAGCGCGGGAAGCCTTAACTGTACAGGGAATTGGTTTGCTGCGGGGGACACGTCTAAAAGCTCTAACTGACGTGCCGTGCACATGGTTTCTCTTGTTCTCAACAAACTATAGGCTTAACCGTAGTCGTAGTCTTGTGAGCCGCGCGCCTCTCGGCTGCCACACTGCGTTTACCGACTCGGCAGCATTCCTTGCAGGCATTTCGGCTCCGCCGGAACTTGTGAATACGAGCACTCCTGCCGTACGGAACGGTAGAGCATATGGATCTGGAGCTGAGCCGTCGGAAGCCTCTGCTGCATGGCGTCAAGGGAAAGAAATAGCCTTAAACGTCCACACCTATGCACCACGAGACAAACACCTTAGCCCCCTCGAGCCCCCTCATATGAATGTTTTCTGAAACTGTCACGCCTCTGGTGATCCTGCCTGAGCTCATCTCATGTCCTGACGAGAGCACGAGGACGTGGTACATGGCAATGGCTAACATTTATATTACCACATGATGCACATGACCCCACGCCACAACGAATACATTCGGAAGCGTTGAGATGTTGTTAGCACCCACAGTGCATAGATGGCGGCAATTATCCCGGTCAAAAAGTTGCAGGAGATTCTGCATCTACCCACGGCCGTGTTGTCCGCTTGCGGGAATCACGACAGCTCATTGCTGAAATTTGCGCAGTGTGTATTCCGAGCGTTGGTGTGTAGCATGTGGGGAGCCGTATCCGTGAACGCCGGCCCAGAGCGTTCAGATCCTGCTACGATTCGGCCCCGACCACGACCGTGGCCGTGGCGATGACCCGAGAAAACAGGATGCGGCTGTTCGGTGCGGCGTTGTGTACTGTGCACATGCACGGCTGACTTCAAACGCGTCGCGCGTCAATAGGGGTCGTCGTTAATATGGCGAATAAGCAACTTTGGAAAGTCTTATAACGAGGTCCTACTTGGGCTATTCCCAATTGCTACACAAGTATAATCAATGACACTCAGTCTCCGGATGCATACTGTACGTATCCCTCACGAATGCAACTGCATGCATACATGAAGACATACCAGTGAGCAGCGAGGCAGCGCAAACGCCCAAAAGGCAGCGCAAACGCCCAAACCCTACGAAAGATTCCACGCCATAAGCACGCTACAGCCACGCCTGCCCCATGTGGCCATGCGCGCGATCACGCCCCCACGCGACCGTTTAGGCATAACCCACCGGCATGACCCACCACTCGGCTTTCGAGTCGGCCGCTAACCTCATCACACTCACTTTGGTTCGGAGCAACACACCCCAGAACAGCGGCACACGATGGCAGACGCAGAGAGCTCGGGCGCGGCGCTGGAACGGTACATCACCGAGCAGTTGGCAGGGCTGAGCCTGACGGTGCCGGCGGACGACGTGGGTATCCCACGCGCGCGGAGTGGTTAGCTCACGCCAGGTCGAGATGATGGCGCGTTTCGTCGAGGAGGACGGTATCGAGCGCGAGGATAAAGCTGAAGGTGTTCGGGGTATGCTGGAAGGCGTCGTCGAGGTGAGTGTTGCGGCACGGTGCGCCGGTGTGCCAGTGATCGTGTGCGGGATACTGTAGCCCGAATGCTGCACGGGACGGCTGCAATTGCCGTTGCGGGAGGGTGTCAGTTCGCTCTAGTCGCGATTGCATGGAGATACAACACATGTATCGGAACTGGCCCTGCATGTCTGAGCGTGAAGCTCGACGTAAGCAAGCCGGTCTGACCTCCATGATCTCCACTGCAGAGGCGGGTTCAAGACCATGCTGACGCTAGACCTTACCGGCGGAGGACACGCTCGCGCCGGCCCTTGAACGGATTCTAGACGAGCAAGCGCGTCTACAGGCCGAAATCGAAGCGGCTGAGGCCGAAGCAGCGGCGGCAGCAGCGGCAGAGGCGGAGGCGGAGGAGGAAGCCAAGCCAGATCCCTCGGCAGTGCTGTCAAGCCTGACGGACGAGGAGTTGGCGGCGGCACGCAAGGCGGCGTTATTGCGGCAGTACGCATACGTCGAGGGCGGCCCGGACGAGGACGGGGGCGAGCGCCGTGAGGGCCCGCCGCGGGGACAGGGGCGCGAGGACGCCGAGGCGAAGAAAGCCGCCGAGGAGCGCCGAAGGCTCATTGAAGAAGCACTCAGGCTCGACGCGCGTAAGAAGAAATACCGCAAGCAGCAGACTGGTGAGTTGGTCGCTCGTCCCGATATGCATGCTCACTTATCGCACAGTCGACGACCCCCTCGAGTGGCAAAACCTCAACAAGGAAAAAGTCCAGGCTGCCTCCGCTATGCAGCGCGAGGCCGCGCGCCAGTCCGCCCAGGACAGGAAGAACCGTGACCGCGCCGCCCTGGAGAAACAGCGGGCCGACCAGGCAAAGGCCAAGGCCGATCGGCAGAAGAAGGCCCAGAAACAGGAGCGCAGGGGGTGAACACCGCATCTGTGTCGTACGGTGCCATGCTCTGCCAATATAACCAACCACATACTGTATAACCATTATCATGCATAGCGCGAGCGTGCTCGTGAGTCGAACCCTGTTTAGCATTTCACAGATCACAAACGAGGTGATCGTTCACATGGAAGCGAGACTGGTCTGTACTGTGGAGCCAACCCCCTCTCACATCTGACGAACGTCTACACCAAATGCAGGAACGAACCGACATGGCCCGCACTGTCATTCGCAACTCTGCAGTGGTCTCAGTCCTGACGGCCCACCGAATACTACTAGCTTATGCATTACTGTACTGTACGTCGGCAAGACTCGTACATCTACTCTACTGCTACCTAAATTACACGGAAGTTTTCTACTGCGGGGGAAAATACGATCCGGGATGCTGTCCATATGCTCCGCCACCTCCGCCGCCACCTCCTGCCGGGTATCCTGGACTCGAGTATTGGCCGCCTGGGTACGTTCCGTCGTTTACCTGGTTCTGCTGATACTGGTTGGGCTGGTACGACTGCTGCCGGTACTGCGGCGCGTCGTACTGCGAGTACTCTGCCGGCGGCTGGTCGTATGACGGCTGCTGATAC
Source organism: Cutaneotrichosporon sp. PT3311B (assembly GCA_023627985.1). Lineage (NCBI taxonomy): Eukaryota > Fungi > Basidiomycota > Tremellomycetes > Trichosporonales > Trichosporonaceae > Cutaneotrichosporon > Cutaneotrichosporon sp. PT3311B. The sequence continues at coordinate 1,081,534 of JAMALP010000003.1, read as the reverse complement.
TGGTGCTGGTATCCTCCGCCGTCGTGCTGCATTGGCGTCAGGTGCTGCCCGTATCCCTGCTGCTGATGCTGCGAATACGCTTGGGGTGGTTGGGTGTACGCGTCGTCTGGTGGAGCCGCGTAGCCCGTGCCCTGTGGCGTTGGGAAGAGGTCGCCATATTGCTGCGGACTTTGGGACGACCAGTTGCTCGATTCCCGTGGAGGCATACCAGGATGTATCTGGTTGTTGTACCCCTGCCCGCTCCCCACCCGGCCACCGTACTCCTCGGGATGCTCGCCCAGGCTGGAGAACTGGGTGGAAAAGGCCGACTGTCCCCGCCCACTCGACGACGACATGTCGCTGATGCGACGACCCAGAGGGTGCAGTGTGTTGGACGTAGGATTGCTGTGCACTGACGGCGTTTGCGGCCCATTGAGTCCATTGCCATACGTCGTTGTACTTGCTGAGCTCAGACTTTGCCTGTCCAGGGGGAACAGACTGGGGTCGTTGTAGACTGCTCCGCCATAGCCTCCGCTGCCCATGCTGACACGGTGATTTAACGGCGCAGGCGGGAAGTAGTTCGGGTCCTGCGTGTTGATGGGGTTGAGCAGCGGGTTGTTGAGCAAGAGCGTCGGCGTGAGCTCGAAAATGTGCTGTCCAATGCCCTTTGTCCGGCGCGGGTCGTCGGTGCGCTGGCAAATGTGCAGACGTGGCTCTGTAGACGTGATGTCCTCGCCCCAGCCCTTGGGTCCTGGTACATCGTTGTGACGCTTGGCCATACCACCAGTTCCGCTGTCGTCGTCAGTATAGATCATAACAAGGCAAAGCAAAGTAGACTCACTCCCAAGTGCAGCGCATGTCCACACCAGTGTAGATCTGAAGCAGCTTGGCCGTGTCGATATGGCGTACTTCGATAAACGCCGGTGACACAAGCAAAAGGTACGGTGGGTGGAAAACAACCTCTTCGGTCTTGCCTTCCCATTCGATCGGTTCGAGATTTCGGTTCGGCTCGCCATGGCGATCGACGTAGATGCCAAACGTGTCGTAACACAGGAGGAACTCGCTCTCGGTCGACCGGAACATGGCCACAGGCGTCGCGTTCTCGCACCGGCGCGCCAACTCGGCCAGTGCTGGCCGCTCGCGGGCCTTGTTCTGGTCGAAGATGGGAATCGATCCACCCTTGACGTCCGTGAGGTCCAGGATCTCGAAACCTCTGGAGCATACGATTGCGAGCTTGGCCTTGAGGAAGTGGACACGATGTGTTTCCGTGGGGATGGAGAACTCCTTGTAGGGACGGAACCACTCGGTGCCGCGACCCTGGCCAAGAAGACCACCAAAGGCTCCACGGCGACGATCGTCCGTGCCTCGGTTGAGAACAGGCTCGAGGACCTTGAACAACGACTCGATGCCCTTCTTCTTGACGTAGAGCACCAGTGTGCGTCCTGAAATTTGACCCACAGCGAAGAACACAATATCGCGCATGCCGCTGAGCCGTTGGGGGGCAGAGCGGAACTGCGGCGACGCGGCAGTGGGAACAAGAGCCTCGAGGTGATAGGCGAGTAGGCTCTGCGCGATGTCAGTATGGGCCACGTTCGACTAGTTTCTCCACCACTTACTCGGTCCGCAAGCACGAGGAAAATACCAAACTCCTCCAGCACAGTGATCTGCGTAACGTTCTTAACGTGCAGCACCTTGCGCAAAGAAGAGGGGTCGTGGCGAACGCCTATCCACACGCCCTGGTCGCAGCCGACAGCGACCAGCGATCGACGATCGACTGTGACGAATGGCACCGAGCAAGTAACACGGCCTGTGTACTCCTGGTTGGCATGCGGATGGGCGCCGTAACCGGGCGCCATGTAGAACGTGTCCAGGCTGAGTGGAGTGAACTCGAATACCTAAGATAGCGTTAGCACAATAAACCTCAATGTGGTAACTCACCTTGCACGCCTCGTTGACCTCGGAGCGGAGCACCTTTGCGTGTTTCAGCTTTTCATGCCAGTCGCGTCGAGCTGGTTCCGAATCCGTCCAGAGAGTATACTGCCCACTCGTTAAGCCCGCGCCAATCATGGAGAACGTGAAGGGGTAAACGGTCTTCGAATCGGACTGCGTCTGCTCCTTGCCTTCTTCGCCGTGGCCGCCGCCGCGAATGGTCTTGAACAGACCAAGTGATCGGGTCTGTGCGGGCTGGAAAAAGTCGCCAAGGGAAAGCAGTTCGAGTGGGATCGGCTTGCGGTTGATGCTGTAACGCAGTGGCGCATCCTTGTTCTTGGACTTGACCTGCTTGACTTGCACGAGATAGTTGTCAAAGAGAAGCAAGTGCAGTTCGGACCACGAGCCACTGATGGTGCCTTCGGGCTGGCGGTACACCTTGCCCTTCTGGATGAGTTCGCGGTCCTGGCTGAGCAGGTCCAGGTCCTTGACCACGCGATTGCCAAACTTGCCTCCATCGAGGGTCGTTTTGAGGTGCCACAGCTCAACCTTGGCCGTGTTGACAGCGACGCCCTTCTGACCGGATTTGGCAACGTTGTCGATCAATTCGAGGATCTGTGGGATCGTGTCGATGTCAGGGTGATCGGGAGGTCCAACCGCCTCTTGCGCCTTGAGGATCTCTTTAAGGAGGAGAGGGTAACGCAAAAGACGCGCAATCGGACGATTGATATAGTGGTTGATCTCCTGGCGATTCGCAAGGGGGTGCTTGAGGCATTGCTTTGCAGTTAGTAACGACGCTTAAGCGACCACTCACGGCAAGGAAGCTTGCAAAGGCTGGGTTGCGTATCTTCTCCTCATCCACCTTGGCCTTGGCGATGGGATAGTTGGGCATGTACTCCAGGTACGCTTCGTGCCAATTCAGTGCAGCGTTGAGAATCAAGTCTGAGATCATGCCGAACTGTGGATGCTGCTCGATCTGCCTCTCGTGAAGGTCGGACAGGAGCCGCTCATGCACTGCCAAAATGGAGCCGTAGTTGTGGAAGACATCGTCGAGGAACACTTCCAATCTGGAGCGGTCGATAACCGGCTGGTCGGCTTCGCGGAGCGGCGTGATGAAAATGGAATCGATCGCTTCGAGGTCGGCGACGTACTCCATTTCACCATGGATGAGCTCCCAGATGACCATCTGCCGCTTCTGCTCCTTCTTGGACATGGCAGCTTGCACGGAGGGAGAAACAATCTCTTCCCATTGCAGCTTGCCTTGCGGGCCGCGGCCCTTGGACGCTTGGTATAGTTTGAGACGCGTGATGTACGAGATGCTCTGGATCGACTGCAGCGCCTCCTGTAGAAAGTCGGCATCCGGCGAGTCGGGTGAAGTGACCTTGATGATTTCTTCGATGAGTTGGGGATAGCTTTGAAGATACATCGCTGGCCGTTTGAGGAGTTGACGGAGGTCATAGCGGTGCTCGGGCCCCCTTGAAGCCTGGTCCACCCACAGCGCAAAGGGTCGATTCTCCTCAAGAGCCTGCGTAAGCAAAGCATCTGCCCTCGGGAGATTGTCGGTATACACTGGATACAAGGAGCGAAAGTCGGTCGCGGCTTCCAGGAAGATATCGCCAAGGGTCTGAACAAGCGGGCCTTGCTCACGGAACCGCAGCGCAAAGTTGTCCATGAGGGAGCGGGACGCGCGGCGGATCTGAACAATGTTTGCGAACAGCGTCCGCACATACTGGTCAAGCTTGCCGTATGGCTGCACAATAGGTGGATTCGCCGTTTGAAGGGGAACCAAGAAGACTTGCTCAATAGTCTCCAGATCGGCCTCGTACTGCTTCTCCTGTAAGATGGCCTGGCGGATGAGCGTCTGGCGTTGACGATCCTGCTCGCTCATGCTTGCAAGGGTAGCAGGGCCGACCTCCTCAGTCCAGTCGGTCTCGCTCTTTACTTGCAACTCGTTGGCCTGGCTTTGGCTGGGGCCCGGGAGAATTTCGTCCTCGACAACCGACAACCATGTGTTTGCTGATGTCTTGTAGGGACAACGTGGGACGTAACACTTGCCGTCCCCCGTGCAACTGGGTGAATAGCACTTGGTAGCCATGGTGAGAACGCCCTTAGGGAGCGACACATCGCCCATGCCCTCCATTTCGCTCATGAACCTCAGCACCATGTCTTCTGAGTCTCGCAGGTGTTCTGGTTCCCAATCGACTTCAACAACCCAGAGCTGAGACTGCAGGGAGCGCGCAGTCTGCAGCGCAAATCTTCGATCTGCAGGGCCGTCACGGGTGCAGGCAGGCAGGAACGACTGTATCGTAGTCACCAGGTCCTTGCCAGTAAAGGTGCTGTTCCATGTGATGCCTCCTTTCATATGGGTTCCTCGAATGACTCGGTCGCGGATTTGGACAGCTGTCTCGCTGAGGAACGCGGGGTTGAAGAAACGTATCTCGTTCATTTCGTCGTCAACGTCATCGACGTCGCCGCTGGAGGCGTACTCCTCGTAAGCTCCGTAACCGCCGTAAACAGGGTCATCGTACGGCTCGTCACCCCCGCCGTTCGATTGGTGAAGAAGGAGTTTGGCGTGGACCCATGGGCGCGATGACTCCTCTGCCCACTGTGTTTGCTGCTCGTTGGGGCTTAGCATCGGCATGTTGGAGGAAGAAGCCACCGGCTGGTGGTCGTCGAATGACTCTGGAACACCCAACTCGTCATATAGGTCCTTGTATTCGTGTCGGCCTTGATGAGCAGTGGAGCCTGACCTGTCCGAAGGCGCAACGGACATTTGTGACATTGCCGATGCCAGCTCGCGGTTGGGAAAGTTGGCTTGTGTTGGCGACGTCGAGTTGGGTGCGGGTGTCGGGAATGCTATGCCGCCGGCCGGTGCTGGAGAAACAGACTGCGGCGGGGGGCTCTGAGGTGCCTCTGTGCGGAAGCTGAACGCGCTCGGCGAACGGCTGTCACCGTTCCGATCTATGGGCGCAAGCGCCTTTGGCGTTCCCGGCACGACAGGATCTTCATGGATACCATTGGCGCCATCTATGTCCACAGGGATGTGGCCGTAGATGGACTGCATGTTTGCGTTTTTGTCATGCACCGAGTTGTGAGACGTTACGCTCGTGGCCACAGTGCTGGGCGGGAACATCGAGTCATAGGTCGCGTGAGACGTTCCCGATGACGACGTCAAGTTGTGTGATGACGCCAGGCTGGGGGTTCGCGATGGGTAGTCATCTGGAGGTCCATTGACTTGGGCAATTCCGTCATGGACAGGAGGGGCTGGTGCCGGTCGCGAGTGATCGTAGCCGGGAGGTGGGCCACTTCCGGCGGCATTGTTTGCAGAGGCGAGCGACGATACCGGAGGAATCGGCAGCGCTCTACGTGACAAGGACGGCGACTGTGGCGGTGGGCTCCATTGCCGGGGAGGCACTGGCGGAGGAGTTGCTTGGACCGCGATTGGGGGCTTGGGCAATGGTTTGCGCGCGCCGCCCTCTCGCGGACGGGGAGGGACGGGTGGGAGAGGGCCACCAGCACCAGGGTCGCGCAACGACACACCTCGGAATCTCCCTGCCGTGCTATGATCACCATTGCTCGTCGAACTTGGCATGGTAGATACACCGCCGGTCCCACCGTGAGAGTTGTACGCGCCAAAGTCATCTGCAGCAGGTTGTGATGCAGTGGGTGGCGGCGGAAGTGGTGGAACGTATCCATTCGCGCCGCCCGATACCCGGGAGGGCGGCGGGGCTTGGGACGTGTAGCCAGGATGGGGGGCGCCGCCAGCGCCAGGAGGAAGAGGCGCGCCGCCACTTGTGCCGAATTCGTGCATGCGACGCGGGTCAGCCTGTTGCTGATGGTACTGGTCGTAGTCGGCCATGATGCGAGTGTAGGGGCGGCGCGAGCTTGCCGAGGTGAAGGTGGCGGTGCCGTCACTGCTCTGCTTGCTGCCTTGGCCCGTGTAAAGCTGTGGAAACTAGTTTGCGATTATGATTGATAAGGAGATGTGTAGTGGGATGTCGAGGCAAAGTGATGGGGAGCGGTGCACAAAGGTCCGAGCGTTGAATGGTGACCTGGTGCTGCTGCTGCGGGTTGCGGTTGGCAGGGTGGAGGAAGGCAACGGCGCGGAGGGCGCGCGGGCGCGGGCGCGGGCGCGCGGGGAGCAATTGAGCAAGTACAATTGCCACGCGTTTCACCCAATGACACCGAGTACACCGCACTACACTCTGCTATCGTTATGGCAGTATGCAACGCGATTCGGGGCTCCAAGATGGCGAGAGGAGGGAGACGAGTGGCCGAGAGAAGAGATGAAGTAAGGTATGTGTATGATCAAAGTGTGACGGATGGTGATGGCGGGCTGTGAGCGTTGAGGAATGGAGGTCGAATGACGGACGTGTGTTTTGGAGGTCCAGCTGAGCGAGCCGCACAGTCGTCTGAGGGTTTGGGCAGGGGAGGGGATGGGCTGGGTGGAGGCGAGGCTGCGCCACTGGATGACATACGACATACGACCTGCGGCAAAGGCTGCAGTTGTTGACGTTAGTCCCGAAATCAAACGTTCCAGAGTGTCTTGCAACAGGGGCAGAGCTCCAAAGAGCTCAGCGCGCAGGACCGCAAGAACGCATGAGTGCATGAACGCATGGGTGCATGAGCCCGAGTGCCAACAACAGGCGCCACCGCCTGAATGAACACCGCACTCGAAACGTCGAGACATCCAGGGACGCCATTGCGCATGTGCCTGTGTTGCAGCCCAGAAGGGGCAGTTGGCCGTGCATGTCTTGATTATCACCTTGTCCTAACACCAAGCCGCAAACAGGCTAATACCCATTACCCCACTTTATTCAAATCATTCGTTCACTGTTTTGAATCTTTCCGCCGCACCCTCGTCATCTCGTCCCCTTTGACATTAACCATCACTTCCGCCGCGACGACACCTGGAACCGGTCAACAACAACTTGCAGGACGTAGCCAAGAGTTGTAACACGCGCCGCCACCACTGCCATGTCCTCTACCGTCGCTGCCATGCCGGCAGTCACCATGGACTTTAGCGGCAAAGGCGACGCCTGGGACGACCGCGAACTTGTCAACGCATACGACGCGGCCCTCCTCGAGTTTCATGTACGTGCACTTTGTTGTGTCCACAGTGCCCGTGTTCCGCGGAACTTTTGTTGTTTTCCTCGGCTCTAGCTGTGCATGCACCTGGGCTTCTTCTTCATGAATGTCTGACTGACATGCAGATCCATAACCCTGGTCCAGGCTCGTGGCTGGACAAGGCCACCGCCGCTTTAGCAAAGGGGCAACCCCTACCTGGTTCCAATGCCTTTGGCACTGCGTAAGTTCATGGAATGGTGCTTCACAAGTGCTTGCTGACACGGCCGCAGATGGTACTCCTCTTCGCAGCCTACAGAGCCCTCAACCGGCGGTGGTGGGCCATCATCTGCTGGACCCTCGCGCAAGAAACGTAAAGCTGAAACGACCGCCAATCCCTACGCCAAATCCTCACAGCAGTCTCACTCGCAAGCTGAAGGAACGCGTGCCGAGAGCCCAACATACCAGCCTGCCTCGCCGGGCCACGTCGGCGACGACGCAGAGGACGCGCAGTGGGACGAGGTTGAGTGGCCTCCCGAGTTGGAAGACAACAACGGACAGCTTGAAGATGAGGAGGAGGGGGGTAGGGAGGGCGATAATGGTTATACGGTTGCAGCGGGGGCCACTAACCACGACCCAGGACATGTCTTTCCTCCACCGTCTGGACAGTGGGAAGGCGCAGGTGAAGTGACCCGCGACGACGCGCTTGGTTACGCCCTTCACGCCCAGTACTGGGCTGGGTACTGGATGGGTGTGGCACGAGGCCGTGAAACTGCGACTGAGCACGCTCTTCCCAGGGCGACAAAACGCCTCAAGGCGCGAGGCGCTGGTAGCGGTGTGCCAAATGGCCTGCGACGATAGACGAATTCCTGGGAGCATTCTTGTTCGCCACCAAAAAGATGATGATTGCCACGTTTCCCTTGCCAAAACGAAGCCCAAGCTGTCTCGATCTGGCTCTATGTATGCATAATATCTCTCCATCTGGCTAGCGGAAGAAGCGGCCCACGCTACCGCGTACCATGCCGCCCACGAGCTGACCGCCAAACCCGCCCAAACCTCCAAACAGGTTGGAGCTGGCAGCAGCGTTGGCCCAGCGGCGCTGCGCGTCTTTGTCAGCGTAGGTGAATCCCACGACGTTGGACAGATTGAACACGAGTGCGAGGAGAACAATGGGAAGGAAGCTAGCGTCAACAGTAATCGCTGGACTCAGCTCACGAGATGCTAAACTTGAGCAGCGAAACAATGAACAGCGCAAGCCATCCTAGTGGGTATGCGTACAGCGCAATCCAGAACATCCTGGGTGTCAGTATAGAACCTCAAGAGCCCAGGGATGGCGGGCAAGACACCGTCGGTGCACACACGCCTGGTTCATGTGCCCATTGCGCAATGTCACCTCTTCCAGCCCCGTCCAGAACTGTCATTTACTCACTTTGAGTCGATGGGATTCGCCTGATGAGAAGGGTCGCGCGACTCGAAGACCCATGCGCTTTCTCCTTCGTCGTCCACTTCGTTCCAGTACCGCAAGCCGACGAGCGTGCGTCCGGCGACATTCTGTTATCAGCCACATATTGTGTGCCGCGACGTACCCTCGTGTTCCAAAAGTCAAGCGACAGCAACACCACGACCACGGTGATTGACAACACGTAGTTGTCCGTAACTGGCATCAGTCAACAGCCATGGTAGCTTGGCTCCAACTCACATAATCCGCACAGGACATATACCGCAATCGCAGCCGAGCGAAAGAGATAAAGACAGAACAACGCCATTGGGTGTGAGCTCTGCTTGAAGATGCCGGCCTAATGTTAGTTCAAGCGCAGTTGGTAGGCTTCATGAGAGGATTGGGCGCAGCTGGAAACAGTGTCGCATTGGAGAGTTGCGCTCAACAGCTGGCGTCACTCACAATACCACCCTCCTCGGCGTCGGACGCCTGAGTGCCGGGTACGAGCACAACAGGATCGGACCGAGTGCGCGAGGCGTTGGGCCGGTCGCCAATGTTGCCCGCGAGCGACGCGTTCGGGGTCGCTGTGGACGGCGAGTCCTCATCGGCCTCGATTGTCCCACTCAGCAAAGGTGCGTTGGCCGACATTGTTGAACTGGGGTATGCGGTGCAAGAGGAGGTGGTTACGGCCCTCACTACGTTGATGTGGGTGAACTCGTTGCGTGGAGGTTGATGACGGCACGGAAGCAAACCGGGGGAGTCGGATGTTATGTGTGTGGTCAGCTTGGTGCACCCTCAGTCGTCGTCGCGATCGGCTTGCGCACCACGCCCATGACGAGGTTGCAATGAAATACTGGGTGCCTCGGACGCTCTTCAAAACAATCCAATGCATGTCTAATAAGAGAGACGGTTCTGCAGAACTCAACATCGGTGACATTGGAGAAGGTCGGCAATCTAGGGCCAGCTGGGAACGGTGGCGTGACAATCACCTGAAGTTCCGGGTGGTTCAGAAAACGCTTAAGGAACAACAGACGCCGCAAGGGGGTAGATCTTCTCGTAGACGGAAAAGACGATACCGCCGCTAAGGACAAGTCGTCCCAGGCGCGGAACGGTGCCCTTCCAGAGCTTGAGAACGCCCTCCTCAGTGACAATGCGGTATGCGCAGTGGAGGGAGTTGCGGTACTCTGCCTTGGCTCCGGCAGTCTGCATGCGAGTCTTAATGACGCTGGTGTAAGAGTAAGAAGCTGAAGAATTACGCACTCGAAAGGCATGGTCGTGTACACGGTGATGATACCCGCCATTGAACCGATGCCAAACGTCATCCAGCCGGGCAGGTTGGAGCCGGGAGGCAAGGACCCCTGCACGAGCTGCTTGATGGTCGAGTACGACGAGAAGCGCACCGCAGAGTTGGCGCCTTGACGCAGCATCTGGGCGTCAGAAGACAGCGGGCCTTGCCGCACTCACCACTGGGCCAACACCACGATAGATCCCCCTCCATCCCTCCTCGGCAATGATCTGGCGCACACCGTCCGCTGTGCCGCGGTACTTGGGCTGAGCCCGCTTCGAGTCTTCAATCATCTTGGTCCTGGCGTTAGCTACACCGAGCTGGTCCTGTTCCTGGCAGCTAAATACCTACTTGATCGTCTCGGAGGGGGTGACGGCGATAACTGCTTCCATCATACCTGCTCCCAAACCAGCGAGCATTGAGCGTGGGGCGGTAAGGTGACCCTAAATAGTCAGCCCAACAGTATCAGACACTTTGCTCACGTCCTCATCTTTCAGAATGCTCTTAAACTGGTCATAGGTGGTGAAGCGCACACCGGCCTTTGCGGCGTTGCCGATGATGACCGCAGTGACGCCGGCGTACAGGCCACGGACGCCACGCTTGTCCAATGTCTCCTTCAGCAAGCTCCAAGGTGTTGTCTGTCGTCAGAAGTTGACTCCAGGCACATGTAGCAACACTAGCGACTCACCTTGGCGTCGGCGTGGAATTGGAGCTGCGTCTTGAGCGACTCGAGCGGGTAGGTGATAAATGCCTCAACACCGCCCGCCGTAGCGCCTGCAAGGAGCGACGCCACGGGCTTCTCCTTCTCCTTTCCCTTGGGCGACATTGTTCGTAGAGGTCGAGTTGGTGATACCAGAATACTCAACACCGAGTCGCGCGACTTGATGTTCGGCTCGTTCGGGCTTTGACAGCCGACGTCCAAGCACGCAACCCACTGTATGACGCAGTCGGGATCAATTCTCCGCTCCAAAGACTTTATCTTTCTATCAGACGGCCACAACTCATCCTGCATTGCTGCATCAGCAACTTTGAGAACGAGACATTCATCACGTAAAGGACAATGACTGATAGCTCTGACAAACTGATACAGCTGTCACCAGTGGACATCGACTGTCATACTCGATGTGCTTCCAAAAGTAGTACATGGAGATACGTGGTTTGGCTCTTACTCAACGTTGAGACGCCCGAAGCACCCCGTTGACCTCCTTGCGACTGCACTTTTTGCACACCAGAGCAGATGCGGCAGGCGCTACTCTGCGAGACAAACTCCCGAGAAAGTGTCGATATCCACCTGTTGAAGGTGCATCATCAAGAAATGCAATCGAACACGCATTTGGCATGTTATAAGCCTACCGGGCGCGGCCGCGTTCGGAGTCTTGCTTCATATGCCTGCCTCTGTAGTTTAGTGGTTATAATTTCTCACTTGTAGAGCCTTGTGCTGCAAATGAGACGGTCACGAGTTCGACTCTCGTCGGAGGCTATGTGCTTTTTGCTGCCGTTACTGGCCGGTTGCCTCCACCTCCACCCGTCAACAGGTGTTTACATCTTGCAACGAAGGGTGCGAGAAACTCGTGTTGCACTTTCATCCTACCCCATACACGCCATACCGCCATGTCCAACGCTGCGCTCTCAGACGACGCCGAACTCTATCGGCGCTTTGAGCATGGCCGCACACTCTTTGGCCCTGGGTGGCGCTGCGTCGACTCACTCGATGATATTGACGATGACGAGTACGAGGAGGAGGAAGAGGAGGTACAGGTCGCGGACTGGCGCACTCGAAGCTGACCCAGCAGGAATATGTGGTGATGGACCTTGGGACGACGATGGACACACGGGCTCTTCAGACAGAAGCAACATATCAGCTCATCGTTCGTACACCTGTCGCATTGGCTTCTAACTGTCAGGGCATGGACACGCCGGTGCCGTTCCTCAAAGTTGGCGATAACGTGTTTGAAGGGCGAGTTGCACCCCTTATCGGCGACGAGGTGCTCTTCGATGTAGTGCGGCGTGGGTAAATTGTGCACGTACCTTGCTAATTGGAAGAGGAAGATGCACCTCAGAGGCCGCACCACCGTCCAGCGTACAGGACCCGACACCACATTCAATTCCGGGGTATTAGACTACAGCAGCGGGGGATGACAGATCGTGGGCAGCAAGTAGCGCCCAAAGTGGCTGGTCCGATTAATCGTGGCATGTTCCCGTCACGTCCACGGCGTTTGCCCAAGGCTGAAGAGGAAGACGGCGAGAAGACTGCAGTGGCTGGTCCATCAGAGTCCCCAGTCCGTCCACAGGCATCGCCTGAAGCGACCGCTGAGCGCGGCACCGAGGAGACGCTTGCGCCAGACTTGAAAACGGCTGGGGCAGACCCGACCTTGCGCACACCTGCTAAGGACTCTACGGTGGCAGAAGGTACGCCAGAAGGTACGCCGATGCTCGGGGAAACATCGACACCACGTGTCTACGAGTCGCCAACGAGGGTTGGACCTGGGCGTGGACGCGGCCGCGGTCGTAGTTCGACTACGCGCGTGCGTGCATCCATCGCCGTGTCCAGTCTCGCCGATCTCGCGGATATTGCCTTTGCGGGTGGTCTTGGTGAAGCGCGGTGTAAGTTGTGCACCACGGGACGCCCCGCTGACAGGTAGTGGACGTGGCACCGAATGCTGACCAGGACCTGTTGGACGCGGTTGCAGCCGTGCGCCGCGGAAAGCAGTGGACGCCCGGGTCGCGCCTCACGCCCGCGCAAGAGGAACGTCTGCTGCGCAATTTGCCGGCCAGCGGACCTGGATCGCGCGGCGGGACAGGGCGAGGGCGTGGCAGTCCGGCACGCGGCCGTGGAGGAAGGGGCCGAACAGGCCGCCGCGTACCTGCCAGCGGAGAAGGCCTCGGCGCCCAGCTGTTTGGGTTTACCGGAGGCGACGATAGCAATGCCCAGAAGGATGATCAAAATGAGGAGCAAGGGGTCGAGGAGGAGGAGGGTCCGGCGCAGGGCGGTGAAAGTAGCGCAGAGGCTGGTCAGACCGGTGACCGTCCAAAAGCAGGCCCCAGCAGTGATGCTCAGCACCACAATGAGAATGCCCCAAACGAGGAGTAACTGTATCATAGCACGTTAAAAGCATTGTAGGATGTCCGAGTTAGTGATCAGTAAGACTGTACCTGCACAACGTTGTGCCACAGCGCGTCATAGAGGTGCCCAGAAATAGTCATGCATGCTAACCCGATGCTTTTGACAACATAACGGCATGGCCGTTGAGAGTTTAGTTTACCCAGGGGGGAGGAGAGAGGCGTCGAGAGCCTCGGTGGGAGTAACCGGGAGCTCGTCCTCGGTGTAGCGGGTAATCGGGGTACGGGGAAGGGTCATAACGCCAGAGCGGGCGGCCTCGAGGATACCGAAAGGACGAACGAGGCCGAGGAAGCTCTCGACACGGAAGCTCTTGGCGGTGAGCTCGACGATGCAGCTCTCCTCGGCGACGTCGACCACGCGGCCACCAAACTGCTCGGCAAGAGTCTTGATGGCACCGAGGTGCAGGTTCTTGGCAATGAGAGCCTCCGACGGCGAGATGTCGCGGCGGCGCGTGGGGTACAGCTCCTCGGCCGAAGGGTCGGTCACACCGGCAGGGAGACCAGCGGGGTTGCCAGGCTCGCTGCCGGCACGCTCAAACTTGCGCACGAGCGCCTCCTCGCGGTTCTGCAGGTCGTCGTCGCGCGACGGGTTGAGCTGCGCCTCGGCGAACTCGGGGCCGAGAATCGACACCTTGACAAGCAGCAGCTCACGCTCAATGACCGACGTGTTGGTGTAGTCGAGCACGGCCCACACGGGCACAAGGTCCTCGAGCTGCCGGCGCGCCTGCTCAATGACGGCGTCCTGGCCCTTGAGGACAATGGACATGCGCGACAGGTCACGGATTTCGGTCTGGCACACAACAAGCGAGTCTGGGCGGGGTCAGCCCTCATCCTTTGACACATTTGGCGGCTCTAGTACTCACCAATGTTGAATCCGCGGCCAGCAAGAATACCGGACACGCGCGACAGCACACCAGGCTCGTTCTGCACGAGACAGTTCAAGAGATGGCGCTTGAATGGCTCCTGGCTCGGGGGAGGGGTATTGTACAGAATGTTGGTGACGGCGTCCTCAGCGCTCGCGGCACGAGGGTGTGCCATCGTCGACAGGTGAGGCAGTCTACGCGCTGGGCGGTGCATTTTGTCTAAAGTGTCAGATGGTTTTGAGCGGTATACAGCCCGAGCAATGCCCAACAGATCGTCACTCTCCCCTCAGACCTAGGTCCGTGCCACTCACAGTCAAGAGCACTTGTGCTGTCGTCGATGGGTTTGGGCGCCGAGGGGGGCTTGTCAGCAGCCCGCGCCAGAGTCGTGGAGAATGCGCGAGCAGCGCGGTGGGCCTTGGTGGCCTGCCTGAGGGACAGCATGTTGAGTGGTGTGGGTTGGGATGAAGGAAAACAGCAGATCGAGACGAACCGAGCCAACTTTCTAGAGGAACCCGTTTGCTGGACTGGGACTCGACATATGGACCCCCACCCTGCGCCCTGCGCTCGTGCTCGATCCCAACCGGCAAACTGGGCCACACTACGAACCGAGTCGACATCCAGCGTCCTTGGCGGAACCAATCTGCCCCTAATTTCATGCTACGTTATTCAACCACCCCCTTTATCTCCGCCAACGGTGATGGGGCTCCAGCCGATCGAAGACTGTGTATACAGTATACAGTATACAGTATACAGTACACAGTTTAAAAGTACAGTATACAGTATACGCTGAGAACTTTCTCGTAACAACACTATACAGTATACAGTATGCATGCGTATGACGTCTCTACTTCTCCTCGGTATACCCCCGAGCAATACCACTGCGGCCCTGCTCCAAGGTCGCGGGTTCGTCCATTCCGTACCGTGGCTCGAGACCCTGGAAGCTGCGCGATTGGAGGTGCATGCTGCCGGCTGACTCGAGTTTGGCAAGAGAGAACTCTTGGTTGCGCAGTGTGAGGTCTGTGCCTGGAGTAGTTTGCTCGCTGTTTGTCTCGAATGTCCTGCGGGTGCGATATGTGCCCGTAACGAGAGAAAACTCGAGCTCGCTGTCGCTGTCGTTGCCGTCGGCCGCGCCGTTCTGCTGACCGGCTGCATCCCCAGACTTTCCGCGTTGCGTCTCGACCTGTTGTGTTGCTGCGTCCAGGGCCGCACCGAGATCCAACGTCCACGCTGCGGGGTCCCACTCGCCCTGCTTGCCCTTGAGAGCAAGCGTGAGTTCGTAAGGCGTCACGATGGGTTGCATAAAGTCCTGCCAGTCAGTGTCCGCCCACACGAAATGCCCAACACCAACCTTCGAATCGACAATGCCACCCTCGGCACAGCCAACTAAGATAAAACACTCGATTTCCGCAAAATTGGCAAGTTTGGCGGGATTGAGACGGCCGACACTCAGAGTGTAGCTCTTCTTCTTAGCCAAGCGCAATGCCTCGCGCAGCTCGGCCACAAGGGGTCTACTAGCTGCGAGGCCGATGTTGCCCACAACAAGACCAAAAACGTCCGCTCCCATCGCCTGGTGGACGGCATACAGTCGTCGGCTGAGCAACCGTGAGCTGCCAGGGTGGACAGCCCATGCACCGCGCTCGGATGTGTATGCGTACACAGGGTTCGTCGCATGCGTCATCTGCAAGTTGAGGAGCGATCGCCCCTCATCACCCAAGTAGAAAATGACGCAGTCGGCAAGGTCAATGCCAGTGGGTGGCTCGATACGCCTCAGAGCGGGTGCCTTGCCTTTAGAGCGTGCAGGCTTGGGAGCTTGAGATCCGGAGCAGCAAGCTGACTCGGTCTGCGTGCAGCATGGTTGCTGCGTTGCGTCTGGCCCTGCGCAGCATGAAGACTTGGAGCCCTCGGCAGTTGCGCAACAGGATGAACCCATCTTCGTCGAACAAGTAGTCGATGGGCAGCTCTTCCCAGTGTCATTGGGGTTGGATGCAATTGCGGGTTCGGTTTTGCTCTCGCCGCCCTCTCGCGAGCTCTCAGCAGGCGCTGGAAACTGCGGTCGCTGAATGGTGGCAAACGACACGGGTACCTCGAACGCGGCAGTGAAAGCCTTGACAATGTTATCTGATTGTCAGAATTGTTCCCACTGCAAGACGGCTCACCCGCAAGCCAGTCGTAGGCCACGTCCCAGACGACGATGGCGCCTTTTCTGCCGTCCCCAGATTCGGCCACGCTGGCTTCACTGAGAGCCTTCGCAGCGGCTGCACTGTCCAGTGCTTTGCGCGGAAAGACATAGTGAACAGGGATTGCGTCAGTTCTGCACGTTAGCAACACACTGGTCTGCTTCGAGGGTTTGACTTACGGTGTCAAACAAGCATGCCCGTAGTGTACCAACATGTCCGCCGGCAAGTGAAGACAGCTGAGGATATCTGGGCAGCAGGCGCCATATGTGCTGTCAGCCAGGACATAGGCCTGAGCACCGGACGCGCCGATGCGCGACTGCAATGCGCGGTATACAGCCACCGAGGATGGCAGGAGCTCGTCCGGGAACTGGAGACCAATCTGGGGCGTTAGAAACGGTCTATGAAGGATCGTGGTAGCACAGTAAGACTGCCACAGCCAATCGCTGTAATTGACTTAAGCTCATCCGCTCGCCAAACGGCCGGTGCGTACCCACCGTCTTGTATCCTCCCTCAAGCACAAGCCTCGCCGTGTTGTCGATGTCAAACGCGGCGTTTAAAGACATGCCCGCTGCGGCGTCGCCCATGGACGACGGCCCAGCCTCAGCCGCAGGCTCTCCAATGTCCTGATCCTCGAAAGCATGCGTGGCTGGCGCGTAGAAGGCGTCGGACGACATTGTTCAAGGTATGACAAGATGAGTGAACAGTGCGGATGGGCGAGTTTCTCGAGTTTTTGTCAGCCGACTTTCAAACCCTCGTATCCAGGCACGGAATGAACCTGGGACCCAAAATTGGCCACCCAACAAGCAAACTGATGCATACATGTTAAACCAAAGGCTAATGCCTGCGTCGTTTGGACTCGCCTGGTCGAGCCCATCTGCCCTCCGCCTTGCCCTCGTTCCCCGACTCGTACTGCCACTCATCGTCTTCGCCGTTCCCACCCTCATCATCCTCGTCGCTGTCGTCGACAACTATGGGGGACGGTATACGCTTGGGCTGTTTACGACCAGAATTGCCCGAATTACCGCGCTTGAACTTGGGCTTCGATGCAGAGTCATCGCCGCTCCCTTCTTTGGCCTTGACACGGCAGACCTCGACGGGGATGCCAGCGGACAGCAACACATCAATCCAGATCTTCTGCGTCTCTGACAGAGTGTCACCTGGGCCTTTGACCTCGACAAAGCGTGCCTCCCGTTTGTCGTAGTTCCATACACTAACGTCAGGAAAGGTATAGGTTATCCCACTTACATCAGGTCGGGTACACCGCTAGCACGGTGTCGGTACTCCTCGCAGAGCATGCGGCAAATGAGTGCGATTGCATGGCCACCCAGGCAGGTAAGAATCTCCTCCAGTTCGCGGCGGCCAAAGCCCCAGCTTAGGCCAGCTACCCAAGTTTCTTTTGGGCGCTCCCGCAAATCGGCGGTGCGAAGCATCTCAAGGGCCGTCTCTGTCGACTCCATCGCCGCGAGGTGCTCTTCGATAATTGTCTGGCGGGCTCGAGCAAAGGTGTCCTCGCCAAGGTCTAGAGGCGCGGTTTGATACAGTGTTTCAAACGCGCCTTGAACAGGATGGAAAAGAACTGGCCACATGAGGAGGGCAAACAGGGTCGTGATAATCGAAGATTCAGCGTGGTATCTGCCGTCAGATGTGTCTGGAGATCGACTCACCCTTCATACCCCCTGTCCTCCCACCACTCAAGCACCCTGCCCTCGACAGTTACCTCTCCCTCGCGCCCGATCCATGCACTCTTTCCAACTTGCGGAAGGGAGCCGTTACCCTCATCGTCCGGTTCATCGCCCCTCTGGGTCGTACGACTGTATGCCACTTGGGAAGGTTGGCCTGCGTTTTGTTGCGAACGAACCGCGACGAGCTCACGTGTCTCGCATTTCAGCAATTCGGCAAACGAAATGTGGCGCTCATCGGCAGGCAAATTAAGGCGATTCTCGAGCCTCGTCAAACGATGTGACAGCCGTGGTCGATAAACTGGCGTTAGCTCCTTCGACGCCATAGGGCTCACTGATGTGAGTGTCGTCATCCAAAAGTCCGTCAATGCAAACCTGTGTGGCCTGCTCGAGCTTGGAAATCTTCTGCGCCTCACTTGCTTTGTAATGGGTCATGAGGACAAGAGCCAAGCGGTCATACCATGCGCTTGCAATCAGCAACGTTTGACTTGTATCTTACCCTCTCTTGCCTCGTCTCCAACGGCGTTGGCCCAGAAGAGCTCGAAGCACCTCACACTCCAAGTCATACTCGTGCAGCACGCCAAGCGCGTCTGCGCCCTGTACGTCAGTAATATTAAGCAGGTTTAACATGCCTTTGCGATGATACGAGTAAGAACGTGGCCGGTCTTGAATCGATCGCCAGCTACGCCACGTTGCTGGGCAGGTTCGACAGCTTTGCCACCGTCGCCAGCAACGAGCTCTTGCCATACTGGCCAAACATTTTCCCAAACGCGTCGCACAATCTTGGCGCCTTCGACTCGTGACAGCGGCTGGCCTCGCCATATTGTCTGTACTGGACCGACGCCACGTCGTTGTTCAGCCCAGTTGTCCCCGAGAACTTCAGACACTAGTGCCTCATAATGAACAGCGTGCTCCCACTGCAAGAGCTCATCACGGGTGCTCCAGATGGTAGAACGGCACGGCTGCCCATAGTCAGGATAGTGTCGGCGATGTGAAGAGACCAGAATAGGCGGCAATAGTAGCGATGGCGCGTACGCTGATGTTGGCGGAGTCCGCGAGAAGATTAGGTTAACCCGTGCTATAAGTACGCACAAGATCGGGTCAATCTGGATGACGTGGTCACCCAGGCATGGCAAGAGCTGAGACAAAACAAGGCGTTCTGAATTCGAGGTGCACTGGGCGGAGAGTCGTCGATCCGTGGCTTTGCCTTTGCCCTTCCTGTCTACTGGCGCAAATGACAAAGTGGTTTGTTTGTGTGCAACGTTGCGCAACGCTTTCATGGTCGACTCACGAGTCTGGAGCAACTGCGGTGGCACTTTGCGAGCGCGTGCCACACGACGCAAGTCGTCGGCCGAGACACACGACATGACGTCGTCCAGCGTGAGTTCAGTCTCGTCGCGCGCGAGAACTGATATAACCTCCCGATGATGCTCAGGGGCAAACGCCTCTGTGAATATCGTTGACCCGGCTGGATTGTCGGACGACTCTGCCGTTCTTGGGTCGTCGCCATTGTTCCGAGGACTGTTATAGTCATCCTTCACGCCGGCAGATCCGTTCTGAATCCCATTGGGTTCACTGCCACTGCTTTTGCGTGTCGACGATGATGCTAATTCGTCCCCTGATATGTAGTATATGCCGTGCTCTTCCTCCCAGAGACTGCGCCGGATCGCCTCTGCTAGGTCCGGGTCTGCTTTCTCCTCGGCGTCACTGAGTCCAGTCGAGATCCCAGACCATGGAGTATTTGAAGCAGTTTGCTTCTCATGTTTCACGGTCTTGACATTCTTAGTCTCGCCAGGACCCCAGAAGTCAATCAGGCGTGACGACCCAGAAGCAATTGTTGCCGACTCTTCGACGAGCTCCTCGGGGAAGTCAAGGACGGAACACAAGATCTTAGCCGCGCGCTTGACTCCCTCTTCGCCGATTTCGCCAGAGTATGCGGCTGTGAGGGATGCTAGTGGATGAACCTTACGAGGCCGTCGCAGAAGCAGTCGGACGAGCAGGTACATTGCCTCGTCTGTCGTCAGACTTGACAGACTTGCATGCGGCAATGCTCACAATTCAAGGTGAAAACATACCGAAGAATCCATGATTCTCGCGCAGAGAAGAGATATGCCTCACTCTCCAGCACTGTCTGTATCATTTCTCGGCGTCAGCAACGACGCGCGAAGGAAAGATTACCCCTGAAGAGCTTGAGATACATGGACTCCTGTGTGTCAGTGTTGTTGGTCTACACCAGCACCAACCCGCCCATTCCTCTCAGACGTAGCGGGATCGCAACTTGTCGTCGGTTGGTCAACATCATTGTCATCGTAGGGACGCTTCGATGGCGTGGGTGATCCGACATTTGTAGCAGCCTTGCGGATGTGCTTGGAAGCAGGGGATTCCGGCGGCGGGAAGACAATGTCTGGAGGCGGTGGAGTGTTCATCGCGCCCGTCGCGGTCCAAGCGGATCAGTCCATGGCGTATGTCAGAGAGCAGAGCAGAGTAAAAGAGACAATGAGCATCCCCTTTTACGACGCTGTTCTCAGACAAGCGCACCAGCGTCCAGAGTTGCAGCGACGGGCAGGGAAGACTGCATGTGTACGACGTGTGGTGGAGGTCTTGTTCATATCATCGGTCAGGGGTGACTGTACTTGGGTTTGAGCAAAAGGGCGGAACGAATAGGTAATTCAACACTCACCTGCCTGCCAATCACTCTGCCCCGATTCCGCTCCTCAATCCTCAATCCCATCTCCCGTTTAACGTCGACCAACCTCTTGCTGCATCTGTGGACTACACATTACGGCTGCCATGCTCCGCGCTTCTCGCCCGCTTTTCTACGCCGCACAGTGAGTATAGGAAGCCTCTTCTCGGCTGCCTTTCGATACGCGTGGAGTGCAAGGCGCGCGACTCCTCCGAAGCCGCGACTCTTGCGTTCCACCCGGACGACGTCCATTGCCTTGAAACCTTGCTAAAACCATAGGGCGCTCAAGACCTCGACGGGGATTACCGGCCTCGCTGTGCACCCCAAGCCGCTGCCGGCGCTGAAAAAGCTGTACAGCGAGACTCTGACTGGTCTCGCTGCCCTCCCCGCGACTTCGGTCTACCGCCAGGCGACCGAGTCTCTCACCAAGCACCGCCTTGCGATGGTTGAGCGTGCCGGCGAGGACATTTCTGCTGTTGAGAATGAGCTTGGTACCATGGTCGAGGTTGCTATCGAGGAGGCCAAGTCTGAGAAGGCGCTCCTGAGCAAGATGTCTGAGTGGAAGCCGTGAGTAGCATTTGTTTGATCTTTGGTTTCATCGCTAATACGCAGATGGGAGCCTCTCGAGGAGAAGCCGGAGCCCAACCAGTGGCGGTACTTTGATCCAACTGGTGACTCCCTGTAACACGACCCCGTAGAGACATGCAATAGGCAATGGATCAATAATCGAGCGCCGCAAGCGCCGTCTTAGAATGCGCGGTCTCGAAGTCCACATCTCTCCCAAGGGCGAATCAACAGACGAAACGACCCAACAGGCGAACTGATCCAAAGTTGGGCATTTTGCTGACCACCATCACTTATCTGGTGCTGCCCTTCGTGCAAGGGGCTGAGTGCAGTAGAAGTTGGTTTGGCCACGAGGGGCGATGACGTCGAAGCAAAGCGACTTTGCTACGTGCGGCCGCTTGGTGTCCTTCGCTGCTCCACAGAACACGCCAGCTCAAACGCCAAGGTGTGTCACTTGACCCAGGCGAGAGCGCCTATGCCAAACAGCTAGCGACATCGCCCAGGGTATGGACGTGTAGACATGCAGGACGCAGTTGAAAGGCCAGAAGGTTGTGCTTTGACTAGACTTGCACTGAAAACAAAGGATGTTCTAGGCGAAAGGTACGAGCCGAAGTGAGGACGACAGTGGAAGGGCAGTCATGTTAAGTCTGGGACCTCCAGCACCCAGTGTACAGTCGAACAAAATACTTCGACGCGCGTTGTAATACCGTTGGTACTGTACCTTACCAAGATGGCCGCCGGCTGACTTTGACCGCTACACACTGACTGCACCTCCACTGGGTTCCGCAAGGGTGTGGTTGGCGGCTGGTTCGTCTGCCAGAACTGTATCTCTTGATCCGGATAATTGCGGAGTGCTGTAAGGCAACCGGACCTAAGTCACCATTTGTTGGCTATATCACCTGCAGGAGCGCGCTCTCGTTTACTGATGATCAGAGCCGATGAGCACTGATGTGTGATCTAGACAATTCATTTAGTTCATATGCATGGTGTTCTATACATGGAGGCTGATGGCAGAATGCTTTTGACAGATGAGTGGATGAGAGTGATGGGAGATAATGGAATGAAACGAAGAGAAGACTCCGGACGGCAATGAAGTTTATACAATGGCAGGCGTGTTTCTATGCCTTTTCAGCCTTTCCAGAGAGCTTGCCAGTCTGTTTCCGTTGCTTTTCCTTGTACTCGACGTACGCGTACCACGCGCCGCCGGCAAGAGTGAGGATGATGCCGAGGCCGTTGGTGGGCGTGATGTGGAGATTGAAAAGCACAACAGCCAGAGCAATTGTAATGACCTGCTTACAGCTAACGAAGCTGTCAGCATTCGCACAGGCTTGGGTCATCGAATGCACTTACTTGGCAGACACCGTCATGGTAAGCGCACCCGCCTTCTTGTTGGCAGTGAACGACACAATGTTGAGGCCACAAGCGATAACACCGTTGATGAGTAGTGCGACGGCCTTGGAACGGGTCATTTGGGTAGCACCGTACCGGCGAACGCGCTCAAGTTCGCCAGTGTACCAGCTGTAAAAGACACACTGAACAAAAGCCAAGGGCGACATTCGCATCAGGAGGTCTAGTGGGTGCTGGTACGGCATTAGACAGTTCCATCTTATGGCACTCTTTTACTCACCAGCTTGAGGCGGCCACCACCTCCCGTTTGGATCAAGTTGGTAACAACAGTCTTGAGAGCGGCAAGAAAGGTTCCCAATACTGTTAAAATGAGACCCCAAGCAGTGAAGTAGTAGTCGCCATATGTGCTGAGCAGGTCAGCAATATGCCTCACCAACGACACTTACGCAAACCCGACCCCGGCAATGACAGGCAACAGGCTGACAATCTTCATGACGCTAACGTTCTGACGCAAAAGCACGGCTGTGATGAAAATTGTGAAGAGCGGCGTGGCAGCGCGAACAACTTGATGAAACTGGGAAAGTCAGGAAAGGTCTGATTGGAGTGTCGCCTGGAACAACAACTTACTGGAACCGTAACGAGCTGCAGGGAGATGTTGCTCACAGCAATGTTGATGGTGTAGAGGACAGAGAACGCTGCGAGGATCATGTTCTCCTTCTCCGTCAACCGCGCTGGGGTCTACCGGTCAGAACGTCGAGCTAACAGTACCACTTACAAATGCACCGCGTTCCAGCGCGATGTAGCAGCCAGCGCAACCCGACAACGCATGAAGACCTGTAAGAGTCTGAAGGTTAGCAGAGCAACCCATCATCCCACTCACATAGGGGAATGGAAAGGAGACAAGGACGACCTTGTTAAAGAGTGTGAGGCCAAGGTTGAAGAAGAAGTACATGCCCAACCAGTAAACCGTCGAGTCCTGGAAGCGCTCCCCCTTCGGCGGCACACCGTTGCCGACTCGCGCATTGGCCGCAGAAATAGGAAACGATGGGCCGTATGGCGAGTCCCCGTAGGCAGATCCAAGCTTCTTGTCGATGTATGAAATGGGTGTTCCAAAGTCGGACGGGGTAGGCGGAGCTCCTTCTATGAAGCCAATGTCGGTATTGATCCTCATGCCCTGACCACGGTATTCCGCGCCGATTGCCTCAGAGGAGCTCGTAAACGCAGTGTTGCCGCCAGTCCTTGGGCTGCGAACGTTGCGGTGGACCCCCGTCAAGCCAATGTTGCCCCCGCGGTGTACAAGGTCGTCAGAGAGATCTAGTGTCTGCGCGCCGTTGCCAGTATGTAAACCTAGACCGTAGCTGTCGCCCGGGCGCTGTTTGTCCAGACCCTCTGGATGTGGGTCACGACCTGGGTCGTCAATGGGCTCGGTCATGACAGCAATTGCCCTCGGGGAGAGTTGAGCCGGAGTAAGGACACTGGGGCTCTCGGGAGGGGACGACGAGCCACTGTGGGACGACTGGTGGTATGATTGAGCGGACATGAAGGAGGGTAGCTCTAGCAGAAGCAAGGGCACGGGCGCTAACAGCAGAACCCCCTGCCGATTGTTCAGCGGTGGAAAGGGTCAACCAAGGTGTGTGGGCGCGCCTATTTGAACAACGACGACGGGACAAAGCGTCTGGCGGCGGACTTGGGAAGGCGGTACGACGTTTAGCGATAATGGCCCAGGTCGTGCACCACAGCGCAGCACAATTTCGTAAGATGCAGGAGGGCGATAGCAGTGCACAAGTCACTAGGCGAAAGGTGCGTACAGAGTTATGCTGTCGCCGAATGAGAGTCCAAGAGTCGACCTCAAAGTCGGCCAGCGATAGCTTGAGATTTGGCCAGCCAAATCAGATGAGGCGCGTGGGGCTGATGGACGTCGCGACGTCGACCAGTAGGCGTTGACCGGGGACGTTGTATGAGGCGTATGCCGCGGGTGTGCCGGGCGTCGAGTGGCTTTAGCCGAAACCGACCGTGTTGCACAAGGCTAGACAAGTGCCGGACGAGAATGAGAGTCGGCGACGTTGTGGACCGAAAGATGATGTTGGTGAATGTGTTACTTCGAGGAGCGTGTGTTGAAAGTGTACAGCGTGCAGCGCGTGCGGGGTGTGTGCCAGTGTACACAACTGGGCTGGGACCTGCCGAACTCGGAGTAGTATTCAGACGCTGTTTGAGAATAAAAGGCGGGCGGGGGGGGATTCAAGTTGAGTACGAGCTTACGAGTAAGCCGAGAGACCGAGAGAGGAGGACGAGGATTTGGACCGGAGGCCGGTGGGGACGTTGTCGCGCGCGCGCCGTGCAGGTTTAGCGACGGTGATCCCGATGACAGCACACATTTGGTACGTCCCGGGGGATCCAGCTGTGCGCTGCGCGCTACAAGTGCTAGTTTCAACCCAGTGACACCGAGACTCGGATAGAATATATAATCCATACCTCTCCACCTCTGGAATGCCCTGATAGTCTCAGGGATTTGGCCCAAAGTACCAAAGGGTAAATGTCATAAGGGGCGGTAATGCAGAGCCCGAGGCGCCGAGGCGCACAAGCCTCAAGGGAAAAGGGAGAGAACACTTGAACCAAAATGAAAACAAAACCCTTTTCTTTCAGGTTCAGGGTTACACATGTGCCTTTGTCGCCCAAACACTTGAGCGGAAGCATGCGCACCCTTCCCTGAACAGAAGGGTTCAAGAAGCCTCCAATTCATAATAATGAATAGGACAAACTGACGCACACGCGCACAGCACACATCCCTATATCTCTCTACTGTGAAAGGTTTTGGCTGCGCGGCTGCGCGCTGCGCAAAGCACGAGGGCGAAAACGTGGACAACAGGTAGTTTGTTTGTGAATACGACTGGGTGTAAAGTGTCCATTCTATGGTTGTGAACGCGTTGCATAATTCAAAGCATAAGCTGCGGACCACCCCGCGCGGCCCCTCTTGTTCTGTGTGCTTCCGACAAACTGCCTCGGCGCGGCACCGATCGGGACGGGATTGCGGGAAGGGAGGCTGTGGGTTTTGAGCCCCACGCCCCGGGCCCGCGAGGCCCGAGGCACCCCTTCTCGGACTCGGTTCTACTTTGGCGTGAATCCAAACCCTCTACCAATTGATTACAACTCGCCCATCACAGAATAGCATTCAAAGTAGAACGTTTCAGTTGAGAATGATATGCTATTCCGGCTGCAAATGACGCGTTAATGAGCTGATCGTTGTGCATCTGTTGTGCAGTGGACAACAGTCTTGAAAACTCGGGTGAACAGCAAAATGGTAACTGTAACGTACGAGGTCCCGCAGATAGCGGCGAGTCTACAGTACAGCAAGGCTTGCAGACAATACACGGTCCGTCTTGGTCCAGAACGATGGCGCCATTTGCGCGCATGCTAGATACTACGGCTTGCTTGGGTGGTGCGGAGCGGATAGGGGGGCAATAGTACCGGACAAGGTTTTGGCTAGGTACATGCAGGGGGGCCAGTGTAGACATCCAGAAAGTGGCTGGAGTGGGGCGGCAAACCTAGACTGCCAAAGTGCTAAACTGCTAAAGCGACTAATTACTTAACTGCACTTTGATCACGTAATCACAGTGATAGACATTCCACCGCAGCTTCATTGTGCCACGACATTAAGGGCGGATTTGGCTTCGGCGTTAACAAATATTCGCCGTGACCAAAGTTGTGGCACATTGGACTTTGTTCACCAAGACCTGGTTTGGCAGAACCGCCGACACTCTGGGTCTCGCTGCATTGACAGGGCAAATTCTGCTGTGCTTGTTCTCCTGCCCATCAACACCATCACCGAAAGTGAGTACCTCGACGAAGAAGCCCTCTCCAGCGGTTGCCAGCCTCGCAGCGGGAAACTATCAAAGCTGCAGCGCGTGCCCGTCAACATCGCCCGTCCTCCACGTCGTCTGCGCGCTATCCCGATGTCTCGTGTGTGGCTCGAGTTCGTCCACGGGCAGGCAGACGACCGCAGCGCGATGCGGCACGGAGTCGCGCCAATGGTCGGCCATTGACAGCGTTGCCGCGGGCGATTGGGGATCCTGGCTGTGACAGGTGCTGCGAGCGAAAACCGTGGTGGTTGGAGATTCATGTTGGAGTGAACCAACACTGAGCGACTTTTGGCCTCATGGCCGAAGACATGCTCAGGCCCCGCGAGGGCTCGGGCAGCTCCTTGACAGCCAGCGCTCTATCTTGGGCTCGGTCTCAGACAGCATTTGACGGGTGGCTGCAGCTGTTGAAACCGCGGAAAAGGCTCAGAATCGTTTGAAGTCCCTGTGCTGACACCCGCCCTCCTTCTACGACGATGTCGCCTCCGAATCGATCGTCCTCATCCCCCACGGCCTTTTCTGTCGCCCTCCTTTGTCCTATATGATTGATCCATTTCTGCGACATGCGCGACCATTCTTCGACCACTTTTACTTCTCGCGTTCCTCATAGAATGTCGACCTTTTCGTCTGAGCCGATTGTGATCGACGGGAAGGGGCACCTTCTTGGTCGCCTTGCCTCGGTTATCGCCAAGCAGGTAAGTTGTCGACATCGCGGATCGCATAGTGCCTGCTGGCGAGAGTCTCCAGTCCCCATGAGACGTGAGACCTGTTGGGGACAGTCAGGGCGTTGTACCTTTCTTCCCCGTCTCTTTGCCGGCCATTCGAACCGCAGCCGCTTCTGAGGCGACCGAAGCTGACGTATACAGGCGCTCTCCGGCCAGAAGGTTTCGGTTGTTCGCTGCGAGGAGATCAACGTCTCGGGCTCGTTCTTCCGCAACAAGCTGAAGTACCACGCCTACCTCCACAAGCGTCACATTGTCAACCCCAAGAAGTCGGGTCCCTTCCACCACCGTGCGCCTTCGCGCATCCTTTTCAAGGCTGTCCGTGGCATGATCCCCCACAAGACCGCCCGTGGTGCCGCCGCCATCCGCCGCATCCAGCTCTTCGAGGGTGTCCCCCCTGCCCAGGACAAGGTTAAGAAGATGGTTGTTCCCGCCGCTCTCCGTGTCCTCCGTCTCAAGCCCGGCCGCAAGTACGCCACCCTCAAGCGCATCTCGCACGAGGTCGGCTGGGGCTACAAGGACGTCGTGGACCGCCTTGAGGAGAAGCGCAAGGTCAAGGGCCAGGCCTACTTCGAGCGCAAGCAGGCCGCCCGCAAGCTCCGCGCCAAGGCCGAGGCCGCCGCGCCCGCCAACGAGACCCTCGCCAAGTTTGGCTACTAGGCGTATCATTTCTCGTTTGCATGTAGGGGCCAGCACGCGCGAGCGTCGTTTGGGATGCCAGTAGGAGTCGTCACGCACGCACTTATATGACTTGCCACGGCTCTCGTTGGTGTTTCAAAAATGTACTTTTGCCATCCAACTCGCAGCTGCCATCGGCAAAGATGAGGTTGCAGACGTGGCTGGAAAAGTTGATACTAACAGGATGTCTCCTCCGTGCATGATGAGGACCGACGACAACTAACTGATGCCTTTCCGACACTGAACGCATTCCGTTGTGCTATAACATGACTGCGTGCTAGCCGCGTGCTGTATGTCAGCCGCGAATTGTTCTGTACGTACTGTACGTACTGTATGTATAATTACTGTATGTATAATGTTTCACGAGACGAGTCCGTCAGCTTTCAAGATGTCGGTACGCCGTTCCTCACCGGAAGTTCCAGGTCTATACCCTTACAGTATACTGTTAAAACCATTTGGTATTCCCAAGAGGTGCCGGGCTTGCTCGCCTGAGGTTCGGCTACCAATTGAGCCGGAAATAATGTTGATTCTATCTGGACGATGGGCCACGGCCCACCTGTCCGCCCATGTCACTTCTCGCTCTCTCTTACACCTACCTCTTGACTGATATAGAATTGGAACCATGCTCGAGTACATTTACGTCTGTCGTCACGGCTTCAGGTATGCTACCTCCTCGGTGTCGACAGCTGACAGACGAGACTCGCCGATGGATCCAACTGGACTAGTGTGCACCACCTCGCGCCAACTGGCACGCCTCGCGACCACCCTGTAGGGTCTCTTTCAGCATAATTCCATGTCAGAGCTAATGACAGCTTGCAGCTCTTGGTCATACACAGGCCAAGGATCTGGCCGCATTTCTCTCCAACCCCGAGCGCACCGCCCCGTATCCACCGCCAGAATTAGTGCTGAGCTCACCCTTTTACCGATGTGTACAGACCGCTCTGCCAACAGTTGAGGCGCTGAATGAGCGACATGGTACACCCCATCGCATTGCCCTTGACCATGGTGTGCAAGAATGGTACAGCACTGCCCGTGAAGGCACAGGCCTGCATCCTCGACCCGGGGGACCAGAGGACATTGCACGTCATTTCCCACCTGATACGATCGATCCAGATTACAAAAGCACAGTGTACGCGTCACGCCGCGGGGAGACACTGCGCGGGCTTCATGAGCGTGTGGGCTTGTTCCTTGACGCGTGGGTGCCGCGTATGGACGAGATGGGAGTGCGTTCCGCCGTCATCTTCGCGCACGCGGCTACGGTTATCGCGCTCGGTCGTCTGGTATGTAGCAGCTTTGCCAAGTACGCCATCTGACACCAGCTCACAGGCGACATGGAAAGAGAGGTTACCGCCGGCTGTGCGGTCACATCGCTGTACAGACGTACGGAAAAGGGATTCGGGGGCTGCGGCCAGTGGGACGGAGTTTACGACGGTAGAGCCGATTACATGCCTGGAGGCGTCGAACGGGACTGGGCGGTGAGTACACGTTCAGGAGGCCAGCGTTTGTTCTGACATTAGTTTTCCAACGTCGAGCTTGCAGACGGCGAGGTCATGCAAGAAGACGGTGACCGCCAGTTTCACCGGCCAGAGGATGAACAGCCAGTAGGGCTTGCCCCAGGAATGGAACGGTACTTGAGACGCGGAGGCTCACAAGCAATCATCAACACGAAACCTTCGACGTGGTCAAGACTGTAGATATATTTAGGGAGTATATGTTGTTGCAACTTGTAGGCAGACGACATGCCGCATGCTCGCTGAGGCCGAGAAATTGTGTGCCGGATGTGCGACAGGCTGTAGGCATCACAATGGCAGTTGCAATGTCAGTTGTATCATCGCATGGACGCGCCACACCGTCGTCAAAGCCCTAATGAATGCTGCATGCTGTCTCTGATGCACCCAGCATTCCGTCCACGGATGTGCAACCAGTATACATAGCGGTCTCCAACTCTCTAAGCCTCCTCGGTGCGGAGCTTGGCGGCAGCGTTGGTAACCTTGACGCCGAGGACCTTGGCGCGCTGGACGATCTCAATGCGCTTCTTCGACGAGACACCGTGGGCGACCGCGGCGGCGTACTTGCCGGAGTGCATGAGGAGGATCTCAACGTCACGGACGTTGTGGACAAGGACCTCCTTGTGGCCCGAGGGAATCAGGTGACGGGTACGCTTGTTGGAGCCGTAACCAATCGAGGGCATCGGGATCTGGCCCTTGAAGCGGCGACGAACCTGGGGTTGTCAGCAAATGTCGCGCATGGCGAAACAGTCGAAACAGCAAGGCATTGTGGGCAGAGAGCATCGGGTGACTGGTCACCGTTAACAACAGGACATTTCCACAACCGTGGCAATGTTCTGCTCCACCCCTTCGCCAGCACGTGCCGCATGCCTGTTCAGCTGCAGTACGCACGCGGTTGTCGATACCCTTGGGCTTCCTCCAGGACTCCTTCACGCAGTGGAAGCGGTCCGACTGGTGGCGCTTGAACGCCTTGGTACGCTTCTTGATAATCGGGATGGTCGGCGCCATTTTTGCTGCGCGAGAGAGCCACGTTCAGCACAAAAATTGAAACGAGCGTCGCGTCGTCGTCGCCGAGGTTGCGCCAAATCCGAGGAGGTGCAGAATAGGACAGCGTTGGTGACGATTGGGGAGAATTTTATGTCGACGCGGGCGAACGCGGGAGTCGGCGCAAGTGGACGAGTAAGAGAATATGACAGACGCGAAGGAGGAAAAGCGATGCAGTTGTCAGAGGGGACGCAGTCAGCAGCTGTTTCGTCGCGTATGGCAATCGACTCACCAGACTGGTTGATGTTGACGGATGGCGAAGTAACAGACAACGGCGACGACCAAACCAGCGACACCCTGCGCCCGTCCTGGCTCAGTCCCCACCCTGTATGGTCCACCGTCCTGTACGCGGGCCCTGGCCGTGTACTGTATGTACTGTATGGGGTTGAGCCATTGCACGGGGGCAATCTAGCACGTGACCGAGAAACTTCACTGTACATACTGTACAGTATACAGTACTCGGTAGTAGGAGGCACGCAAAGCCGTCGGGCTTAAGAAATCTTGACTCCGAAAGTTACGATTTTGATAACGCTGCTCCGCTTTCACTCAAGACCCTCGTCAAGCATCAGATCTCTCACGGTGGTTATGCGCTGAGCATGATTACGCTCCTCCTGACAGCTAACAGTTAACAGTTGAATGGCATGAATGCATCCGGCGGTGGAGGCTGTCCAGTCTGAATAATTGACAACGCGTCAACACGGATATACATCGCATCCTTCGATAACGTTCATTTCCTCTCCCTCTCCGACGTGCACGCCTTTTTGAAAACATTTCTATGGAAGACGAGGTGGGTTGTGCCTGAATCCCGCGTCTCCGACTACAAACAGGTTTAACATCAGCATTCGTTCAAGCGGGTACGCCCAAACGTGGGTTCAGCTCTCAGGCGCGGCCCACCCGGCCCCGACTTTGCAAAGGGCGTACAGTACTGGGGAAACATTGAAGCCAGTGTTGATGGAGTTCTTGGCGGGTTTGGTAACGGGGTTAGTGAAGACGAGCGACGCAACTAGACGAGAATGACGCTGACAGTATCAGCCTGTGCCACACATTGACCAGTTGTCATCGCGTCTCTTTCTCCTTTCGCTTCTTCCGCAGCTTGGAACATTTGCCAACCCTTTGACGCCCTCCCCACCTCCAAGGCCGTCTTATCGCCTAACAGCGCTTGATGTCGGGGCAGGCATTGGTCGTGTAACAGCCACTGTGCTCCTTCCATTGGTCGACGACGTGGTAGTCGCCGAGCCCGTCGAACACTTTTTGACAGAGGCGTATCGCGCCGCTGCTACCGGGGAGTGGCGCGAACTTCCACGCCTCACGGGCAAGTTTCGCGATGAGGATGAGGCAAAGGAAAGCACACGCCGCGTCAACGAGTGGAACAAGGGTCGAGGAAAGCGCGTGTGGCTCGTCAAAGCTGGCCTTCAGCATCTCGATCCAGCGTTCCCCGCTCGTCCTCCCAATACAAGTGAGGGAGTAGTGGGCGAGGCACGCCAGGGAGAAGTTGGTGGTTTGGGGGACCCCGAGCTTGCCGTGGAGTATGACATGTAAGTGCAGGGTTGTATACCGGTGGCCGATGCTAATTTTACAGAATATGGTGCCAGTGGTGTTTGGGTAAGTGGCTTTTGGCCTCAGTAATGTGTGCTCATTAAAAGGCCACATGACGCACGCAGACCTCGTGGCGTTCTTGCGGCGCGCCAGGGCAGCCTTACGGTCCACTCCCTCTTCGACCGACGCTGCCGCTGGCCCTCTGATAGTTGTCAAGGAGAACTGTTGCGAGGACGGCCCCAACGGGCGTCCAAACGAGTTCTTGGACGAGGAAGACTCGAGTCTCACTCGGTAAAGCGGGGGACATCTGTACTCGCTGACCTGCAGTTCCAATGGCAAGTGGCTCGAAGTTTTCCATGAGGCTGGTCTCTCGGTGGTCAAAGAAGAGGTTCAGCAGGGCCTTCCAGACGAACTCTTCGTGGTCAAGACGTACGTTTGCAGTGGAACGCTGGCTAACACGACAGTTGGGCCCTCCGGTAGAAGATATAGAAATAGTTTGTTGAAAGATCTTGCTAGACCATCATGACATGTACAATATTTGTGTGCCACCTCGAAATAGACGCGCCTGAGCTTGACAGCCCCCTGTCTCTTCTCTCAACAAAACGGTAGTAAACGAAGGCTTCACGGCCCAGAATTGACACACTGACATGCAGCAACTTGTCGCCTCGCACTCATTCATTCAGAATACTAGGCATGGGGAACGACTCGAGCGCCACCCTCACAACGCTCCACTTCCAACACTCTACGGTCGTCTTCCGGTGGTTTGAACGGCAGTCGGCCACGTCATGTCACAAAGCAGCTCATTGCAGTGATGTAGCATTCACAGCGAGTCGATTACCTGTAGGTTCGTCAGTTCATGCACCCGTGGGACATCTTCTGTCGGTCATGACGTACTTGGAGCGGGCACGCATCTTTCTGCGCTTACGACGGAGCTTGCGCATACGCTTCTTGCGCCACTTGTCACGCATCTGTGTAGGAAAAGGAACAATAGATTATAGTGGCGACAGAGTGAAAGGCATAGCCAAAAATTGAAAAGCAGTGTCAGCACTAGAAATCGAGGAACTCGTCGCCAGCGGCAGCACGGTTGAGCATTGATTGCTCGAAAGTGACGCTGCTCGTGTGCGCTGCCGCTGATTTGTGTCACTCACGTTGATTGATGAACAGGTGGCGATGGAGAAGAAGTAACGACAAAGACCGGCTCTACTCATTGCGGTACCAGGGAGCTGCCGCTCCACAGTCACGTGATGTTCAAAACCTATTCGCTCTTCCCCTCGGAGTAATGGAAAACCCCGGCATTGTGGCGCAAACCATGCGAGGTTGGCACGATAATCGCATGGTTGCCATGTTGCCCCAACTAGCCCAACTGCGCAACTGCCCAATTCCGCAATTGCCCTGCATGCATGCATGCGCGCATGCCCTGCATGCCCTGTTGCCATGTTGCCACGTTGCCATGCATCATGCCTGTGCGCCTGTGCGCCTGTGCGCCTGTGGCCTCCATGGCCTGCCATGGCGCCGCTGCGCGCTGCGAGCGCGCGAGCTGCGCCATGCGCCTAGGCATTTAGGCGCCTGCATTCGTTATGATAATATATAACCTTATGTCCTTAGGTTTGTCACATGAGCACTGAATTCCTGTGCCTGTCTGCATGTATGCGTGTGGCGTGTACCCGTAGCATGTGTATATGTGTATGTGGGTATGTACCAGGCGGAGAACATGTGCACGACTGAGCCTATCTCGGTCACATTACTCTTCCGACCCTTAACGAATGAACGGTTGTCCACCTGGACCACATGGACCAGCTAGCTGGGTTGACCGGTTAATACATCTGCATCCAGATCTTTTCATCACACAACACCGGCACAAACGGCAGGCTCAAACGCCAGTTGCCACGGCCACCTATCTTCGAAGATTATATAGAACTTAGAGTTCGAGCCAAGTTGAGACCCAAACGCGCCAGCAGGGACGGGCCATCCTCAGACGTCAGCGAGCGCTGCGCAAAACGCACGTCGACATTGACAGGTCGGCAATGTGCACTGAGCTTTACCACGTCTCAGTTCCCCAACACCATATATTACTGAACAGCGAAAATAGGGCCCATGTCTACCCGCAGTCCTTGAGAACTAGCCACTCGAGACGAACATAGACGCTCACGACGTCGGTCATGGTGCCAACGCTGGAGAAGGAAACGCAAGATGAGAAACTCCACTCGGGGGACAAGATTGAGAGTCCACAGGTAGCTGAGGTAAGTCGGTTTCGCGATACGATACCATATAGATCATAGACTAAGCCACCCAGGATGAACTGGAGACCGTCGTTGCCCAATCCAACATCCCCCGCTGGAGCCCTTCGTCGCTAACCCTGTACTGTAGGCACAACGACAGGAAGACGGACGTATCACTGATACAATAGTGGGCGTCTTCTGTGCATGCTGTTGCGCGTTTGCAAACGGTTATGACACGTCGCTCATGACGGGTATCCAAGCGGTGCGCTGCCTCATAACACGTTCATTTGCCTGACCGCGAGATGCCAAAGTTCCAGGAAACGTTCAACATTGGCACGACCGGAGCCCTAATCGGTGTTGTCTTCTCGCTGTACACCGTGGGATCAATGGGTGCGTTGATCCCGACCCTGTCTTGGCCAGACAGCCATCCGCTGACGAAGCAGTCGCTGCACCGTTCGCGGCCGTACTCTCGGATCGATATGGGCGCCGGAAAGCAATGTTCACCGGCGCTGTTGTCATCATCGTCGGAATGATTCTCACGTCGACCAGCCAACATATAGCCCAGTTTATTGTCGGGCGCTTTGTGCTTGGTTTCGGTATTGCTATTCTGACTGTGGCCGCACCCGCCTACTCCATGGGTGAGTTCTGACTTGACCTCGCTCTAATCTGCAGAAATTGCCCCGCCTCAATGGCGCGGACGGGCAACTGGCATCTATACGTGTGGCTGGTTTGGAGGTACGCTTGGCGTTTGCAGCATTGGCATCTGTGCTATCACCTGGAGCACTAATTGACGTATCCAGGCTCTGTCCCAGCGGCAGCGGTAACCTTTGGTACCTCCTTCCTCACAACTAACATGTCATGGCGCCTCCCACTCATCCTGCAGGCTGTTGCATGTCTACTGGTTATCCTCATATCACCATTTGTTCCTGAATCGCCCCGCTTCCTTATTGCCCAAGGTCGTGACGAGGAAGCTCACGCGTTCCTCGTAAAGTATCACGGCAATGGCGATTCAAGCGCTCCGCTCGTCGGCTTCGAAATGCGCGAAATGAAGGCCGCCATTGCCCTAGACGGGGCTGACAAGCGTTGGTGGGACTATCGCCCACTCTTTCTTTCCCGTGGTGGGCGTTGGCGAATGGCCCAGGTCTTCATGATCTCCATCTTTGGTCAATTTTCGGGAAACGGGCTAGGTTATTTTAACACTGTCATCTTCAAGAACCTCGGTGTGAATACTGTCGCGGGGCAGCTAGGATACAACCTGCTCAACCAAACAATCTCAGCCATTTGCGCGCTCACTGCTGCTTCGTTCACAGACCGCATCCCACGCCGTCTGATCCTTCCGTGGGGTACACTTGGCTGTGCTGTCCTTCTTGGTATCAACTCTGGGCTCTCTGCCGTCCTTGACCGCCAGACCAAGGAGGGCCGAGTCCAAAAGGCGGTCGGACAAGGTGCCTTGGCCGCATACTTCTTGTTCAACTGCCTCTTTTGTGAGCGTTGAGGGGCTACTTGTAAGCTAACGACAAGCATTTACGTATACTCCTCTGCAGGGCGTTGTTGCTGTCGAGTCTCTAACAACGACTATGCGAGCAAAGGGCCTCGCCGGTATGTCAAAATGCGTTCCGCTTATGCACTAAACTGACTGTGCAGCGTCCGGGTTAATCGTCTCTGGTATGGGGTTTATCAATCAGTTTGCCGGCCCTAGTAAGTCTTCAGCTATGCGCTTGGGCCGTGAAAGTCTCACCACTTCTCAGTCGGTCTTCAGAATTTGGGTTACAAGTACATTTATGTCTTCGTCGCATGGGACGTTGTTGAGGCTATCTGTTGGTACCTGTTCGGGGTTGAATCGCAAGGCCGCTCGCTTGAAGAGCTTGACTGGATCTACGAGCAACCCAACCCGGTAAAGGCGTCAATGCAGGTCCGAAAGATTGTGGTGTCCGGAGACGGGTTCAATGCCACTTGACCTCGCAGTCACAGACGTTACCGGAGTATCCGTAAAGTAGTAATCATCGATTTGTTTTAGTGGCTTGTTGTACAGTGGGGCAGCGCAATGAAGGCTCTGAAGCCATTGGCTGCCAAGCTTTTGTGCATACTGTGTTACAATGCTCTCACTATTTGTGCTCCTGCAGATGGACGCAGATGGACCAAATTGGAGAGTAGCCATACACTTGACTATACAGCTAATTGGGCAGCCTCACCACAACACGTCCTGTAATTTGATTGTCCCTCAGTCGCTCCATTACGTCGCCGATGCGCTCAAAATCCACCACCTCGACCAATGACTTGACTTTTCCTTCCGCCCCAAGCGCAAGGAGTGCGTCCATTTCCTCTTCAGTGCCGACTGCAACTCCCTTGATTGTTAAACCTACCTGTCAGTATTGATGATGAGCAAAAACCTACCGCGTGCACAGCACAAGCTGGCACTAATGGGGATATTGAAGTCGTTGGGCGGTAGACCAACGCACACAATGACGCCCCCGTTTCGCACCATGCCCGCCGCCGCTTCAAACGCCTTCTTCTCCCCTGGAACGACAATTACAGCATGTGCTCCTTCCCCAGTCACTTTTGTCACTTCAGCCCCTGTGTCTTGGTCCCTGTAGTCGATAAACACTTCAGCGCCAGAGTCAATGCTAAGCTCGCGTTTGCTCTCGCCACTGTCAACCGCAATAACTTTAAAGCCATGTGCTCGGGCAAGTTGAACTCCGACGTGTCCAAGACCACCTCCAGATCCCGAGATAGCAACCCAGCTGCCTTTCTCCACTTCGGAGAGCTTACTCAGCGCACCCGCCATCGTAAGACCGGCGCAAAGAAGAGGCGCCGCCTGCTCACTTGAGAGTCGATCGGGAATGCGAGAGACGAAGCGGCTGTGACCGACCACGTATTGTGCCAGCGTCCCTGGAACATGTTTGCCGGTGTTTTTCTGTTTGGGACAGTTGTTCGGCTCTCCTTTCTCACACAGACTGCACTCGCCGCATGCACTGTAGAGCCACTTGATTCCGACGCGAGCGCTCAGGAGATTCTTGTCCACATTGTCGCCAGTCTGCACAACCACTCCAATACCCTCATGCCCGACAATAGCGTTGTATGGGCCCCAACCCAGGTACGCGCGAATGTCCGAGTGGCTGTGGTTAGCGCCAACAGTCGACGACGACAGCCTTCTTACCACACTCCGGTGCACTCAAGTTTGATCAATACTTCGCCCGCGCCAGGACGCCCAACCGGAGCATCATGCTTGATGATCATTTGGGCGTTTGGTCCTGGGCTGTCCACCACTGCGATCGTCTGTGTTTCGGGAATGCTGCTCATCTTGTGATTGATTATGCAGAACAACAGTCATAAGAGCAGACTGTCATGCAACAGCAACATTCGCGGGGGCCCCATGTTGTTCGGATTCGTCGGCACCGAGAAAGCCGGGAGCCGTGCTTCTCCAGAAACGATGCGCCCAGTGTGTGATGCTCATGAGGTGCGCGCAATGACCGCCTACACGCAGGACAGATGCGAACGGCGACATGCGAACGGCGACATCTCCACACATCATGATACTGTACACCGTGTCGGAATGCGTTTGCATGTGTTTTATACTATACTACATACGAAGATATCGTGCGGACATCGCATATACGACTTTAGGTCTAGAGGTATAGGCCGCATGTACAGGCATGGACCGCTAGGCTTAATCACGCTACATGCGTTCATTGTAAGATAGAGATTTGTTGGGTACGTGCATTGCTGGAGTACATAGACGGCATAGACTGACCTGCGTGTTGGATGAATTGGCCGGATTGGCCGATCTGTCCGAGTGCATGTGCCTGTACTGCATAGTCCAGCATACACCCAGACAGACCACGGCATTACGGTACACCTATACCGTGCTGACAATGTCTGTGGGAAGAGTCTTGAGTACAGTACTTTTGGGCAGTGGGAGCACTCTAGAAGATATAGCACTTGTACTTCTTGCGGAAAGTATAAAAACGAACTGAAACCCCTAGGGTGTACCACGGGATACAGCTTTGTACCTCCACCCCAATTTAGACATACGTTTCCAGCATACAGTACTGTAAGGGTCTCATTCAAACGGTACTCGTATTATATCAGAATGCATGGTGTACCCTCTAAATATGCTATGAATGCTATGCTGAGTTGCTAGTTGAATGGATGCAAGATAACGTCCAATAATGGTTGTTGCTGTTTGTTTTGAAACAATGTGGGAGTTTTCCTTTATTTTGCCGACGAAAATGTCGACTCCTTAACCCTTCGTCGCACGGGTCGAACGCTCACGCACAGCGCCGCCCTTGAAGAAGAAGATAAAGGCAATGGGGGCGATGACCACGCCGACAAGGGCAAGAATAAGGCCGGCATACTGGAAACCGATGGAGTACATTTGCGTAATCCAAAGGGGGACCGAAGCGCCGATGCACGACCGCATAAACGTCTTCGCAGCGACAGCCGACGCCGCGTAGTTGCTGTAGCTATCCACAATGTAAGAATTGGCGGAAATGTAGATGATGAGCATTGAGAAGCCAAACATGACTCCTGCAGCGGCGGGACCGACCCAGATAATGCCTTCGTACGAGGTGAAGGCGAAAATGAAGAGCGAAATGGGCATGGTAATGGCGCCGAGAAGCATCGGATAAAGGCGCGCTTCCGGAACAGGGCCGTCACGGCAGTGGCGAGCGTAGAGCCTCTCCTGGATGGGCATGCAGGCCATGGCGATACCAATGCCGATGATGATCGAGACGAACGAAACACCGGTCATACCGATGTTCCAGCCACGAATTTGCTCGAAGGCAATCGGGAACGCAAAGAAGAGAGCGTAAAGCAGCGAGTAGATGAAAGACAGGTAGAACGACATGAAAAGGATGATCGGCTCGAGGAACATCAGGACGAATGGGCGAAGAAGCGAAGTCTTCAGCTGCTGCTTGAAAGGGACCGCGTCAATGTCGTGCTTCGAAACGTAAACATCGGTGTTGTTCTCCTTGTTGAGACGGGCTGCCTTGCGGCGCAGGAGGATGGGTGCGTATGTCTCCGGCATAACAAAGGTGAAGGCCGAGACAACACCGCACAGGATAAACAGAACCCAGTAAATCCAACGCCAATCACCGGTCTTGAGAGAGATCCAGCCACCGAAGAGGGGACCAAGACAGGGGCCCATGAAAAGGGTCATCGAAAAGATAGCCATTGGGATACCGCGTGCTTCAACGGCCCAGACATCGGCAATTGAGCCACCAACGTTGGTCATTGGGGCGGACGAGGCGATGCCGGCGATCATTCGTCCAGCCAACATTGTGGCGATGTTCTTGGCAAGGCAAGACGGCAGCGTGAAAATGAAATAGAAGAAGATCGAGATAGAATAAACTGGCTTGCGGCCAATAAGTTCGGAAAGTGGCGCGAAGATGAGAGGACCGACACCGAAACCAAGGACGAAAAGCGTAATCGACAAGAAAATAACAATGTTCGAAACGTGCAGGGTTTCAGCCTGAGATGGAAGGTCTCCTGTTGGCATCGCAGAGCCGAGGGCAACGGTGAGACAGAGAGCAGCACAAGAGAGAGTGCAAAACCTGGAAGAGTCAGCTGCGATCGCTTTACTATGCTCGTTGCAGTGTGAGACTCACCACTTGCGACCCTTGGACCATTCACGTGGGTCTTCGCGGGTGCCAGGCTCAAAATCGACAATGATCTTGCCCTTGACCTTTTCATTCTCAACACCACCACGCAACGTGTTGGTATCCGAATCATTGGCAGACCCAGTGATGGCGCCTGGCCGCTCAATAGACTCGTCCTCCAGGATACGCTCCTGGCGCTCATTGAAAACAGGTGGGTTGGCCATCTCGGCCTCGATTGGCTCAATCATTATTTGTGTCGGCGAGTAGGATAGAGTAATGGAAGAGTCGAGTAGTGTAGGGGTAATAGAGTGGCAAGCAAGAATCGGTTAGTATATAGAGGCGTTGTCGAACGAGGAGTGAGTTAGCAGGTCATTCCGAGCAAGTGGTGTTATATGTCGGTTTTTTCTGCGACAGGTAGACTCCACGACCGAGCAAACCTGCCATCGCCACTAACTCTAGGAACGGCCCATGGCTTTCCGCGGGGCGTTGACGGACGCGGCGATGAGGACGATGATGAAAGCCAGGTCCCCGTCAATCTCCGCGCGAGAAGGCCGGGAAAGTGGAGTGTGGCACGTGAGTAGCACGTGAAAATGCTGTCATGCTTAAAGTTTGCGTTCCAGGCCGCGGGCGAAGCGGCCGTGCGGAGTAATCGGGTCCTCTGAAAATTGACGTGGCCGCTAATCAATTGGTATGTTCTCACGGCATTGGTGGCGGTTGAGGCGGGTGACTTCGTTGGCTTGATGCGACATCGTCTCGAGGTCTGGGTCGGGGTGTAACTCAGGGTTGCGGAACCCCGCTGGATGACACGCCCGCATCAGTAGCGCCTCGGCCTTTGTGGAGCGGCTCCTCGACCCAACGACCGCTTGAGGTCAGCAGTGCGACGTAGACGTGTTGGCACGGCATTCACCGTTGTCCGTCCTCCGCAAAGCCGGTTGTTTACCCTGGGCAGCCTCGGTCCGTACATTCCCATACTCCGGCTCCACCAATGTCCACTTCACCGCACGCAACATCTATTTCTGAGTATCACTGGCTGTAGTGCTAGGAACTTGGAAGGAAATTTGCTGGTCAGCATCATTAGGTGGACCATCAGAGGCAGTATGCAGCACACGACATGGGTGACGAAGGGAGTGGAAAATATACGGCTCCGCGCCGCCCTCTACACGACATGAGCCATCACAATGCGTGCGGACAAACATGTCTCTGGTCAACAGCAGCAAGGTCAAAGC
The DNA here is from genome assembly GCA_023627985.1 of Cutaneotrichosporon sp. PT3311B. Classification (NCBI taxonomy): domain Eukaryota; kingdom Fungi; phylum Basidiomycota; class Tremellomycetes; order Trichosporonales; family Trichosporonaceae; genus Cutaneotrichosporon; species Cutaneotrichosporon sp. PT3311B. Next base: position 1,041,022 of record JAMALP010000003.1, on the reverse strand, counting down.
CAAACTCTGTCAAGTGCCGAATCTGGACCCAGGTCACCACTGCCCCATCTCCCAGGAGGGGAACCACAGTGGGGCATGGAGGGGCTACAACCTTACAAGAGCGCCTGTCGGCCAATTAATCTGATTGCTGGGAAAGAACCGCCGGCAGAAATGTGGAGCACAGAGTTCAGAGTGGAGTGGGAGTTGTGCCGACGGCGGTGCCTATAGGGCCCTGAATCAGCACCAACCTCTCGTCAGAGTCGGGTTGCTAGCCGCACACGTCACTCCATGAGCCCAAACACATCTCATACCTCTCTCCTTCACCCATCCACATGCTCAGAGGAGTTCGGCAATTCAGCAGAATGGCGCAGCCCCAGTATGTGTACAAGATTATTCCCTCGGCATCTGTGGACAGCCGGTGAGTATTGCATATGATATGTGCGATGCGGGTTTTGTCTGTGCGTGTGCATTTGTTGCCAGAGTGAAGGCCGACACTCTTGGCACGAGATGTCTCCAGCAGGCCACCTCTTGTTGTAACATACTCTTCAATCTGCTTCCATTCACAATGCCTTCCTATTTGAACGGCACCAAACTGTCGCTACTTGCGTGAACTTGCGTGAACTTGCGTGATAGCAAGTAGTAATGTTGCTTTCGGGGCATAGGGGCCAGACTCTGTCAGAGGCTTGTCAACGCTTTCGCAGGGACGGAAATAAGCCGCCGACCCCTCGAGACGCATGCTAATGGCCTTAGCTTCTATTTCAACCAACCCATCGCTGCGTCTGACCAGATTATGATGACAGAACTGGACCTGAAAGACGGCTTTGTGCACATGTCTACCTGCAAGCAGGTCCCCCAGGTTCTTGAGCGCTTCTTCAATGACACACCGTCGGTCGCCATCCTGCGGATCGACTACCCTCGTCTCTCGGCTTTCAAAAAGGTGACATGGGATCGGGTGTCAAATGGAGACAGTGAGCATTGTCACGCAACTGCTCTCGGCCTTGCTGACTGTTGCTGCAGCTTTCCCGCATCTCCACGCTCAACTCGAAGGCGAGAACATCGACAGTTTTAAAGAAGTGGAGAAGGGGTCTCAGGGCTGGGGTTCGGCCCTTCAGAACCTTCAAGACTGGCTAGTTTAATCTGTGAAATGACAGATTTGTAGTGAGCTTTAAGGCAATTTTACTGTGCTGGGTGAGCGACAGCAGTATTTCAGGCGTAACTACAGGACGATAGGATGAAACCAAGCTTCCAGCTACCAGCACTGACACAGGACGGGGTCAACATTGATCCGCCTTCTGGAGCCCCGGCCTACTTGCCCACCTCGCGTGCCGCGTACCAATAGAAATCGTACTAACTATCACCGTGGTGTTGACCGACTCGTTTGTCAGTTACAGTATATACATACGCAACGCCCACTTGGACTCGCAAAGTTGTCCTCCACACCAGTTCCTTTTGCACTTTATAGCTTTATTCGGTGTCAACTGTCAAAGCATAAGGCGCCATGTACATTCGCCCCGAGCACGCTGAACTCGACGTCGGGGTGCTCCAGGACTTCATCCGCACGTACCCTCTGGGACTGTTCACCACAGCCATCAAGAGTGACTCGGCTCCAACTATTCAGACGACACACATACCTTGGGTTCTCGAAGCCGGCGACAATGGCACTCCTGGCGTTATCCGCGCACACATGGCGCGCGCCAATCCTCAAGCAAAAGTTCTTCGCCAAGCCGCAGCCGGCGCTCCCGATCACACGCTTGAGGACGAAGTACTTGTTCTGTTTAACGCGCCCGTCCATCACTACGTCACTCCGAAGTTCTACACGGAGACAAAGCCTGTAACGGGCAAGGTGGTTCCCACCTGGGACTATGCTGCCGTGCAGGTGTATGGCAAGCTCAAGGTATACGCCGAGAACGATAACGACGCGGCAAACTTCCTTGGCAAGCAAGTCAGCGCACTGACCGACATGTGCGAGCGCGCTGCGGGGTATGAGAAGCCCTGGGTAGTTGCAGACGCTCCCGAAAAGTATACCGACCTTCTGAAGAAGGCCATTATTGGGCTCGAACTCAAAATTGACCGCATCGAAGGCCGCTTCAAGCTTAGCCAGGAGATGGGCGACGGCGACTGGGCCGGTGTTGTGGCTGGATTCCGCAACCTCGGCACACCCGAGGGCAACAAAATGGCAGAGATGGTCGCCGAACGTGGCAAGCGTCGTGGCATATCCGTTTAGCCATATTTACAATCTGCCGGGTATTTATAAGTAGAGATATAAGCAATGGATAACTGATGTAGTATCAGTTTCAGAGTGAGCAGCAGGATACAGCAGGGAGAGGTTGTCACACGGCAATTGTGTACCCTTTTCAATATCTGCTATCTGAGTCGTTGGTGTGACATGGTTTGGTACATCGATCCACCAGCTCACATACTGTTATACAACAGAACCGAGAAACCGAGAGAGGGAGCCCCGCTGCGTGGTTTGCCTACCTTGCTTCACTAAGCCCTGGCTTTCTGGTCTTAAGGCGCCATTGCCTACTTGTGACCACACAGCCAGCATGACAATCGTCGGATTGTTTATCACTGCAGCTAGTCTCGCCAAACCATGCCAATGTGGGCCACGCCATGCCTGAGGACACCCACACGATGCACCCAGCCCACCAAAGTATCGTTGCCCAATCTCGATAAGTGCTAGGGCTGAAGACCACATACTGCACGTTCTAGTTGGTGAACAGCATCCTAAAGCAAACGTTTGCTATCAGAGTTTCGAGAGAGACCGCCTGAACGAGAAGACACATGCCCTTCATTCTGTCTTCCGATCCAGCCCGCAGGCCACGGGTCCTTTTGATCAATCCCAATGCTACAGAGGTGAGGTGTAATACTTCGCCAACATTCTTACGATACCAGGCCTTTACTGAAGCAATTCATGGGGCGGTGAGGACCGACGCGGTCGAGCTGGATTTCTATACGGCTCCAGCGGCACACGCGCCAGCGTCGATTGAAGGTGCGACCGACAGCGTAATGTCGGCTGCTGCTTGCCTTCATGAGTTGCGCGCTCACGTCGACAAGTGGGACGGAGTGAGTTTCGTCACGTATCCCGACTACAGTCGCTGATAGGCCACAGTTTGTCGTGGCCTGCTTCTCGGCGCATCCCCTAGTCAATGCCCTTCGAGAGCTAACCGCTGTTCCAGTGACATCGATTCTCGAATCATCTCTTCTTTACGGATCGATGCTGGGATCCCGTGTGGGCATTTTGACAACCTCTCCACGATGGGAACCATTACTGGAGCATGACGTGGCGTCTCTGGGTTTGACCGGCAAGAATGCGGCAGGCGTGGTCAGTTCTGGACTGTCAGTTCTGGACCTGGAAGAATTACCGCGGTCCAGCATAATCAAAGTCCTTTGCACCGCTGCAACAGATGTGTTGCAGGATCGTCGAGGAGCAGACGTAATCATTTTGGGATGCGCGGGCATGGTTGGACTTGAAGATGCCGTCGGTGAAGCCTGCCAGCCGGGTTTAGTAATCTTGAACCCAGTACGTTGCGGGCTCGAAATGGCGGTCAGCCTTGTTCGAATGCGCGCTAGAACTAGTAAGGTCGGCATCTACGCGCCAGCGTGAACATGAGGTTGAGGCACTGTGTAACAAACTTGTGTACTTCGTATCTGTAGATATGCATATGAGGAGTCTACGACATGAGCCAAGAAGGCAAGTCGGACGTCGAGGTCCATTTTTACCAAGCAATATCACAGCCTACAGGAAGGTGATCGCTGGCGGAAATGCCTTTTCGGGGAAGGCCGTCGCCCAGAGCCTTCACCTCTGGCGGTGCAAGGACTGAACAAATGTCCACTGCTGACGAATCTCTGGAGGGAAGTAGAAAGAGATAGTCTACGCGTCAGCATGTGGATGAGCCATGCCTCACCTAGCGTGAGTTTGAACAACGGCGTGTAACATGTGTACGCCGGTTCACCACCACCTGCGCCAGTTGAGCCATTTTTGAAACCTCCTCGTGACGCATATGTTTCGGCTCCCCAGTGCGTCGACCCATACGCGCTTACGGCTGCTTTAGGAAGTAGTTCACGGGCCATAATTAGAAGATCTTCAAGAGACCGAATGCCATCACTCTCATTTGGAGGACGGGTGCCGGCAATGGAGCGCTCGTCTGTGTCGGGCAGCTCGTCCTCATCGTCCTTGTCTTTGACGACGGGAGTAGCGGTCCCGCTGCCTGACAGGGATGGCGCTTCTGAGGGTGCTGGGGTTTCGTCCATTTGCGCAACGCTGACATGGACAATGCGGGAAGCGTCCAAAGAATCCACCAGAGCAGGATGCAAGGTGGCGTCCGGCGCAGCAAGGATCTGATAGGCCGCCTCCGCAGGCTGTGTGTTGAGATCTACAGTGTTAGTCAAGCCACGACTCCGGAGGGACGTACCGCCTGCTAATACGACCGGCCACTTTTCGCACCCATGTTCTTTCTGCAGCTTGCGAATCGCCCGTAAAAAGACTATAATCTGCCTCGTTCGCTCGTATTCAAACTTGGGATGCCAGAAACTAACGGGGTTAGTGCAACTTTGATATTCCGCTTACAGATGAGTAGTGGCCACCACAAATCCCTCCCCTGGTTTACTCTTATTCTCAAGTGCGACGATGAGACCCATGTTCCTCGTCCGACGTGACACCCCACGTCTGGCAATGTCGCTTGGTGCGTCCAGACTCAGATGCTCCAGGTCCAAAGAGACAGCTCGTATGGCTAAAGGACACCACAGAGGCTTGCGGTAAAGCACAACCAGCCCATGAAGCTTGCCTGGGCCGCGAGCCTCGACAGCTTTGTGCTCTGGTACAGATCCTTGCAGGTCTGCAAGTCGATCACACTCCTAGCTGTTGGTGCGGTTTTGCCATACGTCACTCACCTGAAGACAAATCACGTCCGCCTGGCGGTACTTTTCCATCTCCGCCTGGAGCATTGCTTTGCGGTCACTCCAGCGCAAGCAATCAGAACCGGGGAAAAGTTCACGTCCTCTCTGATCAGCATTGCATTGGTTCGATGATTGCCCACTCACTGACAAGAGTCTGGGCGAGCATCTGTGGTCAGGATCAAACACTGCTCTCATGGGTAGCTCACGTTCCAAGTAACTATGCGAGCTGTGCACCGACCGTCGGGTTGAGGCCCCACCGCTACCCACTGCCGGTCAATGGTTCGTCGACGAGCGGCCTCATCCGGTGTCAACACGGCACCGCTCTGTGCTTGCGCTGCTTTGCGGGCAAGCTTTGCTGCTTTGCGCTCCGCCTGTTTTGCAAGCTGTGCAGGAGTAAGATGCGGAGGAGGGGGCATGTTGATGAGAGGGCAGTTGATGAGGAAGTTGCAAAGCAGTTGAGATGCGTGCAGCCGGTGGACCGACACGAAGATGTTACGTCGGTCTGCGCGGTGTGGTGGGCGCGGTCGTGTTGGTTAGGTCGGAAGATAAGCGGGTGCGGTTAGGTAGGCTCGGAAGATGGGCGCTTCTCGGAAGATGGGCGCTGTGTTGGAGGTTGTACATCTCAGACCTTCATCCGCGAGACATTTACCCAAACACGCATGTACGCGCAAACGCACAGCGTTGTTGGAGGTTTTGAACTTGGTCAGCCCGCGTCCAGCCCGCAGAATGGCGTGCCTGCCCGGCACCAACATTTGACGAGGTGTGCATAGCTATCTGGGCGTTCGCTTTCAATCCTACAACAAGCTGAGATCCAGGTAACATTATTAATAAGTACGGGCAACCGTTTCGCGGATCGTGTACGTGTCTCCCTCACGGCTGCAACGCCACCAGACATTGTCCAGTAGCACCATATCCACATCGGGATTGAGAATAAGCGCAGTGGTAAATGGCCCCACTGACCAAGTCATCGTTCTCACCGACCTGTTGTTAGTTATCTGACAGGGAGCTGGAACTTACGCTTGCCACAAAGATAGCAGCTCCCCGGCCCATGACCTTTGAAACTGGCGGGTCAGGAAGATTTGACAGGGCGCAACTTGAACGCCCTCTCCAAGCACGGGTGCCGCTTTCGGTGCGGTAGTAACAGTGAATCTCCACTCCCCAGAGTCATCAATTCCCAGATGCTCCACGGGCTGGTACGATTTAGCGTCAGCAAGCATGGCTCCCTTGGCTGACGAATCCATGGCTGCGCCTGCTCGGGTTTGTTCCTTCTGTGTCTCCGTCGCCTGTGAAGTGATGGGTTCAGATGATACTCCATACCCATCCGGTGCGTTCTCGGCGACCGGGTAGCTGGCGGCTTTGACGCGCCGGATGGGCCTGGACTGGGCAAGGCGTCCTGCGACTGGACTTTCGATTGACGCGGTACCCGATGACTCTAGTATCTTGGAAGAGCGTTGCAGGACGGGCTCGGAATGCTTGACCTTTTCGGGCAGCTGATAAGCAGCCTCTTCGGAACCATAAGGCGGGAGGTGTGGAGAACTCTCCTGGACCTTTCGAAGCAGCTTCGACGCTGCTGATCCCATGTCCAGGTCCTCCGCCAGATACGGTTCTGCAGCTCTGATAGCCCTGACAAAGTCGTATTCCGCTTGCGAAACGCTGTTGGGAGCTCCCAAGTGGGGCTCGGAAGCTTTCACAATCTGCACCAACCGCCATATCGCATTCGCGGCCAAGAGTTGCTTCGAAGCAAACGGTTCAGCTTCCTTGACTGCTCGCAGAAGCTTGGACTGGGCCGAGCCGGGCAGATTGTCTCGCGATAGATAGGGTTCCGATGCCTTGATCGCACGTATCATTTCCCATTCAGCAGTGGCAGCGTTGAAGCGTGCCGTTATGGCTGGTTCGGCGGCTTTGACGACAGCAACGAGCTGCTGTATGGCAGAGCCAGTAGCCCCGTCCAATGATGGTTCGGACATCTTGACATGGTTTATCAGTCGTAAGATGGCAGCCTCGGCGGCGGCCGTGCTCAAAGTAGGCTTCAGGCCAATCTTCCCATGTGAATCCGACAGGGACCGCATTGCGGCGCTCTCCGCTATGTCGGCTACAGCGGACGCGACATTGACGTCCATAGGGGTTGGCATGTTTGGAGTCTCTCCGCTCTTGACATGTGTAACGTTTTCCTTCTTCTTCGTATTAGCCTATGGTCAGCTATCTCCAGAGCGAACAGATAATCTACCAAGCGATGCAGATCCTCCAAGCTTTCTGGGGGCAACGCCTCCGTGCCATTATGAGCCTGTGGCATCAGTGAAAATGCAACGTGATGAGTGCCTGACACTTTGTCCATTCTCGACAGCCTTCCTGAGCGTCATGGCTGCTTTCTGTAATTGATCTTGCATCTTAGGTGTGAGCATCTCAAGTGGGATGGCATCCAACGCACCTCCTGGCGTATTATCGCTAGCTCAGACGTTTGCTTTGCCTTGAGTGAGTCAAGCAAGAGTTGTATCTTGCGATTCATATCGTTATTGGCCGCAAGCATAGCATTCATGTGCTCTAAGCGTTCCGCCACGGCAGGCTCCGTGGAAACAGGTCTTTCTGCGGCTTCCTGTAACAGCGTTTCAATGCGGTCAAGCCTCGCATCGTACGCCCGGGAACGCACAAACGCCGAGGCAGCTCGCGTGGCTGCTGCTGCAGACGAACTGCGCCGGGCGCTGCGTGCAAACGCGGCGTTTGCGGCTGCAGCCCCAGCCAAACATGAGCCGGTAAGGAGACCTCCCATGAGGAATGCGGTTGAGTAGGGATGGGCCGCAGCTACAGCCGCCAGGCCGCCGGGCACTGCCGCCGTTGTTTGGGCAGGCGGCGGCGAGTCCGGTCGCCGTGGCGGCTCTGTGTCGAGGGCCATCTGCGGTTGTGACTCTGCAGTTGATGGGTGTTGGGCCTCTGTCGGTCAGAAGTGGTATCTTTAGAGAAGCTCCATACCATCTGCATGGGCGACAGTAGTGTTGGTCATTGCTGACAGAGATGAACAGGCGATATCTGCGATCGCAATGCTGACATCTGCTACTGTTTGGCGCAAATCGTCCAACAGAGGCACGCGGTCGTTGTTCCTGTCAACAGGAGAAGAGTCTGGTTGCCGCGTTATGACTGGCATGGGTGGCAAGCATCGGACGGCCAAGCGCGGCTGGCGATAACGGAGCAAGTTTATATAACAACTGTGAGCGGCGGGTATAAACGTCAGTGTGAACACGCCCGCGGGTCCAGCGCCCAACCGTCGTGTGATCCGGCCCGTCGCGCATCGCTCACATCGCCCACGCGTCCCACAAAAGTGCGATATAGCGATATGTGATGTGAAGGGGGACGGGGCAAGGCGATCGGTCGTCAGCCGATCTGCGCGCGCGCCGAGCCGATTGGTCAAGGGGCGGACAACAACGCATGTGACCTAGCTCGGTGGTCAGTGGACAGTGACCGGTTTGCCAAAATCGTCTGTGCCTCACATTCCTGGCATCTTGGCATCCTGCGCATACTTTACATCCATCAGTCATGCACCGATGGCATACCCAAACGACGTGCCTGCGTGCCTGGAAATCATCCACATTCCACATCTGCCGCTACCCGACACGGAATTCCCATGTCATGGGCCCACCCCGAGTCGGCGGATTGCCGTCAATGACAATGCTCAATGGCGTGTGCAATTGTTCAAACTGCATATCACGGAACGTCAAACAGTACTAACTATCAAAAGGAAAGGATGGACTACAGTTTGAGAGGAAGTTCATTTAGAGTATTCCTGACCTGATTATCGGGGTTCAGGCTTTTGAGGAGAATTAAACTGTAGCCCGTTTGATGTGAATAAAAAAGGGAACAAGGGAGCGAAAAGCGAACGGAAGGAAGGAAAGGCCGACATGCATAGCTCAGCCAGTCATTACGACTGACAGCTCTGATGACGACGCCTACGGGGCTGGTCCTTGACCTTGTGGACAACCCCAGCATGGTCTACCACCTTCAAAGCCAGACAATGGGGTGGACTTTGATGGAGGTGTGGAGGGAGATCGCAGGCCCAAGGGCGAGACTTTGGAAAGAAGGATCAAGAACCGAAGAGTTGGCTAGACACTTAGATGAAAGCCTCAACCTCGGCAAGCTGCACGACGCCACGACCAACAAGCCCAAGCAAGACGCCCCGCATCTCGTTGAGCTTGGTTTGAAGCTCGTCCACCTGGCCCTCAAGGGTTTCGACCTTGGCCTTGCGCTCGTCACGCGACTTCTTGGCAGCCCATTTGGCCTTGTCACGGTTCTCGGTAATCATCTTGCCGAAGATCTCGGCGCCTGCGCGGTGCTCCTCGTCGACGCACTCCATAAGAGCTGCCCAATTGGGGAAGGCAAGAATCTCCTCGGTGGTCATGCCAGTAATAGCCTGGGCTTCACCGTTCTTCATGTACTTCTCTGGCACAACCGCCTTGGGACGGGCAGTTGAAGGTTTGCCAGTGGAAGTAAGACGAACCGAGGCTGGAGCCTCAGTCTCCTCCTCCTTGACAGACTCCACTGGATCCTTCTGGTCCACAACAATTGGAGAGCCAGAAGCAGCAGCGGCAGCAAGTTGAGAAAGACTGAGTCCGTTCTTTGACTGGCGACGGTAGGGACGCTTGCCTACGGGGGTAGCTCGGGCACGCTTTGTCGACGTCTCGCTTTCTGCATCCGAAGCCTTGCGCTTCATAGCGACACCACCGAGAGCAGATGACTGCAACGCTGGAGTAGAGGGCGCGGGGTTGGAAGAGTTGGGCCAGGCGAGGAGAGAATACGCGTCCGCATCCGCAGAGGGGGAAACCGCCGGGGCAGTTGAGGTAATAGAGGGAGCAGAGAAATGACGGAGGAGGTTGCTAAGCTGTAGTTGGGAGGCAGCATCGTCACCGAGAGATGAAAGACTGCCGAAGTCACCAAGCGTCGCCCCAAACGCAGACGACATGGTGGGGTTGTTGTTCAACGTCAAGTCTGAGGCGTCTGTGGTGTGCGTCGCAAAAATGTCGCTTGGATCGTGGACAATACCAGACGATGCAGGCAAGTCAAAGTCGAATTCAAGGAGACCGAGGTCGAGGGACTGACTCTGCTCCGACTCGGTCGACTTTGGGGTGGACGTGTTCGACGCTGGCGAAGCAGGTTGCGACGCTAGCGGCAGAACGGCCGATGCCGGGGAGCTGTCATTGTCGTTGTCAAGGGCAGCATCCGCGACAAAGTCGGCGTCCTTGACCAGGAACTGGTCCCAGTCAATGGCACTGGACGAAACGAAAAGGTCGTCAAGCATGTTGTTTTGAATGTTGGCGGGGGAAACGGGGTTCAATGGAAAAGGTTCCGCGGGGGCGGTCTTGGATGAGGTACCGGTTAAACAGGTAAATTCACTGAATCCACGTCAGCAAGACGGTCTTCGTCAACAATAAAGTGCAACTCACGACGTGGTGTGGCCCGTAGGCTGAGGCGAGTCAACTATGGGTCGTTTGAGAAGGAGGGCTGGGCTGATGCCAGACGTATACGGAGGCGGGTTGGGGACTGGGTCGGACGCGGGAGGCGGGTGTTGGGGAACGCCATGATGGGCAACAAGAACCTCGGGGGGTTCAGGCGGTTTATTGGATGAAGAGGTAGTGGATTCAAAGAATCGTCGAGATGGACGACGAAGGGCTTCCTTGTGGGAAGAGGAACTTAAGCCTGAACATGATCAGCATCTGGCAGACATGTGAAAATCTTACGGAGAACTGCATTTCGGGTGACAGTTGAGTAGTTAAGGTGGAGTAAATCAGACACGAGGGAGTGCTACGAGAGCTTGGCCAGAGGCAGAGGGAGCTGCTCAAGGGTCGTTTTGGTGGTGAGCAGCGACCGTGTGGTGGTGTGAGAGCAAGTAAACGGGTTGTCGAGCTCTTTGGTGGTGGTGTTGGTGTGAAAAAAGACGAGGAAGGTGGGGAACAAGTGGGTGTTGCTCCCATAGTCTTAAAGGGCCACGGCCAGAATCCCAGCGGGCCAAACCCCACCGAGTTCAAAAGCTCCCGTTGCCCGTGCGGCCCTGAACATTCCCTGTGGCAGTCAGGTCAGTCAGGGTGCCAGCGTGCCAGGACGCGTTGTGACTGGCTGGCCGGCTCGGGACAAGGCAACCAGTGCACACATCCTGTGCTCCAGTGCACACTTGAGCCCTGAACCAGTCTCATTTTTTGCAAACAATTGGCCCCGCCAGGTGACAAGGCGGCGTTGACGGCGTTTCATCGTCTTGCCTTCGTGGCGCCTTTGTCAGCTCACACCTGCAAACATTGGGCACACAGTGGCGTACAGCGGGCAGACGGCCAAAAGCTGCCCGGACGCCCAGGGCACTACTCAATATCTCAATCGGGGCAAATGTCACGTGATTGACGCCAAACATGCAATGTAGCCACTCTGTACACCGAGACCTTTACGCGCTTTACGCAGGTACAGTAATCTGGCAACATGAAGCCCGGTGGGGTCGGAGTAGGGTGTGAAGTTTCTTGATACCATACGTACTACACGGCCCACCGCCTGGAGGTCAACAGTATTGTCAGTTCAACGCTTAACCAGTAAAAGCATGGGCGGTGCATGCGGTGCAGATACTGCAAATACTCCAGACAGCACTACAACCTAGCCCCAGAGCTGGCTGTGGTCGCCTGGGCCCCTGGGCGAGCAGTGCTCGGCATGCTCGGGCTGGTGAATGTATCACGTGACTGAGAAAACATAAGAACATGCAATACATCAAATTGCAACTCAACCAACGCATCAATACAGGCGTATATATCATCGTGCCGTACTGCACATTGTATTGTACATCAAACAATCAAAACGCCTCAAGGATGTAAGTAACGGTCATTAAGTCATTGGGGCCCCAGATGTCTCTGCTCTACGTCAACAGTGATGAGCTCACTCCCCGTACTCCCCCACATATCCACATTACGATGGAACGCACGTTCCATTCGATCTCTCACCTTGAATACACGTTTGCAGCCCCTCGTCGCTTCTCATCCTCTTGTGTCTCCCCGTACAAACCATATTGGGGCAATGACCTATAGACTGCGCTCTGCTTACCCTACACCTCACGCTCCTGGCAACCTCGTCACGGTCAAAAGTCAAACGTGCTCGACTAGATTGGATGTAGATGAGGGCCAACTACCCCAACAAAGGGCTTCTTGGAGCTTTTTGTGGAGCTACTGTCGCGTTGTGTCCCGACGACAACAACATAATAGTCAACTTAGCGTCTCTGATGCAGCTCGTTCCACTGACTCTTGCCACTTGAAACTGTTGGCGACTCACCGCAACAATCTTGATTGTGACAAGTCGCACCGCCAGCTTGATACTTGACCGCCGACGAGCCGCAGTTGTGGCCTGCTTTCGCCTGCAAAATCCACAATCGCAAGTAGCCACTCTCCAAGTGATACCGTGTGACCAAGCCGCTAGGCTTAAGCCGCAATGCCGCTTCTTTCCCCCCCACTTACCCCTACGACGGCCGCCTCATCGCCGTCGTCGACTACAAAACGTGTTTTGCGGGAGCATGGGGCGCGTTCCCACCGACCAAGTCCACTCTCAAGCCCCGAGGGTTTGATTCTTCCTCCACCATTGGAACCTATACCTGATCTCGAAATGACAGAGGTGGCCGCGGAGCCCGGAGGTTCCCTGTTGTCCACTGACGACGTTGAGTTTCCGTGGCGCCCGGAAATGACGGCACAGGAGCGGGATGCTCGTGAGGCGTGGATTTCTGGGGGCAGGGGTAGGAAGGGGCTACGCGTGGTAATTGTGACTGGTGCGTGCGCGCTATTGATGTCATGCTGACCCAGCAGAGAACTTTCTCCCCAAAGTAGACGGGGTGACGCGCACGCTGGCTCGGCTTTTGGAGCACCTCGAAAGGGAGGGACATAGCTGCATGTTACTTGGCCCGGGAACTGGCATGGCAAGTCAAAAAGTTCACAATAACAGCTGACTTCAGAGTCACTACGCTTCTCATCCCTTGGTCGGTACTGCGGGTGTGCCATTAGTCGTGTACCCAGGTCTCAAGGTGATTTGTCAATGGTTGCAACTCTTACATCCAGTTGAATTTTCTGCGACCTAAGTTTCTGCGCACGATACAGGACTTTCAGCCAGATGTCGTACACTTTGTCGACCCGATCTGGCTTGGTGCCCAGACTCTGATTGCCATGGAGCTTGGCTGGGCGGGACAAGACTGGGTTGGAGAGGGTGGACCGGCCATCGGAACGGGTATTAGCGGGGCTGTTGTGGCCAGCTACCACACGTGAGCCCGCCATTAAATTGTATCTATTAACTCAAGTAACCTGGCAACTTATGCCACACTTTTCGGGATGTCCTGGCTTGAACCAGTCATGTGGCGTCTTCAGAGATGGTTGTATTCCAAGTACGTATCACAGCTACAAGTGACAGCTAACATCAAGGACCAAACTTACACTCTGCCCCTCTCCGTCCACTAGGGCCATGCTTGAGGCACAGTCATTTTCCGAGGTTAGGCTCTGGCCACGCGGTGTCGATTTGTCGCAATTCGGCCCGTCCAACCGTTGTGCCAAGATGCGGGCATTTTGGGGGGTCGGGACGGGTTTCACGGACCAGCGCAATAATCACGAAAGCGTCCACTACAGTGGACGGAAAGCCAGTCTCCCCCTTACGCCACCTGCCAGCCCTGTTGTCGTTCCTACTACGGGTGCTGAAGACTTGCCATCACGCGTGGTTCTTCTTTATGTCGGTCGCATCTCGTGGGAGAAAAATCTCGTTCTTCTTCTCAAAGCATACGGCTGCCTTTCTAATCATCTCCCAGCAGCCCATCTGCCTAAACTGGTTTTTGTCGGCGATGGTCCTGCGAGGTCTGAGCTTGAATCAATCTGTGTCTCCAAAGGCTACGACGCGATCTTTATGGGTCACCGGCAGGGACCAGAACTGGCACAGTGCTATGCTTCTGCAGATGTGTTCGCTTTCCCAAGTTTTACAGAGACCTTCGGCCAAGTTGTTCTTGAGGCATTGGCCTCAGGGTTGCCAGTCGTGGGTCTCGATGCCGAAGGGACCCGCGATTTAGTGAGCCACAACCGGACTGGACTGCTGTTATCTCTCCCCATCGAGTCCGACAACCCATCACGGGCATGGCCTGCAATCTGCCGCCAACCTTCAAATCCTCTTTTCGAGACTTGCGTTGATGGGTACGCCGCGCTTTTGGCTCAGCAATGCACTCAACATGGACTGCGACGTGAAATGTCGATCAGGGCTGGTACTGAGGGTATCAACGGCTTCACATGGTGGGATGCGATGGAACAATGTGTCGACGGGTATCGCGAGTCAATGCGCAAATCCAGGCACGCCCGCCAGGTCAACATCACCATTCCCACCGTTGATGCTCTAGCATCTCCCATACGCAAATCGACTGCACCTCAAATATCTCGAGTCAACCGTGCCTTGTCACGGCGCCTCGCACACCGACAGTTCAAGGACGCACAGAAACGTTATCGACGACATGCGGCTAAACTTGACACTTCTTCTGAGACAGTCTGGCACATGAAGACGTTGGCGAAGGCTCTCCTGATAATGGTCGCGTTTTGGTGGATCTGGACACGTCACCTGGCAGACAAGGGCCGCTCTCTATCGTGGAACGAGCTGTTCATCTCCAACATATAATCCTATCGCTTTTCATAGGACTCAATCGACTGATGATGTTAATTACTTAGCTCTCTTGACTGTCGGCGAATGTAGCTCGACAAGTTGAGCGTTTGTCCGAAAGCGCCGTCGAAGGCCCTTCGCAATGCTATATAATATGCATGGCTTGGCGTCGACGGCTATTTAGAGCTCGTCGCGCGGGGTGGCCTCCTCCTTTTCGTCGCTCTCCTCCTCATCCTCTTCCTGTTTGAGCTCCTTCTTCTCAAGCTTGGGCGCCTTGGCCTCCTTGTCGATAAACTCCTCGAGGCTCTCAAGGGAACGGTCACCCTCATACTCGACGAAGTCGTCAGAGCCCGCTGGGCGGAACTTCAGGGTGGGGAAACCCTGCACCTGGAAGGGCAGGTCAGCCGGGAGATCGTTGTCCTGGAGGTTCATCTGTGCGCTGGGAGGTCAGCGATTCCTAGGTGCGGCCGTGCCACTTACACAAGAACATTGGTGTCCTGGTATCGCTGGGCGAGAGTCTCCCAAATTGGGGCAAGTTTCTCTGCAAAATTAGCGCGCAGACCATGACTAGCAATGCTTGTTACTCACTGCAGTGACCGCACCAAGGAGCGTAGAACTCGATGAAGACGTCCTTATCCTTCTGACCAAGGAGCTCCTCCCAGTTTTTGTTAACGAGCTTGAAGATGGGGGCGTCCTGCGATTCGGGAACGGGCTCCGACTTGATGTGAGGCGACACCTTTCCGGCGATAAAGTCCTTCACAAACTTGTTCAAGTTCTTCATGTTGAAAGCCTCGTCCATGATGTACTTTGTACCCTTCTTGACATCCTGGACAGCGAGGGCGGGCCACTTGTTCGCGTCGAGACCGAAGAAGCCAGCCTGACCGGAGTACTTGTCCGCGTCGATCCAGATAACATTCAGCTTACCACGAGCCTCCTTGAAGGACTCGAGTGCTTCCTTGCGAATCTGCTCGCGGGTGTCCTCGTCCGAGGCAGTCATGAAGAGAAAGGCGAGAGGAACGCCCGACTCGGAGTACTTGCCGTAATTCTCGGGGCCAATCTCATCGAAGAGCGGAAGAGCGTTTGTCTGGACCCAGTCATGGAGCTCGAGGGCGTCCACCTTTGACGCGTCGCCGTCGAATACAGCGTGTCCCTCGTCAAAATTCTTGTAGAGAACAATAGCGGGGGGCTTGACGCCCTTAGGAAGGTCCGGGATGGTGTCCGCGGTTTGGCCAAAGAGGTACGATTCGCGGCCAGCGTCCGCGAAGGTGGTGAACGCGTCCGAAACATCGCCGTATGCGACAATGACACTGGCGTGTGAGGGATGTGTAGAAAGGCGCAGGGGCAAGACCGTAACGAATACTTACACGTCTTCCTTGCCAATGAAGTCCTTGTGGGTCTCAGATGTGACCTCCACGACGGGAGGGAGCGCCTGCTTGCGCATGTACGAGATGATGCCATCGGCCTGGCGGGGACCGTTGTAGGGCGTCGGGTCCCCCTTGCGGAAGACCTTGAGAGTGGGGTATCCCTCAACACCGTACTGCTTGCAGACAGTCTCCTGTTCCGTGCAGTCGACCTTGGCAAGCTTGATGCCCTGCTCCTTGAGGGTGGTGGCAGCCTCCTCGTAGTGGGGAGCCAGGCTGATCCAGCGTCAGCATGAGAGAAAAGATGGCACGATGGTCATACGCACTTCTTGCAGTGTCCGCACCCTGGTGGATCAGTCAGCAACGTTTCTACAGCACTGGCAGGGAGATACGCGAGCAAACTTACAAGGCGCAAAGAACTCGACAAGGGCGAGGTCCTCGTCGTAGATCTCAGTGAGGAAGGTCTCCTGGTTGAGGTCGATGACGTCCGAGGCCAGGACGCCTGACAGGATAGGAAGGAGGGTCAACAGAGAAGAGAACCTCATGGTTGGTGGCGAGTGAGGTGAGGTTGTCGAAAGAGGAGATGAAGGAAAAGTCAATAACGACGTGCATGCTTTGTACCATTTGTATCATGTCCATGCATCGTGAATGGAAGGGGAGGCGGAGAGGAGGAGCCCAGGGGCGCCCGGGCACGCCCGGGCAGAGGTGCGCGTGGGCATAATAAACGTCGACGTGGAGGCTCGCGGGTTCGTCTATACGTGTAGTGTACGTGTGTTTCCCTGTACACCTAGGTACCTGTGTGCCGCCCGTCTGGCCATCTGGCTGTCTGCGGCCGTCTGCAGTCAGAGGCCTGCAATTCCCTTGATTCTGTTAGCTTGATAGCATGCATTGCACAGCTACAACCCTACATCGGTATAGTACAAAAGGAACACCAAAGAGGTAGAGGTAGCAGAAGACACAGACACACAGCTCCAGCTCACTAGGCACTACTTGCCATCAATTTGTACATGGCGTTTCATGATCTCATGGTCATGACACGTTGACACATAGAACATACACATGTGCCTTTGTCGCGTTTCCGCCAATTAATCCAATTCCGCGTAGCACGTCGGCGTCTTGTAAATCTGTCAGCTTGCGAAGTCTGCAAGATCTGCAAAGTCTTGCTACTGCTGGGCATGCCGGGCAACTGGACAGCACGCACGCCGTACGCTCGTGTGCTGCATGCACTGTTTGATGTTTTGATGCTTGGACAACGTTCTGTCAAAACCGAAAGCTTTCTCCTTCTTCTGTGAGCTCCAGCGGGCGATCATTTTCAATCGGTTTCAATGAATCAGCCAAAGAAAGACGCGCCGCCGGAGAGCTGGGAGGCATTCCTTGACATGCCTATTCAGCGCGCCTTACAGCACGTAGCACGACGTTGCGGTATCTACTGCGTTGTAACGCGGCGACGTTGATAGTAGTTACATACAGTGGACATATATGCATACTGCTTGCAGGGGACAGGTCCGCCAACGTGGCTGCACAAGCAGCACTAATTCTTATCGTCAATTGTGCGGGGGGAACCACCAATGCAATAACCACCAATACAATCAATTAGATATTGTCCCCTTTGTCGGAGTAACTCGGCTCAACGGAAGTATCCTTGTCATCAAATGTGGCGTTGGCTTTGTATGAGCGTATGAGACTGAGGGTCCACACAACCGTACTGTAGGGCAATCTTGTCAACTAGGTCACGTGACTTTTGGGTCCGTCCGACGTCCAGCGGCTTCCTTGGCTTCGCCGAGGTCGCAAGAAGTAAACTCGTCTCGGCCAAAGAAAAGTCGGGGCGTCCGAGGGGACTTTCGGGTACGATATAACCAAACGGTTCCTCAACCAACATCACTTGGGAAGCAACCAAAACGACAAACTTGCACTCTAGTGTTGGTATTGTTTGCTTATCTTTTTCGATCTTGTTGTCCGGTGTTGCCAAGGAGCACCGACACCTCCCCACTTCGGCCTTGGCTCAAACCGTGCCGCCTCAACTCTTCTGATTGAGAGACCCGGTTTGATCCCCGTCGTTCTTCCGGAGGCACATCATGTCCGACAAAAAGGCAAACCAAGAGGCCAAACCGGCTGAGCCTGCCGTTGACAAGGTCCAAACTGAGCAGGTCGGAGAGAATGAGCAGCAACAGCAGCCCCAATGTGAGTCGCACCTCCTGATTCATGACTGAACTTGCTCAGTGCCCCCCATTGCGGTTCATCTGCCTCAACCCACGCACTCGCGTACTCTGCCCAAACCCCAGGCTGAAGAAACATTTTCAAAGTTGAACCTTTACTCCCAGCCATCTGAGACCGTCCAGGAGCTCAAGCTGGCTGTGTCCGAGTGGGTTGGAGGCTATTGGCTCGGCCCTCATTCGCTCCGCCTTCCTGGGCAGGGCGACGACCTTCTGTCCACCTCCAAGGATGGCATAGAGATTCGTGCCGGGGACAAGCTCAGCGAGTTCTTGGAGATTGGCGACGTTTTTGCCCATCTAGCTGAGGACGCAGACCGTGCTCTTGACGTTGTGAATGGTAGGTGGAGTCCCAGCCGGCGTGGGTTGACCTTTGCAGAGCCCTACACTGAGGCTGCCGCGCGTCAGGCCGTCATTCGCCTGCTTGAGTTTATTGAACCTACTGGCACCACGACGCACAACCTTACCACATCGCTTGGTGTTGCGCCAGGTGCGAACGTTTTTGAAGAGGTCCGCGACGGTACCCTATACGGCGCTCAAGAAGCGAAGGAGGCGGAAACGGAAAGCCGCAAGGTAACAAAGCAAGAGAAGGAAGGCGACGCAAGCCAAGAAGTCATCCGTCACGCCTTTTCAGATTGGACTGAGGAAATTTCTGCCCCGCCCTTGGGCAAACTTGCTGTTGACCAGCCTCCCGTCGAAGTCCAGGCCTGTCTCCGCTCGATACAGCTCTCGCCGTTCAACCCTCCTCCTGCGCCTTTGCGTCAGAAGGGTCATCAGCTTTACTTGCTGGTCTCCATCCTCGAGGGTGACGTATACACGCTCGTGTGCACCTCGCGCGGCTGGTATGTTTCCAAATCGAATGTCAACAATTTCGATCCGGCCCCTCGCGCTGCCGCAGACGGCTCCATTCCTCCGCCCACGCACAGCCTCTTTGACCTGCTTCACTCCTTGTCGCCTCTGTTCACGGAGCGTCTGTTTGCCCTTCCTTCTTTGTCCCCCAATCCTCCGGCTAGGGACCCGTTGTCGACAGTGGCCATTCCTCAAGCCGAACCTGCTTACCCGTGGATTGTTCCGGAGCCCAAGCCCCCTATGGGGCCTGAAATCCTCCGCACCCAGCTTGCGTATCTTCACAGTGGTGCGACGTCTGCTGAGGGCCTTGACAGCGCCCGCGATTGGAACGAGGAGATCCAGGGTGTCAAGGAGCTCCCTCACTCCACCATGCCGGAGCGAGTGTTCCGGGAACGCATGGCCCAGAAGACATGGTCTGAATTCACTCAGGCCTCTATTCGCGCCGCAATGTCTGTTGCTCGCGGCGACGTGCTCCCCTTGAACCCGAACGAGCCGGACCGCCAGCACATGTGGCTGGTCTCCAACATATTCGTCACCAAAGCCATTGACTCCATTGGGGCGTATGCTCACGTCGGCGGCGATGCCGCAGCCCACATCTCACATGCCAAGGACGCCGAAGGAGTTCGTCTCCTTAACCGCTTGGATGTAGATGGCGCGTATGTTCTGGGCCATACTGTTGTCGACTGGCAGGGCGAGCGCTGGATTTGCCAGAGCGTTTTGCCTGGCATTTTCTCTCGTCGGGAGCAAATCGAGCCAGACAGTGAAGTCAAGGACGACAAGGACGACAAGAAGGAGGAATGGGTCAAGGTCGAAGGTACCGAGGCCGACGCTGAGGCAGCTCTCAACCCTCTTATCATCTACGGCATGGACTCGGAGCTGACATCGACTCTGCACTGGGATGAAGCTACCCACAAGGTCATGGAGAAGATTGCCACGCATCAGCGCCTGGCTCCTCACAAGCTATCGTCCAGCGACAAGGAGTATGAGTTTTACGCCTCCTCGGAAGTCAAGGGCCTTCGGGGTTCTGACGGTCGTCGCTACTTCCTTGACCTGCCCCGCCTGTGCCCAGTCGACATTGAATGGCTGGAGAAGAACTATCAGGGCAAGCTCGCGGGACCAGCTTCCCAAACTCAAACCGATGCGCCCACATACCCCCATCGCATGGTCCTTTTGCGTCCCGAGCTTATTGAGATCTTTTGGGAGAACGAACTCAAGCTTTGGGCCCGCGAGGTGACTGCCAAGAAGGAGGCCGAAAAGGCCGGGAAGGAAAAGGCCGACGGTTCTGTCGCTGAAGACAAGGCAGAGGATTTGGGCCCCACTGAGGACGCCGAGGGCAAGTTCAAGGAGGAAAAGGACTCTGAGATTGACCCGGCAACGATCGCGACGCTAAAGGAGTTTGAGCTTCGCTTCAACCCGGACGCGTTCGTTGACGCGCCTGCTGAGGAAGAGGGCAAAGACTTCACTCCCTCCAAGTACACGGACGAGACCGATCCTGCCATCAAGGCTGTTCGCGATGCTTCCGTGTTCCTCCGCACGTTGGCTGTTCCCGCCGTAGCTCTCGATGTCCTCACGGGTTCGGCCACGGGCATTATGGACGGGCAGTCGCTGACGCGCCTCATGCACGCTCGTGGCATTAACATGCGGTACCTCGGTTTCTTGGCCGCATCCATCGACAACTTTTCCAAGGGCCCTGAGGGCGAGTCACGAGAGGCAGCTGGGCTCCTGGGCGCTCTTAAGGGCATTGTCCTTCAGGAGATGGTTTTCCGTGGTGCAAAGCACATTTTGCGTCGCCTCGTTCGCGGCCTTCTTCCGGAGCACGTTCCATCCGCCATCTCCCACTTCCTGAACTGCCTTCTTGGCGGCGGTCTTAACGCCTCCCCGCGGCCGGTGTACGACGCAGCGGATGTTGGCCCCATCGCCGAACCCGCGTACTTGTCTCTCACCCCGGAGTCGCTCTCCCGGGATATTGTGGCAGAGGTAGAGACTCGTTTCCGGTGGAAACTCGATCGTGACTTCCTTTCAACGGGCATCCGGAAACCTCAACTTCTTCGTGAACTGGCTTCGCGCTTTGCGTTCCAGATCGCCCAGCGCAACTATGCCTTCGATTCGTCTGCGGAAGCAATGGTCAACGGGGAGAGTGACAGGGAGAACCGACCTACATCGGTCAAAGACAAAAAGAAGAAGGGCAAGGCTGCAGCCCCGGTGGCCAAACGCACCACGACCTTCGAGCCAGCCGATATTCTTACCCTCCTCCCGGTTGTCATGTCGACAGCGCCTTCGGTCGCCATTGCGGAGGAGATATTCGAAGCTGGCAGGGCTACAATCAACCGAGGTGACATTGACATGGGTCTTGAGTTTATGCTGGAAGGCGTCCAGCTTTACGAGTCCATTCATAGTGTTGTCCATCCAGAGGTGGCAGCGGTCTATCATCAATACGCGAGCACATTGCACCAGCTCGCGCGTCTCAAGATCCAACAGATTGCTGCGTCTGAGAATGCCGACCCTGACCAACCCCTTGGCCTGGACGTCGCAACGGCTCTCAAACTCCAGCGTCACGCTGTTCTCATTGCCGAGCGCACCCTTGGTGTCTACCACCATGATACTCTCGCCTATTATTTCCAGCTCGCAATGCTTGAGAACCTCGAAGGCAACTCCCAGGCTGCCCTGCAGTACTTCCGTCACATCCTGATGCTGTGGAGTGTCATCTACGGAGGCGACCACCCAGAGATCAGTACCCTCCTTGTGAGCTTTCCTAATGGGGTCAGTAAACTGACGCGCAGAGTAACGCTGGCATCGTGCTCCAGTCGCTAAACCAGCACCAGCTGTCCATCCAGCTTCTCGAGCAGGCTGCTGAACGTAACTCGGCCCAGTTCGGCAAGACACATATCCAATATGGCAATTCTCTGCACCAGCTTACCCAAGCGCACTTCCTCGGTGGCAACTTCCCCAAGGCGCTTGAGTCTTCAGAGGGCGCTCTGGTCATCTTCAAGACTACGTACGGCGAGGACCACGCTCAGACCAAGGAAGTGGCCAAGAATGTCGAGCTTCTTAAGGCCGTCATTGACAATGTAGAGCGCCAGAAACAGGAGCAGGAGCTCCTTCGACAGCAGCACATGAACCGCCTGCAAACTGCACAGCAGCGAGGTTCGGCCACTGGCCCCGGCCGCAAGCAGCCGCGTGTTTTGGTGCCCGGCGCTGGTGCGAATGCGCTCACGGCCGAGCAGACTGCTGCACTCGCTGCCGCGGCACGCGCCGCTGCTGGTGCCGCTCAGGGTGACAACAGTGGTGTTAACGAGACCGCTGATGGTGAGGGCAAGGTCAAGTTTGGGGAGCGCGGCCACATGGATGTGGACGAGCTCGTCAAATACATCCAGGGTTCAGTGCCCTCCCCCTCCAAGCCGGCTCGAGGCTCCAAGAACAACCTGCGTGGCAAACGTCGCACCGGTGCCAAACGGTAACTTTACATAGCAGCCTCATAGCATCCACCACTCGTTGCATCAAATCAGCAGTTACGTTCCATTAAAGTCTTGCTTCTCTTGCAGAGGAAAATTTATCTAATGGTACTGCCCATCAGGCGATTTCGCCACACCTGTTGGCTCAGAGAACTGCTTTGGCGGTGTGGGCTGTATTTGAACCTCGCAAAGTCCAAGCAAATAGCTTACGTTGCGACAGGATCACTGAATGTTATGCGCCTATGGTCCACGAGATGTCGAGAAACTCTCCAAACTAATGGCAAAGTCATCACAGGACCAGCATACCGGTTGGCGACAGGTTGCAACGATTACAGCCTGATGTATGCAACGATGCAACTTGCAGGCTAGGATGCATGTCATTCACTGTGAGACTTACAGTAATACCGTACAGTACAGTACTGTACACTTGCACTTTACACCTTTGCCTTTTGGCCTTTTGAGGACTGGGAATTTAGCCTCCGCTATGAGCCACGCTACAAAAGGGGGGAGCATACAAAGTGAATATGCCCAACCCAGACAGTGGCCTCTGCCAAACATGGAATAGTTGTTGACAATTGACAAGCGAACTGAGGTGTTGCTACCTTGCTCGTACGCTCGTCGTCATATCGACTCGTGGCATTCATTCTCTTGCTTCCTTTATTGTCGCGGCAATTCGATTTGCTCATTGCACTCAAGGCAGCGAGAACCATACACCACGCAACACCTGTCACACTGCCCACCTTTCACAAGGCCGCAACCAAGTCGTTGTTGTTGCCCTCAACTATGAGTCGCACTTCCTCTGGCACAAACGGTGTAATGTCCGCGACGCAAGCATCGGCCGACTACAGTCCCCGTGTCATCCTCGCTGAAGACTCGTCTCGTATCCTCTGTGTTGCGAACATCCGTGGCGACTGTGAGAGCCTTCCGTCTTGCTGTGCTCGGACCGCGGCTAACTGGCACAGACCATGAACTCAACCGCTTAATTCGCGAGCACGAGGCGACTGCCGTCATCCACACTGGCGATTTTGGATTTCTTAACGCCGATTCACTAGAACGCATGGGTGACAAGTACGTCCCGCATTGATAGCCACGGCTCATTGTAATAGTATTCTTCAGCACCTCTTGCAGTATTCACCTCTTATTCCGCCGGTCACTCGAGACCAACTACTTTCCATTCCAGCTCAAGCTGGAAGGGGGGCGCTAATCCAGCAGCTCAACAGCTCATCCATTCACTTCCCACTGTCTCAATTTCCTCATTTGCTGTCAGGCGCCATTACCTTTCCTGTTCCCGTGTTCACCGTATGGGGTGTTATTGAGGATGTGCGCATCGTGGAGAAGTTCCGCACTGGCGAGTATGAAGTGCGCAATCTGACAATCATCGATGAGTCATCCTCTGCTCTTCTTGAAACTCCAAACCTCAAATTGCGCCTCTTCGGTCTAGGAGGAGCCGTACAAACACGCAAGCTTTGTATGTTACTCGCGTTACCAGGTGCTGACGATTGCAGTTGATAACGGTGCGACTGCGGGTGTTTCTGAGAGGCCACTAACACCAGGGGAAGGATTTGCGACCATCGCTGGTGGACAGGGAACGATGTGGACCACAGCATTGCAGATCGGCGAACTAGTGGACACAGCACAGCGAGTGCGTGCGCATCATGTGACTGAGGCTTACAGCAGCTGTACAATCCCGCGGAGACGCGCGTACTTATCACATCGTCTTCCGTCATGCGAACGGGGTTGCTGTCCCTACTTGCTCTATCGCTGAAGGCGGATCTTACTATCTCAGGCGGTCTTCATTGTGAGATGGCCTATTCGTTTGCCCTGACACTCGCAGTCCGCTATCCGGCATCGCTGAACGACTATGCGGTTAACAGAGACTTTGAGGCATATCGTCAAAAGCTTGTTGCTGCCCGCGATGACTTCATTGGAGTTTATGACGTCGTGAAGGATAGGGTGGAGAACATTCTAAAGTCGGTGTTCGTGCAATAGAGGTGTGCTGATGTTGCAGCGAGCAGCAGCAAGTCCTTCTGAGGAAGGTCCTTGCAATGGCCCAGAAGATCCCTACTTCTGATGATAACTCGTGGACAAACACCTGGCACTGGAGCTTGACGTGAGCGCGTGGCAATAGTCACGTTTAGTTGTGCAGTACTCATGGCAGCGACGCACTTTGTGGCCACCTATTACTGGCGATTACCGAAGGCCGGGTTTCAGCAGAGCTTCGAGGCAATGGCAAGCGATCCGGGATTAGACAAATTGCTTACATTCAGGACTCAATTTCGCACATCGCACCAACCAGGCAATGTCTCCCCCTTCAGCACCGAACCCCGGTACCAATGTTCCATTGACACAGGTCTCTCGTTCAGCCGCTGAAGTGCCTCGAACTTCAGTGCCCCTGAAACCTACCGCCGTTGGTGTGCCAACGAAGCCAGTTCCAGCTAAACCCATCTCCGCACCAATCAAGCCTGGAAATGCGGCAGGCACTAAGGCGAGCGGGGCGGTGTCCAGAGGTTTTGGACGAGGCCAGACTACTGCGACAACTACAACCACCTCCGCGCCGCTATCAGCGAAGGGTGAAAAGGCTTTGGAATCGAGCATCACAAAGGACGTTGGTCAGAAGCCTTCCAAGCCTGCTGCTACAGCGAGTGCGAACACGTTGTCAAAGGATAAGGATACAAAGAAGGATGGCGAGAGGCGCACGAGCAACGGCGAGAAGGGAGACGCTGAGGGTGGCGCCGAGACCCCAAAAACTGGGCCGCAGACGCCGAAGCGCTTTTCACTCTACCTGAAGGGCTTGCCGATTCCGACGTCGGAAGCCGACATCAAGTCATTCTTTGGCACAGAGGCAGACAAGGTTGGTGCAGCTGATCCTAGGGAGCGCGGGCTGACCGTCCAGATCATCGCTGTTAAGCTTGTGTATGATGCCACCAAAAGGCAGAAGAACTTCGCATATGTTGATTTCAGCAACGAAGCGGATCTTCAGGAGACGCTCAAGTCTCATCCATCCGGCGTGAGTACCGTCATCAGCTGAAACAGTGAGACTCACCTTCAGACGATTCGTGACTCCTCGATTACTGTTGAAATCTCAAATCCGCCGATCCGAGGAATTTCCGAGCGTGGCCGGGGGCGGCGTCGTGGTGGCCGCGGAGGTAGCGCCTCGTCCAAAGATGGTCCGAAGGGGGATGGCAGGACGGACCGAGCTGGTACACCAAAGGTTGAGCATGCTAAAGGCAATGAGAGGTGAAGACATAGAGATGCGTTGTTCCGAAGCAACATTTGCATTGTTATATTGGCAGAATACCATGCACAAATAGTGTTGGTTGGGTGTGACAGGAAGTTCGTCGATCCGGTGCCTACAATTTCCGGAGGACAACCACATCTGTGCTGTACTTATAGGGGAACATTCCCTTCTTGTGTTGGCGTCAGTAGTGTGTTGCAATTCAGTTCAGTACACCTTACTTTCTCGTCCAGCCATTCCTTATCGCCACTCTGGATGGCTTGACGAAGTTGCTTCTCGACCTGGGCACGCTTGTCACCATGAAGATGTGCCACAGTCATATACGATTTGGAGAAAATGCGCTCCAGTACCTGGTCCTCTGTCATGGCCATTTCCCATGCGAAATGGCTTTCGGCAGGCAATGAGAACAGTTCTTTGCACGCTTCGGTGTCAAACATGGAGCGCCACTGCATTCGGTAATACTGTGGCGAGCCGAGATCCAAAGGCTGATATATGTCGCGAAGTCGTTTGTGCCATGCATCTTGATTAGACTCAATATTCCACACCAGGACAAGGGGTGCCCCCCTCTTTAGATACGACGCAATCTCCCGCTGGTAGTGACATCAGCAAAATGTGACGGTAGGCCGCAGTAGAGCTTACCAGGGCAGCGTCGTGATCAGGACACCAGTGCCATGCCTGAGCAATGATGACAGCGTCGGCAGAATCCTTCGGTGCGCCCGCCTTGCTCAAATCGTCAAAGCCTCCTTCAACAATGCGCACCTCTGTCGAGCCCAGCTTGTCTTTCGACATTCTAGACAAACTCTTCTCAAAGGTGGCGCGCATTCCAGCGCTGGGCTCCACTGCCATGAGGCTTTTCAGTTCGAAGGACGGATATGCGGGTGTTGGGGGGTGCAAGAGAAGTCGACTGAAGATTCCAGTCCCGGCGCCTGGCTCGATCACTGACGCACCCCTCTTGCCACCCATTGCACTGTAAATGTGGGCCAAAGCTTCCGCAGGGTATGACGGCCGTGCTCTGTCGTACAGTCATCAGTTGAGCGCACCACCATGTTTCATACAAGTTCATTGGTGCCTTCCGCGAAGCCTTGGGCCGCAACGCTGTGAATCTGAGGGGAGTTTGAAGTGGCGAACAAACCCATCTTGAAACTCTGGCTTCTGTGCGCGCGAGCGAATTTCGTGAGCATTACTTTGGTGATGGTTGAACACAATATGTATGACAAGTAACGGTGAGAGCCAAGATCACCGGCAGATAGCCCATTAACCGGGCGGCATCGGGCCGATCAGCCATGGAGCCAGCCTTGCATCAGTGACGACATTTCGAGTCGTCGGTCAACTCCGGCCTGACTCACAGATAAATGCCCACTTGGGTTGCAAGTCGATCGAAGCGCCGTGTTCGCGTTCGCACAGTTGCAACACCATCCAGTACGCAAGCTACAGCAATGTCCGTTCCCCTTCCACAGAAGATCTCCTCCAACAACCCTATCAACGAGCAGGCTGTCGTAGATACCGTCCACGATTTAGGCGTCACTTTGGACCCGAGCAAGGTTCACGAATACACAAACTTTCTCGAAGGGATATGGGAGATTTGGAACCGGGTCGACGCGATGCCGGACTATGTTCCCAGCGTCGACAAGAAGCGATTTCCCCGTAAGGAAGTTCGCCAACCCACTGTTGAAGAAAATCCTTACAATGCCTGGGCGTGGAGGGTGCATATTCAAGGCGACCAGCAACCTGGCCTCCCGCTCAGTGGGCGGACTGTCTGCGTCAAGGTGAGCTAGAATGGTGATGGAAAGATTGTATCATGACTCAAATACCAGGACAATGTCGCTGTGGAAGGTGTACCCTGTCTGCTGGGTACAGACTTCATTAAGGATTGGGTCCCCAATACAGATGCCACAGTGGTCACACGCATTCTCGAAGCCGGAGGCAATATAGCGGGAAAGGCTGTGTGTGAAAACCTTTCGCTGTGGGGTGCGTCCGACTCTTCATCAACAGGGCAGATCGACAACCCGTACGGTAAAGGCTACTCTGCAGGAGGCTCCAGCTCAGGGACCGCAGTCCTTGTGGCTCGTGGAGAGGTGGATTTGGGAATCGGCGGGGACCAAGGTGGTTCCATTAGGATACCCGCCAGCAAAACCGGCATCGTTGGGCTCAAGCCCAGCTTTGGACTTGTACCTTACACGGGCATAGCGAGCTTTGAAGCAACACTGGACCATACCGGACCAATGACAAAGGTAAAGAGAATCCTGTGACTTTAGTTGACCTAACGCCGAGACCGTTCTTGACAATGCCATTCTTCTTCAAGCCATTGCAGGGGTGGATGGTATTGACGATCGCCAACAGGCGGGTTGTCCCGTTCCAGGAAATATACCCGACTATCCCAAGCTGGCAAGGAGGGGTGTGGAAGGCTTGCGCGTTGGACTGCTGGCTGAAGGGTTTGATTGTCCCCTTCACGACAGGCGCGTCAGCCGACTGGTAGAAGCAGCTGCAAACAAGCTGGCCTCATTGGGTGCCACGGTTGACAGAGTGTCTGTCCCGATGCACCGCAATGGCCCAGACCTTTGGGCCATAATCGGCCGCATGTCTGCGGTCATGTCATGGGGTGGCAAGGCCTGCGGCCGTAGGCAACTGTATCTGGATGACTTGACGGAGAAGATGGTCCCAATGACCCAAAACAAGTTTGATTCCCTCTATACATCCGGGGTTAACACCCTCATCAACGGCCACTACGCCTGGAAACATATGCCTCCAACACTGCTGGGCAAGGCTTACAACCTTGTACGCAAACTTCGGGATGAGTATGACATTGCATTCGCAACTCATGATGTCTTAATCATGCCAACGATCCCATTCCTTGCTCCACGACTGGCCAATGCACACGCAAGCGCAACTGTCCAGATGGCAAGCGCAACAGGCTTGACCACCAATACCTCCCCGTTTAACCTGGTAAGTTGATGGGCAAGTGGATCAATGAATGAATTGAATGAAAAGCTTCTGTCACACGTGTAGGAACCATCCTGTGGTTATAATGGGTACCTTAGTGTCTCCACTGTCTCCATAAATAGCATGGGTCTTGCACTGTGGTGCCAACTGAGCTGATACACCACCCACAGACAGGCTTTCCTGCGTTGAGTATCCCGGTTGGGCAATTGGCGGCCAATGACGACAGAGACGTACTCCTGCCAGTAGGAATGCAGGTCGTGGGGAAGCTGTACAATGAGGACTTGTTGTACCGTGTTGGGTATGCGTGGGAGCAAAGCTTCGACTGGAAGACATTCGGGTTAGATAATATGTAGAGCCGAATCACCGCAATCAGCTTTAGGTTGCGGTACCCGGTCCCAAGGGACGCCGATGCGACGCCCATGCATTTGAGTCTAACCTGCTGATCTGCCGATGCTCAGATATGAGCAGAATAGAGACGGGTTTGTAAGGCGGCCTAAGCGCGTCTGACGGTCTATGCCAACGGTCCAACGGTCGTGGGTTGTAATCACAAGGTGAAGGCACATCACCACAGTGCAACATGCCAGGGAGTTGCGGAGTGTTTGAGTGGCGTTACATTCGGTGAGCCCCCAAGGACCGAAGTGCTGTTAATGCTTGCAATGTCTGACTTCTGCCATCACTGCTTGGATGAGTTGGAATGTAGCCCTATTATTTACAAATACCTAAACCACGGAACATCAATTGAATTACTTGTAGTATGGATAATTACAGGACGTGATAGGTATGACTGGTACATGCCGTACCTGAATGCCTATCGGCGGGTTGCGAAGACGCGAGTGCGAGGACGCACGCCGCCAGGATCAGCTGGGCCATGGGTCGCCGGCCGCGGGACCGAGACGCACACAGTCACGTACAGCTGAGGAATGAGCGTAACGCAACGCCACAGCGACTCCCATGCAACCATCCCGGCCATCTCTGCATCCTTGACTGCTTCCTTTGAACACATTTTGGGTACTTTGCTCACCTATCCACGTCTCATGAGTGCATATATGTGGTGTCAGAAGTGCACATGGACAGTTCGTGCAGTGCCTTGTTCAAGGGCTCCATCCTGGGTCCTTCCATTGCCCTTTGCTTCAGCGCTTCGGAGAACTAGTCCACATGTGTACTTGTGTTTGTTAGATCGATCGGTCATTTCGGTCTACATGAACACGAGGATCCAAACGCCAAGCATGGCCACGCATGCCGTTCACCACGTCAAAGGACACAGCAAAGTAAAGGGCACACAGTGGTACCAAATGGATGAAGACGCTGATGCGTTGATGCACACAGCACATACAGTCTGTCTTTCATTGTGATTTCGGACGCACGCCGCCCCCCTGCTCACATCTGTTGCCGCAACCAAGAAGGTCAACCCTGCTGTGGTAGATCTTATCCTTCCTCCTCTGTGCAGCCGTCCACCAGGTTTTGGAGCAAGCGGCGAAACAAGGACACTGTGAAGTGGGGACTTGTTGGTCAGGGAGTAAGTCAGCGCGATCAGCGCACGGATCACACGTCGCGTCTTGACCCCAACAACGTCCGTTCCACACGGGCACTTTCCATACAACACTACCTTCCAACCAATGTTCCCTTTCAAGGCGGTATTACCGTTGTGCGCCTGAGCGGCTTGCACAGCCCTCGACCAAAGGAGGTTCAACTAGCACGCTTCTCACCTATACACTCCCCACTTTCTCACTCGTTCTGACTTCTGCTCTGATCACACTCTTTCACTCTTTACCTGTTCCTTTTATCACCTTTGGCACTTTATACCCTCGTTTTGACTTCCTTGGTTCCACTTCGGTTCTCACTTCTTTCCTCCTGCTTTCGCGGCCGGCGGTTTATCTTCCCAGGCAAGTGATGGCCTTCATGCTCATTCCTTTCCTTTTGCTGGCATCGACAGCAGTAGCGGGGTTAAATCATTTGCGTTCTCGCCCGGCTCATACCGCCGAGGTCATTCGACGCGCGCAGGCTTCTTCGGATTTCACTTTGGAACAGAATGCACCTGCAGGAGGCTTCCAAGTCATTGGTGACTCTGGGGTGTCCGCCCAAATGATGTTCCTCGGCACCAAAAACACTGTCTTTATCCTCGACAAGACTGAAAACAACACCATGACTGTTACCACCAACGGCGTCACACATGCTGCCTGGGGAACGTACTTTGACCTGCGCACCAATGAGGCCACTGCTATGGAAGTTACATCTAACAGCTTCTGTGCTGGCGGCTTCAGTCTTGGTGATGGCTCATATGGGACGTGGGGTAAGTGTTCAAAGCTGAGCCAAGTTTGGTGGACAGTCACCGTTGCTTGAGCACTCAGGCTGACAATCGCGTAGGTGGCAACCAACCGGTTACGTACGACGGCGTTGCTATCAAAGACACCCCTACGAAGGCAAACCCATACGGAAACACTGACGGCGGCAAGGCGGTTCGTGCCATCGTTCCCTGCGACGATGGAACATGTGGTTGGCAGGAGGGCGGCGATGCCTTGACAATGGCTGTGAGTCACGTTCTGAGCCAAGTCAAGCAAAGGCAACTGCTAACCGACAGGAAAAACGTTGGTACCCAACAATTGAGGCGTTGGGTGACGGATCTGTGATTGTCCTCGATGGCGATGCCAACGGAGGGTGGGCCATTACAAGGGTAAAGTTTGCTGACGACGTAGCTATGTAAGCACCTTTGCACAGAACACGCCAAGTTACGAGTTCTGGCCCAAACAGGCTTCTGGCGCAATTTACATGGCATTCCTGAACGACACTGTCCCAGCCAACCTCTTTCCCTTGACATGGCTACTGCCAGGTGGCAAACTGTTCCTTCAAGCCGCGTACCGCACAATCCTTTACGACCTCGACAGTCGCCAAGAAATACCGCTGCCCGATATGCCTTACGCCATGCGCGTGTATCCCGCCTCTGGAGCCGCTGTCATGCTCCCCCTCACACCTGCCAACAACTACCAGGCTGAACTTCTTTTCTGCGGTGGTTCATCGGTAGACCTCAGCAACTCTACGGATGGTGGAGCCGGCTTCGACGTCACAAAGGTGCCTGCTGATAACACATGCGTTCGCATCCGCCCTGAGGACAAGACTCCCGTGTATGAGGACGACGATCCCCTTCCTGAGGGTCGGAGTATGGGCCAGCTCCTCTACCTTCCGGATGGTACCCTGTGGCTGGGCAATGGCGTGGCTATGGGAACCGCGGGCTATGGTGACCAACACTTCTCCATTGGCCAGAGCTATGGGCAGGAGCCCATTTACATGCCGGCTGTATACGAGTAATATTAATAATACTAACCTTTTGGCTGACAGTAGCCCTTCAGCTCCAGCCGGGAAGCGATTCTCTCGCAAGGGACTGTCTCCATCGGACGAAGAGCGCATGTACCACTCGACAGCCATTCTTTTGGCAGACGGAGCGATCCTTGTCTCTGGAAGTGGGTTCTGAGGGTTTGAACAAAAGCACTAACATCAAGGCAATCCCAACAAAGATGTTACAATGGAAACATGGGCTACAAAGTACAGCGTGGAGAAGTGGTACCCTAAGTGGTACAACAGCCCACGCCCTCTTCCGAGCGGCTTCCCAAAGTCGCTTTCATACGTGAGTTCTCGCTCGCAAAACAAAAAGAAAAAAGAAACAGCTTCATACCGTCGTCCTAACAATCCCACAGGGTGGTGCTCCCTGGAACCTCACTATCACAAATAAGAATGTGGATCCCACCACAATCAAGGTTTCTGTGGTTCGCACTGGTTTTAGTACGCACTGCATGAACATGGGCCAACGCTATCTCGAGCTCGGAGTCTCGTACAAACATGACAAAGAGACTGGGGAAATTACTGTAATTGTTTCACAAATGCCTCCCAACCCCAACATCTTCCAGCCAGGCGCGGCGATGATTTTCCTTGTTGTGGACGGGGTGCCCTCAATGGGAGAGGTGAGTCGTTACTTTAGCGGCGCGCCTCCGCTGACAATCTAGATGGTTATGATCGGCTCTGGCAAGATCGCTCAGCAGCCCATCAAAAAAGAGACTGTCCTTCCCCAGCCGCAGGTCGTGGAAGTTGTGATCGAGTCAGGACACACAAGTACCATAAAGACCACAGGCGCCAAGCCTACAGCGGGGATCGACTCTGCTGTTCAGAAATCTGCAGCGCTTTCATATCTTTCTGTCCCCTTCCACCTCATTACACTCGTCCTGGTATTGCCTATCGTCTGGATGTAGCGTCCCTCCGAATCTTCGATTACGCTCCTTACGAATCGCCTCAGGCTTGGACGTTCCACTCTTCCCCCTCATGGTATAGTTAATACAGGCTCAATAGATGTCAATAGTTACGTGTGCAGCGATGAACAATGCCAGCCTGTTTGCTCCATTCAGAACACTTGAAAGAGTGCTGTTCGCTGAGAATAAATCTGATTAGCTCATGAAATATGCACTTCATCGAATTAACGCCGTACTGAAATCAACGAATCAAATCATGTTCTGCCATGACTGGTGGGCGTAATTCACGATGCACATTGTCATACTCAGTTCACGGCCTACAAAGGTGTGCCTTCCTGTCGCTGCTGCCCGCTTCCTTTATGCACCTGATCCTCACCGCCTTGTGTCAGACCGATTTGATGCCATGTCGAGGTCTCTTGCCGAGTGATTTCGCGCAGCGCCATGGTGGCATAGGATGACTTGCCCAACGACCACGATATCTTGAGCGCCTGAAACTTGCCATGGGGATCGTTTGGTACAGGTGGATTCAAGCCCAAGACTCTGTCCTCATCTGATTGTGATAGAGGCAAGTCGGTGTCGGTGTAACGAATGTGCTCCCAGGAAACATTGGACGGCTGGTGAATGATTTTTCGATAGGAGCCAGGAAGAGAATATTCACTAGATGGTCAAATGGATGAACCTCAAAGTACGACCTACCGCTGATCTCGCCGCATTCTGCGAGGATCGAGTCCATCGGCGGACAGGATCTTGTTGTATAGTTCCGCTATAGCGCCTCCCGGATAGTCAACATGCCACCCTGGCAACGGCATGACTACGTCGGCCAAGCGATAGCAATGCGCGTTGTCGGTAGTCAACTCTTTGACTTCGCGCGTTACAGCGGCTTGCGGCCTTTTACCACTGTCCAGATCCTCTGTCTCGTCAGCCCGTTCAATGCAGAGGCTGCTCACCGTCGTCATCTAAATCATCAGCATACACAAGGTCTCCAGGTAGTGCCGAGGTGTTGGACAGTTTGATTCGCTCTGAGACAACCAAGTTCCAGATATAACTTTGGTACGCATGCACATACATGCTTCGCAAGTTGCGAGGGATCTCCAGATTCAGCCATTCAGCGCCTGCCAAAATCACTCACGTTATTCAACGCCCCCAGCCTGTCCTCCATTCGATTCCCCTTCTTCCAATGCTCCCAAATTGCCCTTTCAGCTACAGCTCTGCGAGGCATGATCTCAAGAGCTTTCGTGACGTCTTGGTCCTCGAGCCAAGCCAAGCGGGCCCTTGCACAGTCTGGATGCTCGCCCTCTCGCAAAGACAAGATGGAATCAATCGCATCGCCCCACTGTTGCTTCAGGAGAAAGAGACCCGTGACGTGGGTTGGCACGGTGGAGGTTCCAAATCGCTGCATCCCTTTGAGTTAGCAGTTGATTGATCGATCCCCTGAACACTCACCGTAAAAATTGATGAAGCCTCGATCGCGAACCGAAGCCATTGCGGCATCCACGGCCGTGGAATCAACTTCCTGCACATTGCTGTTTCATCAGAATCAGGTCACCCACATCATTCTTACCGTAATACGATGGTGAAATGATTGCCTTTCAGCATTCCCAGATCCAAAGGCGCTGCTTCGTAGGTCATATCTCCCACTCGGCTACCCCTCTGACCTCGTTCTGTCGTAGCCTCTTCTTCAGACCGCCGTCCAGCCTTGACGCCATTCACTGACTTCCAGACCTGCTGGGTTGTCATGTTGCCTCGTTTCAAAGATACGCGCTGAACTGTTACAGCTCGTTTATCCTTGGTTCCGCAAACGCTGAGGTCCTTGGAATGCACATTGAGTAGTCGGGAAATGTGACCCAAACAGTCCATGGTCTCTCGGTTTGACTTGTGTAGAGTAAAGTGGATGTATGGTGGTAGTTTAGATCGTGCTGCAAAGTCAACAACGCAATGGTGTAGCCCACGAACTCTTTGATTGCTGACGCCCGCTGCGCTTGTGTGCCCATCGAATAACCAGCCGCTGTCCCTCGTTTGGCACATCTCGCGAGGAAGTTTCGAATGCCCCGTTGAGGAGCTCCCGAATTGTCCGGTGGGCCGCCGTTCGTGCTTCTTTGTCCGCCATAACCTATTATCTGTTACATCATCGACGACAACGGACACTTACCTGAGATAGGACCTCACGATTATCCACTGGGGGCCAAGAGCCACTGTTCTGGCTTTCACTTGTAGGTTCCAAGTTCATAGCCATTTCTTCTTCGCTGGGAGTTTGCAGCGACTGCGAGGGTCGAGCGCCCCATCCTGCGTCCTGTTTGGGCTTGGGGCTTCGTCCTTCCATCAAGAGGGAATGCAGCGCAACAATTGTCTCATCTGAGAGATGCAAACGAAGCGGTGCTGTGGCAGCCGAGGGCCAAAGAGGATGGTCTCTGAACTGCAGTTCCGTAGGAAGTCCAGCCGGCTCCTGCTGTCCTTCCTCGCATGATGCTTCATCTGCCGGGGTCTGAACGGCGGGGATCCGCTTCTCGGTCTGTGGTTCTTCTGGTTTGCCAATGTCTTTCAAATGAATTATGTCCCCTTTTAGGGATATTTCGTTTACGAGGAAGTCTGTGAAGCTGCCCATGAGCATACTGGCTACACACCACAATCACCGTTGCTTAAACACGCCGTGGACGCCCGGAAAGTCACCGTCGCCAAGATATCCAATAATGCCAACCTCTGGCTCCCCCACAAAGCCTAAACGTGGCGCCAAATCAACTTTGTTCCCCGTGACGGCCTCCAAGGAAGCTGGAAGCACGGGGAGCTGGGGCTTAAGACCGAGTCGAGAAACAGGTGGGGGCACATCCTGTCGGCTTGTCAGGCTGGTTGTGACAGTACCGCCCGTCCGCGGACGCTTCGCAGCCGACCCTGCCATCTCTTCGGCCCCATCATGCGGCCGCTTATCTTGCGACGGACCTGACATGTCACCGTAGTGTCCGTCAGGAGGTGCGTTTGTTGACATTGCACAACGACAACAAGAATTTCGACGGTGCGCACTCTGAGTGGAGGTTCAGAGGCAAGTCATTGACAATGCCACGTCATGACACAAGCTGATAAGCTGATTCACTACTGTTATCAGTCAGAGCCCCGTCGGCCGTTAAGACCATAACAGATATTATTCCGAAGCATACTCGTTCACGGTGTTCTCTGACACCGCAGGAGCCACTGTAAGGTCTGTTGCTGTCATGAGCATTTCCGAAGATTTGGAGCTGGTTTCTAATTGACGAGAACTGCCACTATCTCTCGTCCTCAGCCCTGAGCCCAGAGGCCAAGCCTCCGGATTTTGAACCAGGGCCAATAGCTAATCATTTGTTATACAATATGTCGACGCAGCAACAGCCATTGTAAACTGGGCTTGGCCCCGTGGAGCATAACGTCACCTGTCAGATGTTTTCGTGGGGCCAACAAGTGGGGCCGACGGTAGAAACCACGTACCACACTCGTCAGCGCGCGAGCGCGTCAGCATCAGGGTCAGGTGATGCGAAACACGGTGACACGAGCTTTATTTCATACTGGAACGAGTATGAGGGAACGCCAACCACTGGCACTGGACGGTGGCAAATGCACGTATACACCGAAAGCTTTTACGCTAGACGCTATACGCTATCGCTTGGCTTATAGTATGGTTGTGCTAGCAGTCCGTGGCCTTGCGGGCGTGCGTGGACAAAAGACGAGGGCGATCGAGGGGATGACCTGTTTATCGGCCCAGACGTCCGCGAAGATCCGAAGATTTTGCACCTTGTAGTGCGTGGTAGGCCCAGTTTGGCAGCTCGAGTCGGACTGGACTGGCTGGCTGGGCTTTGACGACTCAGCACTGCAAGTCATTGAGCCGATGACAAGGGAAAAGCCACTGGCATCTACAAGTGGTTTTCGGCGTTTTAGGAGGAACCCAAGGGGAAATTGTGAGGGCTGGACAAAATCCGAGTAACTCCGCTCGGCCGGCGCAATGCTGCAATCAGCAATCAGGTTAGAAGACGCGAGGAAAGGCCACAGGTAGAGTTTAGGACGTGCTTGCGAGTTGCCGGAGTCTGCACAGCTACAGTGGCAAGTAGGTAATTAGTGTGCACTGCAGCTACAAGGGCGCTGGTCTACAGTTGCAAGACTGTTACAACCTATGGGCCCAGAGCTACAGGCGTACAGCGTGTACAGCCAAGGGAGGATGTACGTGTGCACGTATGCACGTATGCACGTACGCACGTACACGGTCACACGGCCGTGGCAGCAGAGCCCATGCCGACCGGGATTAGAGGCAAACGAGTGTGCTTGTTGCTTGCGGATTGGAACCAAGCTCCGGTTCAAACGAGCCGGTGGCCCGGTACAAGTCGAGCCGGATGGTCGGCAGCATAAAGTAGCCGAAGGCCACACGCTTTGGAAACAAACCCGGTCCAAGTGGCCCGCTGGCCGGCTGGGCCGCCTCTGGCCGACCGAGAGGGAGAGAGGGTGCCAGATTGCCCTGGGCTCCTGGGCTCCTTTGACGCGGGGGAACATGACCACCGCTGTCTGCGTGCCCATTGCCACCACTATGCACTGTAATTCTGTAAACGCCTCACTAGCTACACCGCCTTATCCGCCACAGCCACAGCCACTACAACCGTATAGGCCGTATTTTCGGTGGATCTGTCATCGGTCGGAGCGGAGTGCACACCTCTCATCCTGCGGCCTGTAGCAGTGGCAACAGAGTGGAGTGGAGCGCGAGTCACTCAACACACCCCGTCGTGCAATAGGCTCTAGGCTCCTAGCTCCTAGCTCCTAGCTCCCAGCTCCTCGGCTCCATCCCCACTCGGCGCCCCTCTTTGTAGTACCCGCGCCTCCTCCCTCTGGACACTCGCTCGACCCTTCCCATAAATAGGACCGCTCCAGACCAAGCTCACACTTTTCCCATCTACACTTCTCGCTCTTGTCACTCGACACCCCTACATACAGTAACTCAGAACAGCTAGCACACACAATCATGCAGGACGAAATCAAGGCCTTCAAGGACGAGGTCAAGGCCACCGAGGCTTTCTTCAAGGTAAGCCTTTGCGCGATGCCATCTCCGTCACCTCACCCTGCCCATCGCTGCCCCCTTCAGAGGTTGACCCATTCCACAGCAGCCCCGTTTCTCTCGCACCAAGCGTCCCTACACCGCCGAGGACGTTGTTTCTAAGCGTGGTACCATCCAGCAGAAGTACCCCTCCGACATCACGGCTCAGAAGCTCTTCAAGATCCTCGAGGCCAAGGCCCGTGGCGAGGGTGGTGGCTGCTCGTTCACCTACGGCGCGTGAGTTTATGGCGTCGGCAGCGCCGTGTCACTAGGTCGCTGGCTAACGTTCTCCAGCCTTGACCCCGTCCAGGTTACCCAGATGGCCAAGTGGCTCGAGTGTGTTTACGTCTCTGGCTGGCAGTGCTCTTCGACTGCCAGCGCCAGCCTGGAGCCTGGACCCGACCTTGCTGGTGTGTATAACATTCATAGTATCCGCTGTCCATGTGCTGACTGCATATAGACTACCCCTCGAACACTGTCCCCAACAAGGTTGCTCAGCTCTTCACTGCGCAGCTCTACCATGACCGCAAGCAGCGTTTCACTCGCACCGGTGCCATTGCCAAAGGCGAAGACCCGGGCAAGTACATCGACTACCTCCGCCCTATCGTTGCCGACGCCGACACCGGTCACGGTGGCCTTACTGCCGTCATGAAGCTCACCAAAATGATGGTCGAGTCTGGCGCCGCCGGTATCCACATTGAGGACCAGGCGCCAGGCACCAAGAAGTGTGGTCACATGGCCGGCAAGGTCCTCGTCCCCATCTCGGAGCACATTAACCGTCTTGTTGCCATGCGTTTCCAGTGTGACATCATGGGTACCACCAACCTTGTCGTCGCCCGTACCGACTCGGAGGCCGCCACGCTCATCACCTCCAACATCGACCCTCGCGACCACCCCTTCATCCTCGGCTCGACCAACGAGTCGCTCCCCCCCCTCGTCGACCTCATGAACGAGGCTGAGGCTGCGGGCAAGAACGGCGCTGTTCTGCAGAAAATCGAGGACGACTGGATCGCCGCGGCCAACCTCCAGCTCTACCCAGACGTGCTTGCCAATGCTCTCAAGGCCCAGGGCATCGACCCCAGCAAGTTCAAGAAGGAGGCCGCGCTTCTTTCCCATGCTGAGGCTACCAAGCTCGCTAAGTCTTATGGCCTCAAGAAGCTTCCCTTCTTCGACTGGAACGCACCCCGGACCCGTGGTAAGTCTTCAAGTGTTGCGATATCCGGAACGTAAAGATTGACGGTCCAGAGGGTTACTTCCGCTACCAGGGAGGAACTGCTTGCGCGGTTAACCGCGCTGTTGCGTTTGCGCCGCACGCCGACCTCATCTGGATGGAGACGAAGAGCCCGATCTACGCTCAGGCCAAGGAGTTTGCGGACGGCGTTCACGAAAAGTGCCCGGGCCAGTGGCTTGCGTACAACCTCTCGCCGTCGTTCAACTGGGACGCTGCTGGACTCGGCCCCAAGGAGATGAAGGAGTTTGTCTGGGAGCTCGGCAAGCTGGGCTTCGTGTTCCAGTTCATCACCCTGGCTGGTCTCCACTCGAACGCCTACATCTCCGACCTCTTCGCGCAGAACTTCGCCAAGGAGGGCATGAAGGCTTACGTCGAGCTCATCCAGCGCAAGGAGCGCGACCTCGGCTGCGATGTCCTCACCCACCAGAAGTGGTCGGGTGCCGACTACGCCGACTCGCTTCTCATGACAGTGACGGGCGGAATCTCGTCTA
This sequence comes from Cutaneotrichosporon sp. PT3311B, assembly GCA_023627985.1. Taxonomy (NCBI): domain Eukaryota; kingdom Fungi; phylum Basidiomycota; class Tremellomycetes; order Trichosporonales; family Trichosporonaceae; genus Cutaneotrichosporon; species Cutaneotrichosporon sp. PT3311B. Next base: position 1,001,478 of record JAMALP010000003.1, on the reverse strand, counting down.
CGGCAGCCATGGGAGCTGGCGTGACTGAGAACCAATTCGCCAGCAAGAACAAGTTGTAAAAGCAGTACAGAGTGTACTTGATACCTAGAAGATGTCTCCATGCAGCACGATACGCAAAACTTGACGTTGGGAAGAGGAGGTGCCACTAAAGGCCCCATTACGTAATGTGGACCTGTTTTTCGCGCCCGTGGTTAGTTTCATAGAGGGATGCCATGATGCCAGAATTCCGCAGAGAGAGCCATGAGCAATCACTGCTGAACAGAATCCTGTGCTTATGCGTGCTCGGGCGCCACTTATTACATACTCGGGAGTTTGGGAGGTCCGTACTCAATCGGCATTCGAGACGTGCTTACTGAGTATAGCGAACATTGTTGTAACTGTACACACCGTACTGTATGCACTCCCTCATACTGTACTGGACTGGTCTTGTACTGCAAGGGTACCTACTACGATGCTGGTTCTGTGCTGTACGGTAGCGGTACTGCGCGGCTGTGCGGTACTGTGCGGCTGTGCGGTACGGTACGGTACGGGTACGGTGCCGTATCGGTACTGCGGTACTTGTACTCTACTGTTCTGGGCTGTACCAGGTCTGTACTGGGCTGTACGGGGGCGAGGCTGCGTACAGTACGGTCGATACTGTGCAGTACGGTACTGCCGGAACTGCTCGGCAATGCATTGTCAGGTGCTGTGCTGTCGTACAGGACTGTATAGTATCGGTGTCTCCTGTTCTCTGTGAAAGCTGGCAAGCATCAGTATTACAGCTCAGCCCATCGCGGGCCGGTGGCCCATATTGCAATCACTAGACTGTAGAAATCTATAAAGGAGCGCGACGTCCCCGCTCCCGCACAGTTTGGGACACCCCAGTGAGCTGCTAAGCAGTTTGTGACGCCAATAAATAACAGAGACGTCCGTTACATCGTCAGTAGTCAGATCCGTTCGACGCCGAATCTGCCGCATCCAGAACAAACACAACTTATGCAGAAGACTTTACGGCGCTAAGATATTGGTGACGAGACTCGCGAGCGTCAGTTGCCCCCTCAGCGCGGGAGTACGGCGTCCACTTCGGTTCGTCTTGGAAGAGCCGCATAGCCGTGATGTCGTTGCCCTCGTCGACGGTAAAGCGATGGTAAATTCTGCTCGTGAGCAAAAGCTAGCCGTTCATCAGCTCACCCAGGCGGAAGCACAATAAGATCTCCCTTCTCCAGGAAAATGCGGATCCAACGCTTGTCGAGCTGGCCCACGCCACCTCGTCGTCAACTCTGCACGAATACCAACAACCTACCGCGGACATCAAAAAAACCGGACCCGTCTAAAATGTAACGAATCTCTTCGTCGTCATGGAGGTGTCTGTAATGAGCAATGGCCCTGCGGCGGTAGAACAAACTCGTCAAAGAACGACTTGATCTTCGACTCGTAAGACTCCCCCAGTCCTTGTGGAGTCACGTTGATCTGGTCACGCTGTGCAAGTAAGTAGGACATCCCTAGTCCAAATTCCCTCACGTTCTTATATCCGCGTTCTTGAGCAAAGGCGTCAATTGATTCGTTCCACTTTCCGTTGGCATCAATAGGGATGTTGTGGTAGATGACGCCGAGCTCCGCAAGTGTGTCTGGGGAGACACGCTCACCCGAATCGTGGGCGAGCCGCTGGTCTCCACTGAGTGGTTAGCACGAAATTCATGATGTGTTATCATGGCTGAGCACTGACGGGATATCGTCGTAAAAGTATGCCCTCATTGCCGAGGTGAAGTGGAACGTGCGAGATGAGAAGGCAAAGTCAACGAGATGAAATGGTGAAGTCACCATAGGAGGTTGCCCCGGTGTGACAAATGACGCAGTTTTGACGGACTTCGCCGAAAACTCCGCTTGCCTCCACTACATCAACACAAACAAACCGCAACAAGTTGTCACGGTAACAGCCGCCTGCAGTCCCCAATTGACCTCGTCCTCACCATCACAGTCTCACTCAAACAGCGACACGGTTTGCACCTTTGCCATTTCGCATTTATCAAGTTATCGTGATGGCCTCTGCAAGCACAGATCAGTCGGCGGGGTACACCTTGCTCGAAAAACTTGGTACTGGTAGCTTTGGGACGGTCTGGAAGGCGTATGTCTACATCGGTATATTTGACTGCTCACAAGCTCAGGATCCACAACATGTCACAAAATGTGGTTGCAATCAAAATGATTGGTGCGTTCTCGTTAATAATGTTCACAGCTGATCTTTGGACAGACCTCGAGGCCACAGAGGACGACATCAGTGAAATCCAAGCAGAGATTAACCACCTCTCTACCTGCTCGTCCGATCAAGTAACGCGGTACTACGGCAGTTTCGTCAAAGGGTATCGACTATGGATCGTTATGGAATATCTTGCCGGTGGAAGCTGCCTCGATCTTGTGCGTGGATATTGGCTCAAATGCTGACGGCATAGCTCAAACCAGGGGTTTTTGACGAGCAGCAAGTGGCTATCGTTTGTCGAGAGTTGCTCCTGGGCCTTGACTACCTTCACTTCCAGGGAAAGATTCATAGGGACATCAAGGCGGCAAATGTCTTGCTTTCCGAGGACGGCAACGTGAAGCTGGGTAGGTCTGGGTAGGGGTATATGTGACTAATGATGTTTCAGCCGATTTCGGCGTCGCTGCCCAACTGTCCTCCCACAAGTCTCAACGCCATACGTTTGTGGGAACTCCTTTTTGGATGGCCCCAGAGGTTATTCAACAGAGGGGTTATGACGCGCGTGCAGACATCTGGTCCCTCGGGATCACTGCCATTGAGATGGCCAAAGGCGAGCCGCCCCTTTCTGAAAATCATCCAATGAAGGTGCTTTTCCTCATTCCCAAAGCTGATGCCCCTCGATTGGAGGGTTCGGGCTTTAGTTCCAACTTTGCCTCATTCATTGAACATTGTCTTCAGAAGGATCCTAAGAATGTGGGTAACTCGGAACAGGCCATTCACTGATCGCCGCCAGCGTGCTACTGCAAAGGAGCTGCTGAAACATCCGTTTATTAGTTCCGCAGGGAGGACAGGCGACTTGGTAAGGCTGGTCAAGCGCTACCAGAAGTTTCAAACCAATGTGGCTCGCGGGAAGCAGCCTGCACCGGACACAGGAACATTGATTGGCGGCGACACCGTTCGCACGGAGTGGGACTTTGACGAGACGATTCGCGGAACTGTTAAAGGCATACCGGTTCAATTAAATTTGGATACCGCTGAGGTGAAAGACTCTCAACAGCTGGGCCTTGCTGACTTTAGACCGCCAGCAATGCGGGGTCTGTGAAATCAGAGGCGACCATCAAACCTGCAATGGAACGTCATGAAGGAAGTCAAAAGTGCGTGATGATGCCTTGATGTCGTTCCGCAGCTCACAAGTAGCACCGCCAAGAGAGATGCTGGTGGCCTTGATACGACTGCTGCCAATCTTGTCGCCGCATTTCTCCTACCCGCCCTGAGCTCGGTATGTCTGTCGCGCGTAGAGGTGGGGAGCAATATTAACCCCTACAGTTGAGCTCTTTGGATGGCGATGCCCAGCAGTCCATCGCAAAGATTCGAGACGGATTCAAAGAGCTAGGAACCAGCAATCCTGCGGCCGTCACAGACGTTGTGACCACGGTGGTACGAGGCCTTCAACGGTGGGTCGCCCCCTTGTGCTGACATGGGTGTTAACGGCACCAGCGACACTGTCGATGGATTGAGTATCGACAAAGCGTCCCTTTTCAGTACATCTGCTTCAGTCGAAAGCAACTCCGATGTTCTGACAAACCGAAGCCCTTTGGCCGAGTTACTATTTCAGCGATGTGGGTACAAGGACATCATTCATGCTGACCGCTCGAGGGGTTGATGGTCGGCGAGCCCAAATGACTTAGCACTATTGCGCAGCGTATCGTAAACGTGCACGTGCACGTGCACGTATGTACTTGTCATTTTCTTAGTTCTGCCTCGTACACCTCTTGCTGATCGAGCCCACCAGCGACAATACAACGGCCCCAAGCAAAAGGATACTGTAAAATTCGGCTACGTAGATGTGCTTCATAAGAGCAAGACTGCTTCCTCAACATTGTCTTGATTGCACGCCTCGTTATTTCAGTCGGTAGAATAAGTGACTCTTAACGCGCATTTAAGCCGGTTGATCACTCGGTCGTGGGTTCGAGCCCCACACGAGGCTCTCAAAGTTTTTGGACATCATTTTGGCAGCACACTTTTTCATCCCTGTTCCTTTCGACCCTCCCGCCACCCAGCACCCAGTGCTGGCAAGGTCCCCCCCAAGTGCCAAGTGGCGAGTCATCAATTCGTCAGATCGTCAAATGGTCAAGCCGGCCGGCTCCACACTTTGGAACTTGCCCCTTTATCCCCCTCTGTTACGCCAACTACGCCACCCAAAGAGAACCAGACACCCCCCATCAGTCAGCCCCGGGGCACAGGCCGCAGCTAGCTACAAGCCCACAGGTCTCAGGCAACACGCCCACAGGCCCACAGCCCGCAGGCCACAGACCAACAGCTGCACAAACACGAAGAGGAGGCCATCTGATTTGATCTGTTGCTTTGAACATTGGAAACTTGGTTCAAGGGAGGTCTCTAAGGTGGATATCTCGGCAGCTACCTCACCGTGACCGGGAAGCCTGTATACAGCCTGCGCGCGGGGCACAAAGTCCAGCAGGTCCAGTGGTCAACTGGACTCGTTCCAACTCCACACACCACTCCCACTCTCAACCGTCACCCGACTGTGCCGCGTCCGACGGTTTCTCACCAGATCATCAGATTGGTCCTTCGTCGCACCATCGGATCCCCTCACTTTGCTCTGTTCTCAATCACACATCCTGCTCTTACCCATTGCTGCATACAGATACATTCCGTCCACTCTACCTCCTTGTCCACGTCTAGGCCCGTCGTAGCCTTGACATGTCCAAGCCAAAACCCGGACTTGGCAAGGGTATCGCGCGTACCCTTGCCGCTCATTCTAATCACACTGCGCCTGCGGCCGCCGTCATTCACCATCCCGTACCGATAACGTCGACAGTCACCTCTGCACGTGGATCAGGCTTGTATCACACTGCAGCTCATTCCCGTTCAGCAACATGGCTGTCGCCTGTGTCCGCTGCACCTGTTCACCTCATCCCGTTACCTCTGTGGGACGCCCCAGAGGTCGGCCGCAACTACAGCCGGTCGTATGCTACCTCGTCATCGGCCTTGCGCGCATCTGTCGAGCTTGCCAACCCACTGCCGCAATATCCTCAATACCTGCCTCCGTCCTTACTCTTTGATCGCCCTCGGACGTCCTTCCACGACTATGCGCAGTCAGCTCCTCCCCCCCCTCCGCCACCACCACCGACGACAGCGGCGATTCTGCGAGTTCCGTCGCCACCTCATCCCGCAAAGCAGGCAAGACCGGGGGAGGCCCAGACAGTGCTGGCACCATCTTCCCAACTGAATAGCAACTCAGCATCCACTGCAAGTCCACCATTCTCGTATATGGGCATCCGCTCCGAGCATGAGGATTTCCATACGCCGACGCCGCTTCCCGACCCCAATAACCTCAATCTCTACTCGTCGAGCTTGATATTCCACCTTGGATCAAGTGGTTCTGCCAAAGAGCGCTCAGCAATTCCGCCACGCCCAAAGCGCGCCGCGCCTCCTCCACCGCCTCGCACTCGTTCATTCCCGTTACCCGAGGTATCCCCTCCAACAAATCTTCAGTCTACGGCGGTTGGCGAAGATTCTTACTTTGCACGCGTCGACGGCGTCTGCGTGGCAGACGGTGTAGGTGGCTGGTCTCGATCCGGCAAGGGCGCAGGTGACCCTGGACGCTGGGCTCGTCTATTGACTCATTTTTGCGAGGAAGAGGTAGAGCGTTGGTGGGCGGGTGCAGACGAGTACATGGTTACGCAGGACGACATGACTGGCTGGGCTGCACGGGCGTGGAAGCGTGGTTCTGAAGAGCACAAACACCGCCGGCCACTCGACCCAGTGGAGATCATGCAGAAAGGCTTCGAAAAGTGTCTGTCTTGTGCAGCACAGGAGGTGAGAAAGATTTTGTGACGTGCATTGTCTGACTGGCTTTTACAGGGCGTCTACGGGTCATCAACCTGTCTTTTGGCGTTGCTGCATCATTCGACACTGCTAGTCGCCAACCTGGGCGACTGCAGTCTTCTTATCATCCGGCGCGGCGAGGTGGTGTTTCGCACGTCCGAGATGCAACATGCCTTCAATTTTCCCCTGCAGCTCGGCACGCATTCGCGCGATGAGCCGATGAAGGATGCGAAGAGGTACGACATTGGCGTTGAGAAGGAAGACGTCGTCATTGTCGGGAGCGACGGCCTTATGGACAATTTGGTGGGTTCTCCTTGGTCGCAGTTCGGATGAATGTTCTGACATGCACAGTTCGATGAAGATATACTCGAAACGCTCTCAGAATTTACACCTCCGAACGAGTCAGGTTCCCTGCCACCATTCTCCCCTCAGCTTGTTTCGGAAGCTCTTTGCAACCGGGCACGTGCTGTATCTGAGCAGACGACTGCTACCACGCCTTTCATGATGCGCGCTATTGAGGAGGGAATCGACTTCGTCGGTGGGAAGAAGGACGACATCTCTGTTGTTGTTGGCGTCATAGGAGACAGGGATGGCTCAGCTTTAACGCTAGATGCGAACTCGGGTTAGACAGAGTTGTATACCATGCATTGTGTTGTTGTCATGTGCTTTATATGAATCTATTGTTGCGAACCCCGTTCCAGGTAGCGTCCAACACCTTCGTAACAGGCGATCATGAGACCACAAGCTGGTGCAACCTTGGCGCACCTCGGGACAACGCCAGCAAACAAAGCACCCCACCCTTCGCTCCGGATGACGTGGAGAGCCAAGGGGATGGTGCTGGCCCGGTGGGCAAGGGCTTCGGGCGAACAACTTTTGGACGGGGTGAAGACCTGCCGCCGAGTCTTGAGTACATCGAATGGTTGGGTGACAAGTGCGGCCACAGTGCCACTTAGCGCACCTGAAATGAAGGAAGTGGCAATCGGCGTAAGGTGAGGGAGTGGCGTCGAGGGGGAGTTGAGGTACGCTTTGGTAACCTCAAATCCGGCCCAGTACAACCCCGAAAATGGAACATCCCGCCAAAGTGTTGGACCAAGGCCACGCCAAAGAATAGCCACTCCTTTCTCCCTGACCAATGCCGACATGTCACGAAATGTTGAGGAGTAGGTTGGTAATGGCCTCCCATCTGCCGGAGATCAATACGAGTCCTACGCGCTGTTAATGAACTAACCGACCGGAAGCGCCTGAAGACGCGTGCGAAACATTTCTATTGGCGAGATTATTGTCGCACTAAATGTTCGCGCTAACGAGCCTGCGATTAATGGTGCTGGAGTCAATATACCGTTAGACGACGGTCTGTCGGTGAAAAGGGGAGCAATACGCGCGACTAAAAACTCGTATCCGAGCATGTAGATTGCTGATGAAGGTACCGACATTGTCCTGGCATCAGCCGCCATCCAATTACGTGCACTTGCGCGCCACTCACATTGTAGTACCGACACCCTTCCACAGTCCTCGAAGGCCCGTTTCACGCCGAACTGCCGCAATTTCGCTCCAAAAGCCATGTTGCAATGTGGTTGTTGGTATGTTTCGTGCCATCGTAGCTGTTCCGTTTGTCCCTAATACACCGCGAGCAATTGCCTCTTCATATGTCATGGCTTCACCCCAGATGCCAGCCCACTTCGAGGGATGGTAGCAACCGGCCGGAGCGGACACTGCAGTGATGTGTACCACACGGGCATTGGATGGCGCAGCTCCAGGCAGGGTCGACGAGGCACAAGTCACAGATGCTGAAGCATTGGAAAGCAGAGGTGTCTGGCAGCACTCCACCGGTGGGGGGAGAAACTCTGGACGCAAATGTGGCCGGACAGTCTGTAAACGGGTTTTGAGGACATCAAACGGTGTCACTGTAGCGTGGCCGTCAGCAACTGTATCTACGTCGTTGACATCGAAAGGCTGTCTACACTCACTCAACAAACTGGTGGTCATCGCGCCTGTCATGGCGGCGACTGCCTTTGGGCCCAAGGTCCTGTCTGTAAGAGCTGACCGTTGGCCAAGAGTTGAAGGCCCCGCTTGTGGCAATTCTGGGGCAAGGTCTTCCATTGCGTCTGGGACTTCTGGAACCTCAAGATCCGGCCGTGGAAAGCTGATGTCTCGCCGCCCCATGTTGAAGAATGCTAGGAGTTTGTTACCATTCGCAACTCGGCAGAAGTTACGAAGTAGAGGCTCGAAAGTTGAATAACAGTGACGCGTTATCAATCAGTAGCTTCCTTCCTGCCCTTCGCCCCGACGGCAGAGACGCGGCGCCCCCAGAGTGAGTCAGGAACCACGCCCCGCCCCCAAAAGACAACGTCCATCTAATGACGTGTCTTTGTTTCCACTTATTTGCGTGGCCCCACGGCCCCCAGCCCCTGCGCCATTCATGGCTGTGGCATGGCAGACTGATATTCTGCCTCCGTGATGTCAATGGGTTCCAGGGATCCAGGGCCCAGCACGACGGTACGACGGGTGGGTTCCTCGTCGTCAACAACTCTTTCACTGCCTTTCACCGTCTGAACGCACTCGTTGTCCCCCCTGTTCTTTACCAGCCATGTCTTTCACAAAGCGGCGAGGTCCCCTTACAGAGCTGCCTCTGATAGAATTTGTCCCCGAACCTAACGGCGCCGTCCGACCTCGGAACTGGGCCTCGTCATCAACCCTGCCTGCGACGCATAAGCGCGGGCCTCCGTCTCCATCTAAAGACCTCACTCCATCTTCATCTACGCTCAAACGACGTGCTCCGTTCGCCCCTTCCGCTGCTTCCGGGTGTACATCAGAGGTAGCCTTGAACGATGATGAACTGGGGATAGGAAAGAGTCCAGCTCGCCGCTTGTTCGTTAACGAGTGTGTCCCCTCTGAGTCGTGTGTTTTGCTAACAAGATTGCACAGGCCGACCACACCGCAGTGCTCCCGAACATCTACCTATCTTGCACCATCGCCCCCTCTAGCCGCTAACGGCGAGTTAATCAATATGTCTGAAACTGCGCGACCATCAAGTCGGAGAACTGTTCACGACTGTGGATTCGCTGTTTTTGTCGATGAGGTCGGACATGACAGTGCCACGTCTGCGCCAACGCCTCTACCTACGGCACCAGACTTTGATCCACAATCGCTACGTGACCAGGAAAACATACCACCAGGTCAATTGGCGTCAGCTTCCCGACCGGCAGTGAAGACCAGCGATCACCTTCAGGCCCACCTGGCCGTCATCCGAAAGGGGTAGCTGTTACCACTTTTCCCAAGTCTCTTGGCAGCTTACACGTACCGTCGTACCGTCATGTATCATGTATGTAATGTGGGGCGATGTCACGCTACGAACTTAGCGTACAAAAGTCAGACTTGCACCCGCAGTTGTTGTGTACTCACGTTGCTCGCCCAGATGCGGCAGGTACAGCACTGAGGCTATTGACAAGCCCCACAAACAAAAATTGGGCTACTTCCAGGTTCCAGACTGATCAAAGAGAGGTGTTCATGTCATTGGATACCCCAGTTTTGCGTGTCGCGCCACAGGTAGCTTGACGGACCGTACAGCGTGTCTAGGCAGATTGCACTTTTGAAAGCTTGGGAGGTCGGAGCTTTTCTTATGCATGCAATGAGGATCTCGTTAGACTGTGGCGATGCTCAGCCAATGTTTCTCGGGCCATACGGCTATCTAGGCGGATGAGTGAATCCATATGCATCAGAATTCTCAGGATCTCGGATGGGTGTTGGTGCGTGGGCGCGTTGGCACATTGTCCGCGTTGCGCGCGTTTCGCGCGTTTGTCCGTTAGGCAATTGGTTCCGCTTTCCCGACGCGTTGGTGGAGGGTCCTCCGCGATCATCCAAACGTGTATGAATGCGTGTAGTGATCGTGCTGAGCGCGCGAACGCGGTGGGCTTTGTATAGGATGCGGTTTTTGGTCCATGCCAAAACCAACTTTCTTGTTTCCTCACCATCGCAATGTCTCCAGAACGAGGGGCCCTGGGCTCCTTAGCGGTCAACCAGCCGCTTTCGAGAAATACAACACTCCCCGCCGCAAAGCTGTACCCCATTTTTGACGGCGGTCGCGAACCGAGACTGCATGCTCAAGGAGAGAGAGACATGCCTGAACCACGATCAGCAAAGAGCATGGCTTCGGACACAAGACGCGATGCGCGCAAACGATTGCGAATGTCCTCCGGGGAACCGTCGACCTACAAACGAGAGAGCATTGCACAGTACTTCATACCACATGTGTCCCGCCGAACGCGACATCTTGCCAAAGCGGCATTGGCGCCAACTTTCCAGCGGACTGAGGCAATGCCATGGCGGCGACGGCGGCGAAGGTTGGGCCAGCTGGAGCTGTCCACTCACAGTGAGTCAAGACACCACGGGAATGCTGATACCTTAGGATGGCACACACCGGATGACAGCTTCAGCGCTTTGGTGACATGTCACAATGATCCCCTTGGGCTGTTGCCGTGGACAATTACGCTACCATCGTTTAACTGTCCAACGGGACATCAACGCTACTTTGATCCAGCCCTCACCCTGGCGTTCAACCATTCAGCGAAATGTCTAACGGCTTGTGAAGCGCGCAGTGCGGGCTTGCGACGTTTGTTGGCCATTGGTGGAGAGGAAGGAGGCATTCGCGTGGTTGATGTTGATCTGCCCCTGCGCGGTGAGAGTTCCGCCGAGCAAATGTGGAATGCGCACAGCAATGGGATATTCGATCTGAAGTGGACCTACGACGATCAGCGTTTGGTGTGCCGTCAGGTTTACTGGTATGCTGATGCATAGTTGTCTGCATCCGCAGACCAGACGCTACGATTGCACGACATGGATGGGCCAGAGCCTAAGCTGTTAGCCACACTTGTCGGTCACACATCAACTATCAAATCGACCACATTTATGGACACAACCCGGACAATGGGGACGCCAAGCGCTGGTAGCATTATTGCATCCGGTGGACGAGATGGCAACATTCACATCTATGATCTCCGTTGCCGTGGCTTTCACGACAACAACAGGTGGCCACGGTCTAGTCGCCGCAGTACAGCTGCGACGTATGGCGTAGATCAAAACCGCACTCAAGATATACTGCCAGTGATGACATTGCGACAGCCTCATAACAACATTTGCGGTCGGCGCTCAAGCAGTGACCCGGTATGTTTTGAATGTCATGTCGCTGGCTGACGCCACAGCGTTCCGTGTCTCGCACCATCACAAGCATTGTCGCCCTACAATCCATGCCTGGTATCTTGGCAACAGGTGGCTCTTTTGATGGGTGTGTTGTGTTGTTCTGCAATGGGCTGACGTGGCATCCAGAGTCGTCAAACTGTGGGATGTTCGGTATCACGGATCTGCCTCGTCACAACGTCCCAAAGTCACACCCTATGGGACATTACCTGATCCCACAATATCCGGTGCAAACCCCTCCAGACGCCCACGGTCCGTGAACGCGCTCTGCGAGCATGCAAGCACCGGGGACCTCTATGCCCTCTGTGGAGACTCGCGTGTTCATGTCTTGAGGCCGTCAGCCGCTTACGGAGGTTCGGCAAACGCAGCAGATGCCATCCTCCCAGTCAAATACGAGCATCCGCATCTCTTTGCTCGATCGTTCTATATCCGCATGTCACTTTCCGCGGATGGCCGTTATCTCGCTTGTGGTTCAAGCCATGGGGCCATCATCGCCTGGGACACCGACAATACGAGGGGGCGTGCCTCTCGTATCCCAGTCTCACAAACGACGTCGTCCTCTGAGGCCGAGGTCATTGCGGTGGAGTGGGGCAAAGACATGGTAGGTCACGGAGCCGCATCGTTTGTTAATCTCAGCTGTCTGCTTCTTCGGATGACAGCTGCACTCGCATTTGGCGCGCAGACCCCGAAGCGGCCCATCGGTTACGATATTGCCAAGACCAGTCCATGGCCGAGTGGAGTGGAATGGACTTTGAAAGTTCCCAGAACTAACTGTATGACCACAATCCAGTGCGTTCACATTTTGACGCGCTGAGTGATGAGTCAAGCGTCTGCGGACTGTTTGGACTGTTCCTAGGCTTGATAGAGATCCAGATGTTGTACAATGCAATGTTTGGCGCATTAGGAGGATGCGACTGAGCGCGTGTGCCGCCACAGATTGTCATAATACAGTGGTCGCCGCTAAGCACCTCTAGCGACAGAAGGAGTTGGGTGGTGCTTCCTCGTCTCCAGGTAGTTCGCTAGGGGCTGAGTGGAGTGCGAGGCATGCATTGTGCTCAGTCGTTTTTTGTCACAAGGGGTGTTGAGGTGGTGGGTCGGTGGAGGTTTAACCGAGAGGGGGGGGGGGAGATGAGCGACATATGCTCGGGATGGGTGGGCCAAATGAGGTTGAGCGAAATGAAACGCGTCATTTGCATTGTCTTTGTGATTGCTTCTTTATCCTTCGCGCCCTCGCCGCTTCGTTTCCCTCACACACTTGTAGCACAACATCAACCCGTCAACACGTTCTTCAGTTCTTTTCAGACACGCAGTCTATCGCGAGCGGTCTTCAGCAGTCATTACATCAAAGTCTTCATCTTTGCAGAAGCAAGGTCGCGATGTCCACACTTCCTACACCCACAACCGCCAAAAGGTCAACAGGTCTTGCATTACCTGGTGCTCCTGCTACCTCAACATCCAACTCTCCTGGACCTTCATCCACACAAGTTGGCGCGTTCCCGCAGTCCCAACCTCAATCATCAGGTACTGCCCCACCACCCGGTGTAGTAGCAACCAACCGAGCGGGCGAATCTGGGAGGGCTTCCGCATCTCCGTCACCTGATCCGGAGGATGACGGCGAAGGTGACGTCGAGGATGACGATGATGAAGGCAACAAAAAGGTCAAATCAGCTAAAAGGAAGAAGACTGGGGCGCCGACTAGTGCCGGTGGACTGGACGCTGTTGCGGGTAAACAAGAGTACAAATACACCAACGAAATATCACAGATGGTGCGTACAGATCCGAGTCCCGCCCATCGCGGTCACGCTGAACCCATCCCCCAGATGTTCGTGTTCGGGGAAGTCCAGGATCCCTTGCCAGAGACAGTCAAGCTGGTCGAAGACATTGTTCGCGGTCAAATCATTGAGATTGTGAGGCCTCCATATGGATAGCGAGTCTAATACCTTTCAGGTGACACGAGCACGTCTTTTGACACACATCCGCTCGTCACGTTTTCTTTCCGCAGAAGACCTTATATTTCTTATTCGTGATGATCGCGGCAAAGTCAATCGGCTTCGGACGTATCTGAGTTGGAAGGATGTCCGAAAACGAGCAAAAGAAGACGAGGAGGGCGGAGATGTTGACGTGGATGATGCTGGTACAGCTCTACTTTAGCAACTGGTTGCTGATTTAATCGCAGATAAAAACGCAATCAAGGGCCGCAAACCCATTGTCAAGTTGTCCTGGGAGCTGTTGACACCGTTCTCAGACTTCATGCGTTCGCTCCCCACCCAACAGAATCCCAACGAGGACGATGAGGATGAGGACGAAGATGAGTTGCAAGCTCACCAAGATAGCATGCAACGGCTTCGTGTAAGTGCTGTATGGCGCCAAAGCTCATTGGTGAGGATGCGGACGAAATTACGAAGAAGATGACGAAGGACGAGTATGTACACTATTCGGACTGCCGTCAGGCATCCTTCACATATCGTAAAGGTTAGTCAGATAACGTTTCGCGTGAAGGGATCACTGTGCTAAGTCCAGCCCGGCGTTTCCGTGACTTTATCAACTTCAGCGCGTATTTGGACGTTCGTCCGAACGATGACATTGTAGACATTTTGGGCTTCTTGGCCTTTGAGATGGTTCGCTCTTTGTGCGTTACGGCACTCGAGGTCCGAGAGCAATTGGAAAAGACTGCACCTGCGACGTCGACTGGCGGTCGCACAGCTGCCAATGCGTCACCCCAAAAGCGTAAAAGCCGTGCAGACGACTCGCCGTCAAAGGGCATCCGCGGCGAGCTTGCACCATCTCCCAGTGAATCCTCTCCCAATGCTGTCGCCAGTCAGGCGAGCGACGAAGCCCAAGGTCGGAGATTTGGTCCGTCAGGCTCCAGCACGCAGCCTCGCTCACTGTTTGCTCCTCCCCCAAGCGCAAGGCAACCCTTGCTTCCTTCGCATGTCCTGGAAGCATTTGCCCAAATCCAACGCAAGCAAACCTTCAATCGTGTCGGTGGTATGCGCAATTGGCGCGGAGGGATGTCACGAGGGCGAGTAGCATTGGTATAACCAGAATGCTGCACAAAGTGGCCAGACATAGTTGTATTGACATGCATTGCTGTACAGACGCTTGTAAAGCTCCAGAAAACGAATCTGTCTCTCAGTCTTCCTCCATACCCTCCTCCAGCGCCGCCTTTGCCTTGGCTTCGGCCTCGGACAGAAGGTCTGCGGGCACCGCGACATGCTTGTTTCCGGTGTCAGGGCCAACCCAGGTCATTTCGAGCTCGAAATCGCGGTCTTTATTGTCTTCGTGAACCATGTAGATACTGTGGTTAGCTGCTGTTGCTACAGAAGGAACTGCAACTCACATCCTGGCGACTTCAAGAACCGCGTCGCGACACGAAAGTGGCTCGCCACCTTCCTCGCGGGCAACAATCTTCTCTAGCTCTGTCTTGGCAAGTGCTTTGCCCTTGCCAACCGCACAGGCTCGATAACCATAGTACACGCCGGAGGGCTCAAGACAGAATAGGCGAGGGCCCGTTTTGTCTACACCGGCCACCAAGCTGGAGACGCCGAACGGCCGAACAGACCCGTAGCAGGTGTACGCTTGAATGTAGCCGGAAAGACGTTCAGAGAGGATCTTGTTGCGTAAGCGTAAGTGGAGCTTCAACGAACTCACCTGGACTGTGGCCGGCGCATTGTAGGTGTCACGAAAGTTGTAGGCTTCATCACGCAGCCTGCTACCCAGATTGCGCCCGTCCGCCAGGAGACCGGCAGTCGCCAGCCCAATGTGCTCGTCAACAGACTGGATGCGACGGTTCGCGCCCTTCACGAGCAGTTTCGAGTGTAACAGGCGTTCGACGCCCAGCACAACACCATCCTTGCAGCGAAGGCCTACAGCAACGCTGGGCCGGTCAGAACAACTCATACACTCCTTTCGTAACGTACCCCGCAGCCTCGACAGCCTTGTTCGCGTACTCGACCTGGAACAAGCGTCCATCCGGTGAGTATGTCGACACCGAGAGGTCGTAGCCGGTACCGATAGAGGACATTATGGCGGGACCCCTTCAGTTCAAACGTGGAGGGAGGACGTTTAGAGTCGCCTCCTGCCGGTAACTGCTGCAGTTGAAATAAGGAAGACAGAAGTGGTAGTAGGGGACAATGATGACGATGGACGCGCGGCCCAAGTCATGCCAGGTGTGGTGGAGGATAAGTCATGATACATAATTACAGCACTTTTTTTTCTTTTTTACGTAAGTAGTATCACGCCGCACAGATTGGAGAAGCTGGAGCAGCTTGCACCTTTGAAACTGAGCCTGCGTCAGCGACAACTGTGCGTTCTATACATCATCCGTCCATGCATCCGTCCATCACCATCTGTTCTATCATGTATATCGGTGTAGGCTCACACATGACATGTTGCACAGCGCGCACTGTATACAATTACGTGCAGTAGTGCCATATCTCTATAAGTGTAACCGCAGTCAGTTACCAACGTATGGTACGTACGTATCCACTGAACCGCCGGACGTACGTACCCACTGTACTGTCGCCCACATCCCTTACAGCACCGACTTGGAGTCCGCCACGTCTGTGGACCCCACCCACTGGTGCCACATGCTGTACTACAGAACCTATTATCACCATGATGGCCATATGATGGTATTGATACGCGTCGCGTGGACCTCCCACCTTTAGTGGGTGGCGCATGACTGTTCCGCACGGATGTGTGATGGGCAAAAGGGCTGTTGAGGATACCTTTACGCGCTCTCCGCCCATCACCTCGATCTACCGTCTGTTCAGTTAAAAGCCAAGATTTACTGATACTGCTGAGTGAGCAAACAGACTTATTGGGCTCGACAGCTCAAAGTCCGTTGTGTGTTTGTGGACATATGTTTCTCCGGACATGTCACTTTCGCATTCCTACACGTGCGGATCCACATTAGAAACAAACACTTAGCCAGCTGGGGTCAAGCTCTTGCAATGCAGGCGAACAGGACGAGTATGGACTGGACAGTAGAGAGCATAGCCAGGTACATCTCACGTGCCGGATACAGGCGCCACGTACAGCATGTACAGACGTGCCATCCAGAGCAAGCCTGGATCGTCCATTGCCGACCCCTTACCCAAATTGGTACGCACATTGCCTGCCATGTCCAGGTGTGTCTTTTCTCAGCCTGCAACAACAACAACCTGTGAGGTCAACGGGGGTTATGAGTGAGAGCCTGACGTCCAGTAATGTAGTTGTTATGTCTAGGTTCTATATTGCGGCGATGACTTGGCCGTTGTTGAAGTGGCTGCAATCGGACGCTTGTGCACGTGCGTGCATATGCAGTGGAAATACGTTGATACTAACAGCACAGCTACTTGCGTGCGCGTCACCATTCTCGTTGACCGGAAACGGGCATACGACATGCACGATATCATGCATCTGCTCACTGACGACGACTCGCCGCTTTTAGAGATGGGGCTTGGGTGGGGCTACTCGATCATCACAAGCTTTATCCGTGTACTGTACAGCTGGCGTTTTTCTTGTACAAGGTCAAACACTCGGCGTGGTGGCCAGTAATGTGCTGATCCCTGTTGGCGGGGCAATCGACGCGTTTGAGAAAAGGTCAATATGAGCGAAGTTCAGCTTTCTACACACCTCGTCCAGGAGCTATTCATACTACAGACATCCTCACCAAGTATCTCTATAGAGACACGTTTACTGACCCACCTGCGCAACTAAACTTGCTCGGCGTCATGGACTTTCCGCTCAAGTAGGAGTGTGGAGTACCAAATGTCCTTGAGTGGCTTCAGGTCCGCCACTACATCCAACGGTTATAGCCTTCAAAAAGGCTCAATCTAAAATCAATTGCTTGAGCCAGAGGGCTTGACAGGGAGCGTCCGAGGCGGCCATGTACTCAGCTACCCGTGGTAGGAAAAGCTACCGTAGGCTGTAGACGGTAGTGCCGAACATGGGTGCCTCCAAGCACGTGGAAAAGATATGCCGCTGAGTGGTAGAACGTTGAGTAACATGGTCTCCAGCTCTGTCGGCATTGCAGAAGCTTTGCACCCCTGGCTTAAAGCCGAAAAGTAGCCCGAAAGTCGGAGCACCTTTGAGATCGTAGAAGGTGTTTACCAGCCGCGAAATGGGCCATGTTCCTCTTGGAAATGACGAGGCAGAGGGAACCAGCAACATAGGATGTCGCGCGGTGATCTTTGGTGCGCTCAAGGCCGCCGCTATGGCGCAGTTCCGGTTTTTTTTAAGCTCAGCACCGCGGCAGCAATCCGCCACCGTACGACTACTGAAACGACTGCTCCTGTGCTGCCTCTTGAACTTCAGGACGCTCAAGACCTTTCTTTTCCTCAGCTAGCAGGCTCTGTGCTGTATTTCGCTACTATCACCTGGCCTGACATCGCGTGTATTACGCTACAGCGGCTAAGCCGGTATCTACTAGATAAAGGCTACATAGAATGCGGATAAAGATCGGTGGCTTGTAAGAACTTGAAAATCTTGGGGAAGCGGAGTGGTAGCTGAGTTGCACTCTGCAAGGCCGAACTGTCGTTTTGAGGTCTTGGAGCGCGAAGGATATTGAATCCTAGGAAGTAGCTGGCTTAACCCTCGTCTGAACACTCAAATTCAGCACTAAGCTGCTCTTTGAACCCATCAAATGCATCTTGCGGTCGCTGCAAGTAATGAGCTGGTCATCCACATGGATGGATATGATGGTGTAGTATTGTGTCGGGCAAATATAAATGCAAGGATCGACCAAGGAGGCTGAAAAGCCTTGATAAAGCAACCAGGTGTCAATTCGTTTGTTGAAACACCTTGGAGCTTGCTTGCGACGCCATAAAGAAACTTGTTGAGACGAAGGACGGAGGAGGAAGGGATGCTAGAGCTTTTAGAAGGCCCTTAATAGATGGTTTTGTCGAAAGCGCCATTGAGTATGTCAAACTCGAGATTATTCGAAGTCCGAAATCGACCATAACTCGGTTAATATTCACCAAATCAACTTTGCGCACCACCTCGCTACGGTCGCTCTACTCTGTAGTCCACTCTACAGCTTTCTACGGCCACTCATTGAATTTCTAGACGGGTGTCTTGATATTATATAAGCGCCCAGAGCACCATGGTAGCTATGCAACCTCTCGACTTCACAATTGACAGTACAACCCACCGGACTTCAAAGACTAGGGTGGGAGACCAGTGGAACTATCAACCTTACACCAAGTTGAGAGCGAAATTGAGCAAACAGGTCTCGGCTGAGGTACTTGGTGAGAACGTCTGCTGTATTGGTGTTAGATGGGGTGTGTTCAAATTGAATATTACCCTGGTTTACCTTTTTTCTAACGAAATGGTGCCTAATGTCAAAGTGTTTCGTTCTACAGTGGTTCACAGGGTTGCTGGCAAGTGCAATGGCTCCTCTGTTGTCATTGAGGATGGTCAGAGGCTTGTGGACAAGTTTGAAGTGGTTTTGAGGCAAGGAAAAATCCGAAATGAGTTGTTGAAGCTGCAAGCATCTGAAGCAGCCATATACTCTGCCTCAGTGGTAGAAAGTGCCCCAGTGGGTTGGAGGCGAGATTTCCATGCCACAGTGCCACCTAGCACTTGAAAGAAATAACCAGTGGTCGATTTCCTTGAATCGCGGTCTCCAGCCCAACCAGCATCACAGAACCCAAGAATTGAAGGCTGGAAGTCGGACTGGAGGCCATATGTGGCTGTGCCCTTCAGGTATCGCAATAAATGCTTCCCAGCTGGGTCTTGTTCCACCTCGAAATGAAGCGACACAGAGTCCCAGCTGCATGGGAGATGTCAGGACGTGAAATAGTGGCCAGATAGAGCAAGGAACCGGCCAGCTGAGCGAAGGGAAGGTCCTGGGCCTCTTGGAACTTGATTTCGGTCGCTTTGAGAGCTTGGAAGCCTTGGGGGAGCGGAGTAGAGGCAGGATTGCACTCTGACATGTTGAATTTCGAAAGCAGAGCGGAAATGTAGTGATGCTGGTCGATTTGAAGCTTCCTGGTGCCTCTAGAGCGAAGGATATTGAATCTCAGGAAGTAATTGGCCTCCCCACCATCTGAGCACTCAAAGGCAGAGTTCAAGTCGAGTTTGAGCTTGTCTAAGGCCTTGCGGTTACTGCAGGCGATTAGCTGGTCATCCACATGGATGGAGATGATGGTATAGTGCTCAGAGGGCCAAATGTAGATGCAGGGATTCACAGAGGAGGCTGAGAAGCTTTGAGAACGAAGCCAGGAGTCGATTCGTTTGTTGAAACACCTGGGAGCCTGTTTGGGACCATAGAGAGACTTGTTGAGGCGAAGAACAGAGCTGGGTGGACTGCCAGAGCCCTCAGGGGCCTCCAGAAAGATTTCCTCTTCGAGATCACCATTGAGGAAGGCTGCCTTGAGCCCTCAGGGGCCTCCAGAAAGATTTCCTCTTCGAGATCACCATTGAGGAAGGCTGCCTTGATGTCCACTTGGTCACAGTCAAGGTTGAGAGCGTTCACAATGGCTAGAAACATCCTCAGTGAGACTTTGTGGGTGACAGAAGCGAAAAGGTCATTGTAGTCGAGTCCAGCAATCTGTTTGAAGCCTCTAGCCACCCATCTAGCTTTGTACTTGCCTGGGAGACCAGTTTTGCCGTCAATCTTTCGAGTAAAGACCCATTTGGCAGAGAGAATGTGTTTGGTAGCCTGAGAGCGAGGTATGATCGTCCATGTCAAAGTCGGATTATTCTAAGTCCGAAACCGGCCGTAACTCGGCCAATATCGATCGCACAGCCTCCTAATTGAACACACAGCCTCGGCATAGCCACCCGGCTGTGCCACAGCAATTACAGCGCTCTAGCTGCACCGCTTGAATTTCTACACCGCCTCTTTGATATTATATAAGCGCCCATAGCACCATAGTAGCTATGCAACCTCTCGACTTCAATTTTAACAGTCCAAACATGGTATTTTGCCATATTGGAAAGCTCCTGCTGAATTGCTGACTCCCACTGCTCCCACTCACTCGAATTCTGGGCTTCTGAGAAAGTCGAAGGGGCATTTGAGCTCATAGCATTGAAAGCGGAGCCTAGAAGGTCGAGTGGATCCGGGGAGGAAGCAGGTGATGGCTCAGAAGCGTCGGGGGGAAATCATCCTCTCGTGGCTCTTGGAACTCGACTGGGTCCCTAGATTGACGTCAGGCGCTGCGTCTGAGGGGTCCAGCAGGTGCAGCTTGAGGCGAGGAACGTTCCGGTACAATCGGCGCATCGATAGCTTCAATATTGGGCGAGATATCGAATTTTTCAGACTCAGAAGGGTCTAAAAGATCGAAAGAGGCCTATTGTGACTTGTTGCTGATGTGAGGATTTGGGAAATTCGATTCCTCGCGAATGGGCTTAAAAACCCCTCTGAAACTTTGCAACCGAATTTCCTTCGAGGGAAGCTACCGAATGAGCCGTCGGGCAGGGTCGTAGGTGCAACGGAAGTCGAGAAACGGCCAAATCGAGGGTTTTGTGGAGGTAAAACTCGGAAATTCGATATCTTTAGAACGGGTGAGCGTAGCGGGGTGCCGATGGTATCATTCGAATGCTTACGAAAAGCTCTACCACTTTGGTTTTGAGCACTTTGGGGCCTTTCTGAACTCGAAAACTCGGAAGTTCGATAGAAATTCAAGTTTTGATTGCAGCGACCTGTGAAGGGTACTGTTGGACTCGGCATATTGTGAAGCACATGGATGGGTATCTCAGAAAATTCGAACCTCACCTGGAAGTCTCTGGTCGTCGAAATCTAATTTTCGTCAATGTCAAAAACCCGAATGGTGCTGGAATGGTCCGTAAGGCCTAGGAACCGGCCTGGTTTGTACCTAGGGGATAGTTTTGAGCCCGGAACATGGTTTCGGAAAAAAACATGTGTTCCAAAGGCCAAGAGGAAGTCCAGAGGGCGCTGGGCAGCCCAAGAGTCATTGGGGACTCGTTTTGAGCGGCCAGAAGGGCAAAAATTGCGAACAAAGACGATGTACCGGGCAGCCTCTTCCCAGAAGGTGTGGGGGAGCCCAGAATGGGCTAAAATGGTTCTGACACCATTCAAAATGGTCAAATGAACCCTTTCTCCCCGCCCATTCTGTGCATGAGCACCAGGAGGAACCGGGACATGCTGGATACCCTTCGAAGCCAGAAACTGCTGAAATCGAGTCGAAGTGAATTCCCCACCATTGTCAGTGCGAATCTGCTTGACCAGGACACCCAGTTGACGTTCAACCAGGGAAACGAAGGCGGTAAAGGCCGGAAACGCGAGGTCTTTGGTCTTGAGGAACGAAATGTGCACTCTGGAGGTGTGGTCATCACAGCAGGTCAAGAAATAACGGTTTCCTGTGATTGAAACGACAGAGGCAGGTCCCCAGAGGTCGATATGCACAAGGGCAAGTGGCTGGGTGGCTCTGAGATCCACAGGTGGTGCAGGGAGTCGTTTACCTTTACCTAGAATGCAGAATTCACACTGGAGACCCTTGGTCAGTCGGAATGGAATGCCTTCAGGGAAGACTCAGGAATGCGTCCAAGCCGGGCTAGATGTATGACATCAGCAAAGTTGAGATGACCAAGTCGAAAATGCCATTCAAAAAGCGAATCCTCAGCCGAACTTTCTGAGACTTCACCACCGGATGCTGAACGTTATGCCAAGGCCAGTCAAATTTGGCTTGAGCGACTCGGAGCAATATTGGGCGAGATATCGAAATTTTGAAATCCGAAGTGCACAAAGTGTCGAAAGGGGCCTCTTTGACACTTCCAAGTTCAAAAAATTTGCCATCTGCCCAATTCTTGTCCGAAGATGCTGGAAGTTTGTGGGTAGATGTGAAGTGATGTGGGCAACATGCTGAGAATGAGAGTGAGTCGAAATTCAAATTTCCGGAGGAGATATCGAACGTTTTAGTGTTGAAGATGTCCGATGCTGAAAAGTGGCTTTATCAAGGCAGAGAGTGCCTGAGGCAGTGCTGGGCAGGGTAGAGCCATTGCCGAAGGTTATATTGACCAGAGGAGTCTTCTGAATGTCAAAAACGAGTTTCTCGTCATTCACCATGTGGTTATCAGCACCAGCGTCAACTAGAAATTCGATAACGTGGTCTTTTGAGGTAGAAACAAAGCCGGAAGCGGTAGAGGCAATTTTCGAAGGGTAAATGAAGCCGAAACGTCTGAGAAGTCTGGGTTTTCGAGGTTTTCGGCAGAAACGAAGTTGGCAGAGCTGTTTTTGGCGTTTTTGAGTGTTTTGGGCGGTCTTCTTTTTGTTGCGGAGCTTAAACTGCTTCTTGGTCCAATAGGAACCATAAATGTCATGCTCTGAGCAGTACATGTTGGGGCTTCGAGGTTTCTGTGACCTATGGGGGCTAGAGCGAGCTGTAAAAGCCTCAGAGTATTCTGGGCTACTTTTTCGGGCCATCCACTCATTTCTGACCGAAGAGAGGACCATTTCGGCAGTTAAATCCGATTTGACCATCAGCGTCTGCCTCAAGTTGTAAGAGTGTGGTAGAGCCATGAGCATGGCATGGGCGAGTATCTGTGGTGAAAGTGACTGACCACAGCTGGTGAGCTGGGTATGGGTGAGTCGGATTTTCCCTAGGCCAATGGTGGGCTCCTCATCCTCAGAAATTGTAGTTTGGAACATGTCCTTAAGTAGGAAAGCCAGTCGAGCTCCTGTAGCAGCGGAGTAGGCTGCTTGAAGCTCGGTTTAGAGCAGAAAAGCACTGCGACGAGTCTTGTTCCTTGCTGCGGGTGAGAGAGCCCGTTTTATGGCGCTAGAGAGGCATTGGATAATAATAGACCAGGCTAGCTTCGCTTTCTGGGCTTCCTTTTCATCTGCAGGTGAAACAATATCTGCTTCGAGGTATTTATCCACTCCTTTGCCAATCAGGACAGAAGATATGTCTAAATCTCAAGAATGGAAATTCTCTGAGCCTCTAAGGCAGTCAATCTTGTAGTCGGAGCGGTGGTCGCTATCAGACATGGTGCTGGGCGTCTGGGAGAGACCAGAAAAGGCCCATTGGCAAGCGTGGGAGTAGTGAGGGATGCTGAAGAGCTAGAATAAAGCGTGGTTGTGTTAGCTCCGAAGCTCCAGGTCTTTCAAAAACCGAGATGAGGTTGTGCTTGAGCACCAGGGACAAGGAGGACATGCTGGAAAGAGGCTTTGGTGATGTATAGGGTACCAACAGTGGTCGAGATAAGCTTCGATCTGTTTCCAAAGATCACATTACCCTGTGGGGTGGCGTCGAAGTCTACCAAAAGGGCTTTGTTGTTTACCATGTGGTATAGCTTCAGACTCAACTAGATACTCAACTACGTCATTTCCGGAGCCTTTAAGGTGGTACTCAGAGCTACTCAAAGCGAAAACAGTTGTAATCTTTGTAAACAAAGCTGAGGAGTCGGAAGCTTCTGTGTTTTGGTCGTTTTGGCCGGAAGCGAAGCGGGCGGAGTTGTTCCTGGTGTCTTATCTATTTTCGTTATTGCGGTTCCTGCTTTCCCCTCTTACAGGGCAACCAATCTAGTCCCTGGTTCATCAAGAGCCGTATGTTGTCAAAGTCAAATCATTTGAAGTCCGAAACCGACCATAACTTAATCAATCTTTTACAATTTGACCCTGGGAGGGCGTTTTGACACTCCTCTGTCCTGGAAGGCGTGCACTCTCTGGGTTGGTGCCGTGGCTACCCTTGAAGCAAACCCAGACCGGTCTCTTTTACGGCAACTCGTTGAATTTTACATGCCTTCTTGACAAGCACCCATAGCACCATAGCAGCTATGCAGCCTCTCGACTTCACTTTTGACAGATAGCCTCAATTCGATTCTCAATGTCTCAATTCTAAAGTGGGAGTTTTTGGACCTGCATTCAGACCTTCAGTGTCGGCAGTTAATGTTCAAACTTGGGGGTATACACATATCAGCTGATAGATGTCAAACTTGCCAACCAAAGCTCGGAGGTTTCAAGCAACAGTGTGGGATGGAGTGTCGCATTTCAATATGCATCCATTACACTTTACTATCATAATCCTTTTGCACACTGGTGTTTTGATATGCAGTACAATCCGTTGGGGCCGCGCAGTCAAACAACAACGGTTAGTGCGCTGGTAGGCTTGCGCTTTCATGGCGAGATAGGTATTTTAAAAGCAACGTAGGCCAATAACGTGTCAAAAAATATTAGGTATAGAATAGTTCGTTACGTACAGCCAACTTGAATTCTCAGTCCTCTCCGGAGCAGACTATAAGACTCCACCAGATGCCATCATACGAGCTTTGGCCCTCCATGGCCACTCGTTGAATTTTTGCCCCGCCTTCTTGTTTTTTTATAAGCGCCCATAGTACCGTGATAAGCTATGCAACCTCTCGACTTCAATTTTGACATCCAGGACCATTTCTTTATTAGTCTTGTACCTCCCACATTTAGCCACGACGACAGCAAGGGAGCTATTGTGAATTTACTATGTGCCTCCGTTACACTTAACATGTCGATTTACTATGTGCCTCCGTTACACTTCACTATCGTGATTCTTTTGCAAAAGCGAAAGAACAAAACACAAAAACAAGAGAGGGACCTTTGACAAGGTACAGTGCATGCACCTAAGGTCAGAGGTTGTTTATTTTGGAAAGTAAAACAAAGGAGCAGTGTCGGTATGTGCATTGTGTTTATGATTAGGTAGATAGATTCACGCTATCACAAACACCACGCTTTTACATACAGTAGCCCTTACTAACCCTCACCGTAGCTCGTTTGCCCTTGACGCTGTATAGCAGGCCGTTAGGGAATACGTAGAACGAATTCTCGTCCGTTGCCTGTTGCTTTCATGGCCCATCTGTCAGCCACTATTTCTAACAGAGGATTGTGGCACGCGGTAAGAAACGCAACACACCTGTGTGGTAGAATCTGCAACCCGAACACACTCCATGGGGCGCCCCGGTGTATTTCAGCACTCTTTGATCAATATATTGGAGGTCAGAAATTTTAAAAAAATCCCTCCTCAAACAATGCTTCTTTAGTTACCACCATTTAATGGTCAGAGGGTTTGGAGCGCCGAGCGATACGTCTCTTTATTCAGTAGCTCCATCAGCACTGCACTCACCCGGGTGAAGCGGGGCATACTGATACTATGTACTGTTGCACTGTCCCTTATTGGAGATACAGCCTCTTGTTGAGCGGCTACTTAGTGCGTCCCTTAGCGGTTCTACTGTGGTCAAAAGGGCGTTGACAGACGCGTCGGCGTACTGGAAGGCACTCGAAAAGGAACGCGCTTTCTATCTGGACGCGCTGAATTATGGACCCGGGTTATGCCAACAGCGGCAACACTCTGGGCTAAGCCTCAGTCTTCCACAAACGTGAGAGAGTACTATTACTGAAAGCGAGCTTCAGTGCGTAAGTGATTCAGTAACGCCACAACAGCTCGTACATACTGGATATATTAGCGGGACAACGCCCCAATGCCGTGTGTCCAACTGGCGAAAGATTGCAGCCAAGTCCTTGCGTTTACTTCTCAGACCCTCAAGTAGCGACTGCTGTTGTCTATTTTACCGCGTATGGAGCACCTGTCCAAATAGCCTGTCGAGCCAGCGTTTGTGGAACTGTCAGGTAAGCGTAACATCTCGGAGGGGGGACGGGGGACCAGGTCCGTAGTATAGAGGGAAACCAGATGAAGAGGCCCAGATTGGTCATATTCTGCAGCATGCACAATCTGTTACGGCTGCACTGCCATCAATGAGCACGGCGAACACGAATAAATCACATGCAATGCGCGGTGTTGCCTGCTATTGTGTGTCAGCAGGGGTGAAGTGGCCTGAAAGTGTGTAGCAAAGTCTTAGTGTGTACCGTGGCTCAGTCATCGACGAGAATGCTCAAGAGTTCAGACTGCCCCACAATCTGTGACATGTCACGGCTGACGTTGTTAGAATTAGGAGGCTAGGTAGAGACCGACCGAGTCGCCAACGAATGTATGCTTGGATCAAAGTAACGCCCGACGAGGGAATTGAAGCGTGGTTAGCATTTTGCTGCAGATGAACGGGCTTTGAGACGGGAGGGGATACAGTAAGTGCAAAGCCATCGCGTATGTTCTGAAAAACCGTCGTCGGTTGTCGACGGAGCATAAATCTGAGCTGTCCGATAACTTCATGGACTGCTCTCTCCTGAGCAGCACCCCTTTGCTGAAGCGGATCACTCGGCAATGGAGGCGTTGCAATGGGCATAGGCAGCCCTGCAAAGGTCGTCGTATCAGGCCGTGGTTTGGTGTCGTCAAATTTAACAGCGCCAATGAGTTTACATTCCTAATTGCTATTCTGATTTATCCCTAAAGCAACTACTAGTGTACTAGTATGTAACAGAAAACATGCTGCATGTCAAAGAAACGCCATGACCGCAGTACACTTGAGGCAGAATAACGGGATCAAACTGTTTGTGGGGCTCCAGTCACGTGATGATTATTTTTCGGATTCTGGTTGTCTGTACGGTGCATATGGGTATCTGTATCTCAAACTACAGATTGTTGTTAGTTCTCACAACTATCAACATGGCAGCGAGAGTCAAGACCCGCAAGAGACTGGACAAAGCTGACCAGTTTGACGCATCTTCTCATAAGGATGCCGATGAGCAAGAGCTTGAGGACCGCCTCTTTGGCACCCGCAAACATCGAAAGCGAACCAGACGCTCTTCGCAGGACTTCGATGATGATTCCGGCCTGGGCTGGATGCAAGACAATGAGGTGAGAGGGATGATTGCTTATCAGCGGACTCTAAATAACGGCACAGCTTTTTACTGTCGATGTGCCTGTTGCGTCAACCATAGACATCTCGGAAGATGAAGCAGACGATCGCCCTTCGATTGAATTTGTGGATACACCCGTGGACTACCCCGCAAGACGTGCTGCTTCCTCTTCAAGCGGCATCCTCTGGCATGACCCTGCAGATGATGCTATTTTGTCAGCCACCAGAGGTGACAAACGCTTGAAGAAGCTTTCTCGCGGGGTTGCGACACCCACCAATGCTTCGGGAGCCGAGGTGCAAAGTAAACTACGGAAACAGTATGCCTCATCGCGTTACAGAACAAAAACTGATGTCCAGGTTTGAACGTTTGCATCCAAAACCTGAGTGGGCACAACGCCGTGTTGAGGCGGGCGTTCCGACACTGCAGCGTCTGCTAAATTCAACGGAATCGTTCTTGAGCGCTGCCACGGCCGACAGTTCAAGTCCGCTGCCTGCGAACTCGATTGACATCCAGCGCTTGCCAAATGCCGGCGCATCCCTCGAAGGCTCTTCAAGCGGTGTCGTGGACCTTAAATGGCACCCGTCAACCCGCGTTCCTGTTCTTGCCACTGCAGGTCTGGACAGGCGAGTCCGATTGTTTAATGTGGGGTTACAGAGGCTCGATGTTCAAACTAACGAGACCAGATTGATGGCCACACGAATGCTCCTCTCCTCACTCTACACATCCCATCGCTGCCGCTCGCTAAAATTTCTTTCCACCCATCAGGCTCCTCGCTTCTAATAACTGGCACTCGCCCGTATTATTATACTTATGACCTCGCGTCCCAAACGATTACACGGTCGCCGCGGACCGTATTTGGTTCAGCACCCACCCCCAGCGCACCACAAAGCCTTGGCCGTCACGAATTTTCCCCCGATGGCTCCTTGCTTGCCGTTGCAGGAAGACGGGGATGCGTTAGTATCTTAGAGTGGAGTAACGCAGGCGGCACAGGAGCCGTTGTCTCGGAACTGAAGAGCGGCAGGGGCGGCGCTGTTGAGGGCCTCAGCTGGAATGAAGATGGATCAGAGCTGAGTGTTTTGGGTGGTCGAGACGGCAGCGAAGTGGAGGTTTGGAATGTCGCCGAGCGCAAAATTGTACGAAGGTGGAGAGATGCCGGGGCATTTGGTGGACAGGTGCTGCGCCAGTTCAAGTCCGACTACACTGCCATTGGGTAAGCACGGTTATGTCCAACGCTCATGCACAGATCCTCAACTGGCATTGTCAATCTGTATCAGGCAAGCAATATCAGCAAGTGTAAAGCAGACGAGGTTGGGAACGTGCACCCCTTCAAGTCCTTGGAGCATTTGACTACGCCATTGTCGGTTATGGATTTCCACCCCTCTGGACAGATATTGGCTACGGCATCAGCCGCGAAGCAAAAGCAACTTAAGCTGGTAAGATTCCGGCCGCAGGGGACACAGTTTGACCGCAGTATCATCTACCCACAGCCACTGCGTTCGCGAACTGGCCAACAAACGCAACACCGTTGGGAAGAGTCAACGCTCTGGGGTTCTCTGCATCTGGCGAATACATGGCTGCGGGAAACACAAAGGGAGGGGTTTTGGTGTGGAGCCTTAAACATTTTGCCAATGGGGCCCCTGTGTGATTGGCTCTGTGGGAGCACCGCAAGCCGTGACACATGATGCATGTTGTAAGGTACCATGTGTTCTCTCTTCAACGCATGCTACATTCGATCGACCTCTTAGACTTCTACTCTCTATGCTGAGTAGAGAGCGGGCAGGTGACGTGAAATGATGAGGCGCTGAATTTGTGATGTACCTTCGTCTGTTTCGTTAGCAGTTGTCGATAGGCTGGAAGTTGGAGCGACTCACATAGTTCAAAGATCTTGGCATCGCTGGGCTGTTAGTCTTCCGCATCGTACACAACTTACCGATAAAGCTTTTCCATGGGCATCTCAGAATTAAATCCAATACCGCCGAACACTTTAATGAGCACCGCAAGTGACAGCACTTTATGGTCTACTCACCTTGAACGCCTAGGTTGGTGTTCTCGACAGCAGCCTTGCTGGCGTTGGTCTTAGCGATGGACGCATAATAGCCTGGCGTCAGTCAGACTTCAAGGATGCTAACCTACTGTTACGCTGTCCGGAATCTTTGACCCAGGCGGCCTTCCACACGAGAGCACGAGCAGCCTCCGCATTGATTGCCATGTCCGCAAGCATAAAAGCGACACCCTGGTGGTCGATAATTGACTTGCCCATGGTCTGGAACACGTAAGCGTAGTGCGTAAATGCTGAGAAAGTAAGGGGGCGCCCGGACATACCTTGCGTTCCTGAGCATACTTGGTCGCCTCCTCCAAAGCACGCTGGGCGACACCAAGCGCTCCTGCAGCAACCAGAGGGCGGGTGATGTCGAAAGCCTTCATTGCAACTTTGCGTTAGTTCTAGATCCAAACGACAAGCCCACGCTTGAAACCCTCCCCGACGGCTCCGACCACATTTTCCTCTGGCACGACAACGTCCTGGAACGTCACCATGCGAGTGTCCGAGCATCGCTGGCCTGTGGTATCAGCAAAGTAAACTCTTCAGCATCTCCACCCATGTTGATTTCCTTCTTGCCAGGCGTAACGCCCGGGGTGTCGGCATCAACAACAAATCCCGTCATGCCCTTGGCGCCGGCGGATGGGTCAGTCACGGCGAGAACAAACTGGGTGTAAGCAAAGAAAGCGGAAGGACGACGTACAAACCAGTTGGCATGGCCAGAGTTTGTGCTGCGCTTCATCAGCCAAATCGACGAAAGGGTTTCACAACGACATACATCCTGGAGTGAGCAATGAGCACCACGTACGACTCAAGCCTACCACATCTTTGTGCCATTGATGACCCATTTGTCCCCCTCCTTAACGGCCTTGGTTTTGATACCAGCAACGTCAGAGCCGGCCCCAGGCTCTGTCTGGAGAAGTTAATCAGCCCCTCCTATCAATCCCATACGTACGACGGCGTAAGAGGCGACGAGAGGCTCTTCCGACATGCGGCCAAGGTACTTTTGTTTGATCTCGTGGGAGGCACCGACGATAAGAGGGGCCTCGGCAAGACCGTTGGCTGTCAAGTCAGAGAGCCCGTACTGAATGTTGTGCGTACCTTCCATGGCGGTTTGGACGCCTGAGCAGCCAAATGCAAGGTTCTCTGAAATTACTGCACACTCCAAGAGGCCAAGTCCTGGACCCCCGTACTGATGTAAGCATCCGCGTAACTGACCACTGACCTCCTCAGGGATGTGGGTGTTTAGAAGACCCAAAGAATGCGCTTCTTTGATGAGCGGCCATGGATAGGCCTGCACATGTCAGCTCCGTTCGCCAGTCAGATCTTCAATACCATTGTGCGGTCGTATTCCGCAGCCTGTGGAAGGATCTTTTCCCGCGAAAAGTTGCGCGCCAAGTCTGCTGAGTTAGTCTTCCTTTATCTTAAGAGCACATACCTTCGATTGCGCGCTGCTCATCATCAAGGGCAAAGCTGACGGCTGCGGGCAGTCAGGTCAATGAGACAGCGTCCACTCACGGCCCGAGTCGCTGGCGGTAGCGTAGCGGCGAGCAGTCGCTACGGTGGCGCCGATGCGCTGAATGCCGCGATGAAGGGCGATGTTCCGCTGGAGGCCAAGATTGACAAGCATTGTGGATATGGAAAATGGAAGTCAGTCAAGATTGAAGGTTTACGGACGAAGAGTTGAAGGAGCGAAGAGATTGTGAATGGAAGACTGTATGCTCTGCTATATCGGTAGATCGGTACGTGGTAAAGCGCGTCCACGCAACCGTGTGTGGGCACACAGACCGCGCAGACCGGCTACAGCCCAGGTAGTTACCGGGCCCTGCTTTTGACAACGTCCGGCTGAACACATGGCTTGAACCGGACAATTGGTTTACGTAACCAGCAAGACGCGCTGGTGGAGGTGTTGACGCGCCGAATGACTAACTTAACTTGACTTTTGCTCCACCGATTTACCACACCACATTCGACCGTGTACACTGTGCACTGTACACTGTCCCCATCATTGCCCAGCATCAGACACAATGGCTATCCAGCCCTTACCAAAGCGAAGGCGGATTTCCTCCTCAGACGCCTCACCTCAAGTCGACAAAAAGAGTTTTTCAGAGGTCCTCGAACAGCTTGAGGCGGAGGAGGATGTTGGCAGTTCGTCATCTATGACTGCCCTAGTCTGACAGCACAGATTCCATGGAGACGTCTTCAGCATGGCCTCGACCAAGCGTTCCCACAGTAAACGTTTCAGTGGATCCCATAAGTGCTTATCTCATTCAGGCAGATTGAGCCCACTGACAATCTCAGCTTTTCAGCAGATTGATATCGCTGAGTCTACACACCCAAAACATGGCACGACTTTGCGACTGTTCGGCGTGACGGGACAAGGCAATTCGGTGTTGGCTCACGTTCACGGCTTTCGACCGTACCTCTACGTCGCCGCCCCAAGTGGGTTTCTTCAAGCTGACCTCCAAGCGTTGAAAGACACGTTGAATGTGAGTCACGTAACCCGCGCGCAGCTTATGCCTAGGCTGGCATACAAACAGGTATCCCAATGGTGTCAAATTGCATTATTGTCAACCGCAAATCTCTTTGGAGTTACCGAGGAGAGGATGATGTCCCGTTCATCAAAGTCATCTGCACTGAACCGAAGGCCATCCCCAAGGTAAAAGATAAGTGTTAACCTAGACCACAGCTAATGGCGTACGCTTGTTTGAGCGAGGCCAAGTGGAATACAAAGGACTATTTCCACAAGAGGTCATGACATATGAGAGCAATATATCGTACACCCTGCGGTTCATGATAGATACAAAAGTGTGACTTTGTGCGCTTCACGCTGACAGGACAGATCGTCGGTATGAACTGGGTCGAGGTCCCTGCGGGAAGGTACGAACTGGTGCGAGGGGCCGACAAACGATCGCACTGCCAACTTGAACTTTTGCTACAGTGCGTTGCGAGTGCAATAGCAATTCAAACTCGCCTTGGTTGCTTACGAACAGCCACAAAGACCTTGTGTCTCACGCACCAGAAGGAGAATGGCTTACAATCGCCCCATTGCGCGTTCTCAGCTTTGATATCGAATGTGCAGGCCGCAAGGGCATTTTTCCAGAAGCCAATATTGACCCAGTCATTCAAATTGCTGCCATGGTTACTCGACATGGTGAGTATACAAGACGCACAACGCTCACTCAAGGTGAAAGCAAGCCATTCATTCGCAATGTGTTTACTCTCAACACATGTGCCCACATCGTTGGCTCACAAGTCCTTGAGTTTCGCCGCGAACAAGACCTTCTACTGGAGTGGGCGCGCTTTGTTCAAACGGTGGATCCAGACATGATTATCGGCTACAACTCCGCAAACTTCGATCTGCCGTATCTTCTGGATCGAGCTAAAGCCCTTAAGCTTACAGAATTCCCCTATCTTGGGCGTTTGCAAGGTAAGACCGAGTCAGGCGCCGACAAGTTGACGCCCCTCGCAGGAGTTCGTTCCGAAGTGCGAGACACCCACTTCTCCTCTAAAGCTTTCGGCCAACGTGATTCGAAGGCAGTCAACATTGATGGGCGACTGCAGATGGATATTCTGCAAGTCATCCAGCGTGATTACAAGCTGCGTAGCTACACCCTCAATGCTGTCTGCGCTCAGTTCCTGGGCGAACAGAAGGAGGACGTACACCACTCTATTATTACCGAGCTTCAGAACGGCACGGCCGACTCCCGTCGCCGTCTCGCCGTGTATTGCTTGAAGGTGCGCGAACGAGCTATGCAACTTACTGATGGGCAGGATGCGTACCTGCCTCAGCGGCTGTTGGATCGACTTATGTGTCTGGTCAATTACACAGAGCTGGCTCGAGTAACTGGCATCCCGTTCAACGATGTCCTAACACGTGGACAGCAGATCCGAGTCATCTCCCAGCTCTATCGCAATGCTGGCGAGGAAGGATATCTGATTCCCGCTATGAGGAGCGAGGGCACAGACGAGCAGTATGAAGGAGCCACCGTCATCGAGCCAAGCAAGGGATTTTATGGCTCACCCATTGCAACACTTGATTTCGCATCACTATACCCGTCGATCATGATGGCCCACAACCTTTGCTACACCACACTTTTGGACAAAGCGACAATTGAACGGCTAAAGCTGGTCGAAGGCGAAGATTATGTGCAAACTCCGAACAACGGTACGTGACAGTCAGTGTCTCGTAAGCTGACAAGAGACTTTTTTGTTACCTCAACAAGGAGGAAAGGTCTGCTGCCACATGTGCTCGAGAACCTGCTGGGGGCCCGAAAGCGAGCCAAGGCGGATCTAAAAGTTGAGAAGGACCCTTTCAAGCGTGCAGTGTTGGATGGTCGCCAGCTTGCACTGAAGGTATGTGATTCTGGTGGCGTTGATAGAGTTTTCATTGTGACACCCCAGATTAGTGCCAACTCGGTCTACGGCTTCACCGGCGCCACTGTTGGCAAGCTACCTTGCCTAGCTATTTCGACGTCGGTGACGGCATACGGACGACAGATGATCGAATTTACGAAGCAAGAGGTCGAAAGGGAGTATTCCCTGAAGAATGGTTACGAGTATGATGCCAAAGTCATCTACGGCGATACGGACTCTGTCATGGTCAAGTTTGGGTGCCCTGATCTCCCGTCGGCAATGCGCCTGGGTGGGTTTTGATGGCGCAAGTGCGCAGGCTAACTTGCCAGGGGCCGAGGCTGCTGAACTGGTTTCGGCAAAGTTTAAAAAGCCCATCAAGCTTGAATTCGAGAAGGTTTACTTTCCTTATCTTCTGATCAACAAGAAGCGGTATGCGGGATTGTACTGGACTCGTCCAGACAAGTATGACAAAATGGATACCAAAGGCATCGAAGTATGCTGATACGCACCGTAAATTGCTGACTGCCAGACCGTGCGACGCGACAATTGCCGTTTGGTGTCGACCATGATTGAGACGTGTCTCTTCAAAATGCTTATTGACCGTGACGTCAAGGGCGCCGAAGAGTTGGTCGCTAACTTATGTGCTTGCAGCTCATTGTCAGGTATGTGAAGCAAACGATTGCCGATCTTCTTCAAAACAAGATCGACATGTCCCAGCTAGTGATCACCAAGGCCCTTGCGAAAACGGGTGAGTTTAGTCAGACGCGCTGCCCACTAACACCGAAGACTATGCGGGAAAGCAAGCGCATGTGGAATTGGCAGAGCGCATGAAGAAGCGTGATGCCGGTAAGTCAAAAGTAGCCGCATCGCCGAAAGCTGATATCTAAAAGGATCTGCTCCATCCCTTGGTGATCGCGTTGCGTATGTGATTGTGAAGGGAATCAAGGGTAAGCTGTACTGCTGCAGTGCGCCAGGAGTAGGAATTAAATCGGGACAGGTGCAGCGGCCTACGAAAAGTCGGAGGACCCTCTCTACGTGTTGGAACATAACGTTCCCATCGACACTCGATACTACCTTGAAAACCAGCTTTCTAAGCCCTTGATGCGCATCTTTGAACCGATCCTTGGCGAGAAAGCGGGAAGCCTTCGTGAGTCCAACCGAGCAACTCTGGCCTGACCCTCAGTGGCTGGTGAACATACCCGCACGATCCAGATAGCAACCCCAACAGTTGGTGGCCTTATGAAGTTTGCGGTGAAGACAGCGACATGCTTGGGGTGCCGGACTCCGCTAAAGGGAAAAAAAGGTGGATATCCCTGTGTGCGCGCAGCTGCTGACCCCAGAAAGCGCTGTTTGTGTGAACTGCCGTCCGCAGCTACCCGAACTCTATCAGAAACAAGTCGCTACGACCTCAGCGCTTCAGTTAGACTTTGCTCGGCTGTGGACTCAATGCCAACGGTGCCAGGGTTCCCTCCATCAAGTAAGTTGCTGTGGAAAGTTTTGTCTTATAGCCAGGACGTCATATGTACATCTGCCGACTGCCCCATTTTCTATCGCCGAACCGCCAGACAAAAGGAGGTAACGACGGCTGTCACACAGCTGGACCGTTTTGAAGCAGAGCAGGCATGGTAGGCTCAATGGTGATTGTAATGTACAGTGGAAATGCATGCTGTTGATGATACGTGGGTGACTGTTATCTATACCATTGCAAAGTCAGCAAAGTCAGATCGGCCGAATCGTATCCAGCCCGTATTGCCCGAGTCATTGACAGCGACCGTGAGAGCTCGGTCGCCGTTTCTGAGCACAGCGACAGGGTTCACTGAGGATGAGGGTTGAGAAGACGAGCGTGGCAGCAATTGGGAGGGTATGATCCGATGGTACCATGGCTTTTGAGCGTCACTCTGGCCAACTGAGTGAGACAAGGGGCGACTGCGCTCATACTGCGGACCGATGCGACGAGGTGGGCCCTTCGGCTCGTCGCGAAGATTAGGGAATATCTCATTCAATTGTCGCAGTGTTGGGAGAGGCGTGTTGCGTGACCTGAGAAATCAGCGGTCTGCTGAACCGATATCTTACTCGACAGCCGCAATCGTGTAGTCCGGGGGCTGCTGCGCAAGCCCTAATGGGCTTCCACGGTCCCATTTCGCCTTACTCCACGGCGTGATGGGTTTCCACACATGGAAGAAGGGCAGGTACGGGTTGTCAACGAGTGGGTGATAAATAGAGTGATCCTCGTCCGCGTGGGTTGGATAACTTCGGCGAGCATTGTGGTGACCGGCAGGCACCAATCGTAATGTGGCGAACATTGACGCTGCATGGTCAGCGCTTAGCGCCTGGCGTCGAGCTCACTGTATGTCTGCCCTCGCCAATAAGACAGAATAGAGCCTTTAAGCGATGGGCGTAGAAGCCGGCACAAGGCGATTGAGGGCAGGAGCATCACATTCTGCGCATTCTTGGCGAATATCGCCAGGACCACTAAAAGCCGCCGACCTGCTTCTCGCAGCAGTCCCCAGCCTGCTTGAACGACGCTGCGTGCCCCTGCAGTGCTCCAGCTCGTGCGAAGGCTGCTAGGGATGAACTGCGGCGTCCGTTGCACAGTGTACCCCAGTCGCTTTAGAGAGGCATACGTCTACAGGATAAACACAATAGCAAGCAAGCAGCACGACTCACCTGATACCTATACCAAGTCAACCCTTCTTGACCCATATATGTCCCAAAGACCTCGAGAACGCTCATCTCGATTGCTCCCTTTACCCCAAACTGCGCATCAGACCATGCGCCGATGCCAGCAGCTTCTTCCTCTTCATCAATTGGCTCTCGTCCGTTCCATATCTGGAGTGAACCACGTTCCACAAGGTACAGGGCCTCCTCGGGTAACAGTTCAACCCGGGACAGCAGCCTGCCTTGTAAATTGGTTCTTCGGGTGGTGATCCCAAGCGAGTCGAGAACATGCCCACGAGAAACTAGCAGCTGAGGATACGGAGACGCGGGTGTTACGATAGCATGAGACATGCCCTTACTAATACGTCAGTGTGGCCGTGACGGGGCCCGTGCTGGTTGCGCGCATACCTTGACACGCCGCGGACTCCTTGCAACGCGTCGAAAAGAGCTTGCCTGCTGCTTTGAAGCATCATTTCTTGTAGCTTAACTGTCTCTTGTAGAGGTTCAAAGTCTTTCTCCCCGCGTTTTGGAATGGTGATCTTGGGACGTGATAAGTCTTCTGTGCCCGAGAGCTCATGTGGAACTCGTTGTATCTTGCTGGGGAGCGTTAAGTATACTCTAGGAGTGTTACTGGGGGTGACCTACTCCGCAAAGCTTTGAATGAAGCTGACGTCCAAAGGAACTCCCTCGTCCTCATCGTCCTCTCCCTGTGCCACAATTGGCACTCGTGGTGATGGCAGCGCCATTACACTGTCGTCGCGGCACTTGTGAATGTTGAGTGGCCAAACATTCTCTTCACCGTGATCAAATTCCCTCAAGTGTTGTCGTCGTCTCACCCAGTACCAAAACACCATCTTGAAAAAGGTCCCGAATGCGGAGCTCCGCAAACACCGACTGACTAAAGAACCCCACTGTTGATCCTCGACTGCATCGCTTGCTATGCAGCGCTTGGTACGCAACTCACCTTCACATCACTACGGATTCATTACTACAAATCTATTTTTTACGGACCCTTGTAGGTCCTTGCCTCACGGTTGTCGGCATTGAGGCGACCCCACTCAAGACACAGTCTAACGCGGGTGAGCAGCAGTCACCGACACGTAATCCTTACCGGTAGAGATAAATTTCCATGTCGATCTTTCGGCCGACGGAGAACATCCATTCACGCCCAGCCATCGCAATCTTTTGAAGCTCAGCATCGCCATTAAGCTTGCGTGTTCGCAGCCCAGACGATTGGAACTGCTCGCGTGTCGCATTGGCTGCATTGAGCATGGAAGGTGACGGACCAGAGAAGAATGCGTAAATGTTGTAGATCTCGTTGTACATCTGCGACAGGGGGATGTAGTGTAGCTGATGTCAGCCGCATGCAATCATATAAAGCTTGCCCATGGCTGAATCCAATCCGACATGAACTCAGTGTACACAGTGGACTTGATTACCGCACTTTCAGATTTGAGCTGTGCCATTAGCGACGAACAAGCTTCACTTCCCTACCAAAGAGAAGAGGCGAGCTGAGTACCCCATGCCATCAAGATCGATAAGATACTTGTGACGCCAATTCTCTCCGAGTACCACGGCGTCTGCAAACCTGTGGTCCTTTCGCATAGCATCACAACCTCCATTAGGATATTGGGTGCACCCAACCGCTTTGGTGAACGCAACGTCCATCAAGTCGTCATTCAGATCTCCAACTGCCACCTGGGCGGAGATGAAGTTGTCCGTGCCGGGAGGGTCAGCAAAAACAACCGTTCGGTTCATGCGAGAGTGATCCGATGCCATCTTGATGAACCTAGACTGTCAGCGGACATAGAATCAACCAAGTACCTGTGGCGTTGATACTGTGGCAGGAAGCCGGGTGGGTTTGAACCTCCTCCGGTTGTAGCTCCACGCCAGTAAATGTCGTCGATCTTCTCCTCCCATGGTGTCTCCATGTCATCCACATCCTTAATGATCATTTTGACCGGGTCCCAACCATACGTATATCGCTTTGTTGACGAGAAATAGTAATGGCTGGGGATCAGAATGTCAGAGTAACCAACACCCTTTGCGGGCGAGAACATTGGGTAGAGAGCAGGGATGGTACGCCAGTCCGAGAAGAAGTGGCCCTGGTTGTAGTGCGCCCAGGGATAGTCACAAAAGTCGAACTTGTCGTCAACGGCCTTGGCAAAGGAGAAGTCCTCGTCGATAATGTCAGATGTGATGCCAGCGTTCGCAAGACGAGAGATGGGCACCTGACCGTCTTTGAGCTGAGCGCGGAGGGAGCCGAACAGGCGTCGAGCTTGAGAAGAGGGATCACACGTCCTGCGATACGCTTCCCAAACATTGCCATCACCCCTCCAATCTTGGATGAACTCGCCTCCGAGTACGTGATTGATGCCCTCTGCGGTTGTGAGTAACGATATCTTCTGCCCGACATACTGGACGAGTCCTTTGTTAAGTTCTGGTACAGCTTCTCTTCCCAAGGAACCAGGATACGGCCCTCAGCCTTTTCATTGATTGGGAAGTCCATGTCGGGGAGATCCTTCTGAAACTTCTCCAGCATGACACGAAAACCCTTGGCTCGAGCTCCCACTTCTGAATCATGGACGCCACTGTTGATATCGATCGTCTTTGTTGTGCCATTCTCCACTCGGACGAGATCAACCGAGGGAAGGTAACCGACGTCGAGACAGCGTTTACGCAGCTGCTCGCCCGAAAGCTGCCAAAAAGGTTCAAGGTCGCCATTCAGCTGGTCGTATTCGTCGATCATGACTGCATTGTGCTTCGTCGCGAAGGCGAACCATTGGTCAAAACCTAAAGGCGGATCGCGCTTGTATCGTCGGCGATACTCATTGACGGCATCGGACAAGGTCTTGGATTGGCGCTTGACCTTTTCGTCGAAAGCTTCCCGCGCGTCCGCCATCAACTTGGGGATAGGATGATGGATGGGGGGGCTAGGCGCGTTTGCCTTTGCGCGCAAAAACTTGGAACGAAGAACTGAAGACGAGCCAGTGGTCCATCGGTGCGCGCTCGCAAAGCTCGATGACGAGACAAAGTTGACGAGGAGGAAAAGGGTGACAACCGCAGCGGCAATCGCCGCGAGCCGCCCTCTAGGAGACATTACTGGCATGTCGGCCAGTAAGCGGATTCCAAGCGGTCGAGCGGTTCGTGTAGGAACGGTAGACAGTTTGGATAGAGAGGATGGACCGGTTGACAAAGTTGTGGAAGTGAGAAAACTGCAATGGGCTGTGATGTGTTTAGAGGGATTGATTGAACCAACTACGGAGAACGTTGCGGCGGCTCGCGGCTTGGAGGGGCTTTGGGAGGGGGAAGGGGCGGGCAGGACCGACGATCCGATCGGGCGCGGGGTGACGGATGTACGGATGCAATTCCCACCGGTGTTTTTTGATCGTTTTTTCGAGTTGTACAAGCTTTGAGGCGACGAAAAAAGAAGGCGACGGCAGACGAGCAGGCAATAGGGAGGCTGACAGCTGTAGAGCCGACAGCTGACAGGTGACAGGAAGCAGGAAGGAATACAGGAACCCCGGCGGTACGGGTACAGGTGCCTGGTACTACCTACCACATACTACGTAATCCTGTACGTCGGCGCGGGCGGGGGGACTGCGGAGCACGAAGCTGCGCCAAAAAGACGCCTGGGTGTTGTGGGATGATCCCAGAGACGACGATCCTGCGGCCCCTCAGGGACGGAAATTCCTACCTAGTAGCTAGTTCTTCATGCTATTCAGCATCTACGCATTTACAGTGCAATACAGTACAGCACCTATACCGTACAGCTTGTGTAGTTTGTACAGTGCAGCACGAGTAACACGTGTAGCACGCGCGCACGCGTAAGCATTGTACGAAAGGCACAGCACTCGCTTCAGGAAAGCGGCTGTGTTATTGATGCACAGTACATCCACTGTCGGCCATTCACTGTAAGCAGCTACCATTTATTCCCATGCACTCTGATAGGCGCAAAACTGAAAGGGGGTCCTCACGTGATCAAACCCTCTACTGATCTCTACAGACTCCCACAACGATAACGCTGCTCTCCCACGGGCGCCAACAATGTTCAGAACACCAACCTTCAACAGATTGTCTTGTTTCAATACAACGACTGCTTACAAACACAACTGACCTTCGACCCACATCTCCATAAACCATCTCCACATTGCACAATGGCCGGATCGTCTGATCCACCAGACGCTGGGAGCCGGTCGTTTGACGCGCGTCTCTTTGAACCTCCGTCATGGGCCACCAGTCGCACGAAATCTTCCCCGACGCCTCATCACAATCCGCCATCTACCGGCTTCTGCGGTGACGACCATGACGAGCCCGAACATATATTCGACCACAGCAGCGCGCCTGTAGAGGAAGATGACAAGGGGGAACTAACATTCACTCTCGATGAACTCAAGGTCTGTCCAACCACAAGCCATTGTCTTGTGCATGACATACTCATCGTCCCCAGAAACTGCTCCGGCAAGCCATCGTGTTGAAAGAGACTGGGAATGCTTATTTCATGGCCAAACCTCGACGACTAGACGAGGCTAAGCAATCCTATCTGGACGCACTAGATCACCTTCCCACCGTTGCACCACGAGTACAACCTGCGCCTCGTACTGGCCCAAGTGCAATTGAGGAAATAACCGATGCAGAGGCGGAAAGCATCGTCGCCGAGGGCAGCGGCCAGTTGGATAACGAGCGGGACGCGGTGGAAGCAGATATTCGCCAATGTACGAGCGCAGTTTGGGGGAATCTCGGCGCGGTCTACTCTGCGCAGGTGGGAGAGGGCTTTCGTGAGAGTAGCTGACCCTCAGGAGGAGTGGAAGAATGCTACAGACGCCTGCACTCAAGGTGAGCTTTTGCGGCTCATGCTGGACAGGATGCTTAACGGTTACAGCTCTGAAAATCGACCAGTACTACGCAAAGGCTCTACACCGTCGAGGAATCGCCAATGAGAAGATCGGGTCATGGTCGTCACTCAGTGCGGCCCAAGACGGTACGACGAGCCCCACATTGCCTCGCTGACTTATCAGACTATCGACAACTGAGTAAGATTCTGCCACCCTCAGCCCCGCAAAGGGCTGAGGTTATGCGTGCTCTCGCGTCACTTCCGCAGCGTATCTCCGCCCAGCAAGAAAAGGAGAAGGACGAAATGATGGGCAAGCTCAAAGACCTGGGCAACAGTATCCTGGGTAAATTTGGCCTTAACACAGACATGTTCCAGTTTGATGAGCAACCTGGAGGAGGCTATAACCTCCGTTTCCAAAGCTAGAGCATTTAGACGGTTGTGTTAAGTGTGCATGTATACTGTACATATATTACAGAGTCCATTGGTACCAGGGGTCCGTCTACGAGCCCACTATCGCCGGTCTCCACCATATACCAGTGAGCCTATGCCGTAACGAATGGCAAAAGCCAAAACGCTCCCAGCAAGTTGAATGGCACCGACGGACAAACAGAGGCGCTCCTCTCGCATCGGTCCAAAGACGACCAGGAGGAGGTTGAGCAAAGTGAAATTGGTCGCAGACCTGATCATTACGGGGGATCCTGCACTTGTTGAATAGCTCGAATTTCCATTGGCTTTGAGGGGAGCGCGTTCCAGGCGAGTGAGACGGAGAAACGCGAAAGTCTCCAGAACCACCCTTGCCTTCAAACGAGGTGGCTGCTCGAAAAGTACTTTTGATGGTTCGAGAAGTCCGGTGGAGTTGTCGAAGCTGAAACGTCAATTTGGGACACTGAGGCTGTGCTTACTGTGGAAGGCGATGGCGCGGACAAGGCACTATGTGAAACAACTGAGGACACGACAGCAGAAAATTGAATATTTGTGGCAAGAAGAAGAGAAGCATTGTCTTTGCAAAGTGACCTTGAATGGCAACGGCTGAAAACGCCATACCGGTAAAATAGCAAAACGTGTCACCAGGGAACGCCCTTGCTGGATACCTTGTCGTAAGCCCCACCTACTACACTTTGTACCTTAGACTCACCAGTTGTGCCACAGAAAGCCGGCGCAGACTCCAACCAGAGGAATCATGAAGTACAAGCTCATGAGATGCCGCTTCACGACTTGACCAGCAGCCCACGTTAGGATACGGCCACTTGCTGGGTCGCCGAGCCCCAGAGTAGATAGAGCTGTCTCCGACCAGATAGGCAGAAACAATAGGTCGTTGAGTGTAACTGACAATGCGATTACTAGAGGTTGAATGACTTCGACACCGTTGACTCCGGCCAATATATTGATCGAGTTTGTTGTGAATGTCGGGAGAAGCGCAAGATAAACATAGTAGAAGATGCCTTGAAGTTAGACATGGCCCAAAGCAAAATGACCAACCCAGATCGATGACAGGGGTCCCCCGCCAACCTGGAAGACCCAGAGACTTTAGAAACCGACCCAGGCTTTCTGGCAAAACAGCCCACGTCCAGCCACCTTCTGCGTAGTATACCAGAAGCGTCGGCACAGCGGCAATCAGAGGAATGGGAAGTTTGTGCCGCCATCGAATGTCAAACAGATCGTCGATAAACCCTAGAAGAATTGCAGTAAGGAGAGAGAGAAGCGATGTCAGGTAGAAGATAAGCTGCTGTTGTTAGTGCTGGCGGCCAACTCGGCAGAGACGCACCTCTCCTTTCGGAAAACTCTCGCGGCCAACCCCTTGGCCATTGCCGCTTGACTGGAAGAGGTGTGAGAACGGAAATGGAATAAAGAGCATCATAAGCAGCATGTAAAGCGAGGCACATGGAAGCCCCAGGCATTCCGGGCTAAAGAGTCAGGGAGAGGTCTCAAACCGTCAACATACACCCAAGGACCTGTTGTTCGGCCACCAGGTTTCAAAAGATCGCGTCCTTTTATACCTTTTTCTATTAGGGCGGGGCTGACCTGCGGAACGACCAAGAGCGTCCCGACAAAGGCCAAAAGTGAGAATCCAACATTCGCCTGCAGAGCTGGGAACGTAGGCTGTGGAGGGAAAGGGATGTGGTCGCATAAGCCTAGGACGGGAATGAGAGGGTGGAGAATGAGTGCAATTGCGATAGGGATCAAAGTGCTGATAAAAAGGACTGGCGGATTGCGGCTCGAGGGTCGTATCGTTGTCGACATATCGACCACATACGCGACAGTATAGTTGTTGCAATGCTGAGAGCCAGAGTTAAGTGTATCTAGACGTGGTGATTTCGCACTGGTTTTGCAAGGTGGAGAGACGGTGGCAGTGGAGGGCCGGTGACGCGGCGCGGAAGCGGAAGCATATCCCTTGCCCTTGGATTCCCCTTGTTAAAATGTGGAGACGCGTCTGTCGGCTGTCGACATGTCGACGTGATCAATTGCGATCATCGATCCGCGATCAACGCGCGTCAACGCATATATGCACACGTGCATAGCGCCCGCGCATGCACGCATGTGGGAAATCCCATAAGCTCATGGCTCATGCTCTCATGGGCTATAGGCTCATGCCCGTGCGACGCATGCTCATGTCCTTGACATGCGATGCACAATGCAATTGTACTTCTCATTCCGCACGCTACCGACCTTGTTCGCCCTCCCACTGATCCATTGAAAAGCGAGTATTACGTAATGAAGGGCTGAACTGGGTGGTGACTGCGCTGTATGTACTCACTGCATTATTAAATCCTTTTGGGCTAAGACCTGGTACTGTATGTAGTTTGGGCTAGCCGACCAAGAATCTTACAGGCACACTCCTGCAGAGCCTTTACTCAATTACTCCAACACTGTCCGGAACGGAGTTACGGGATCCGCGGGCCGAGAGTGTCTGAAAGACCGAAGGGATGTCTATGTAGAGATAATACCAGGCCACTTTGTGACACTTCTCATAATACTCATCTACAAACGCACAAGCGAGACGTGGCGACGCATAAGATGATCACCATTACTATTGTATGTTCACATCGTCTGCCGTTCTGTAGACTATGGCTAACACGGAGGTTCGGCACGGCGAATCAACAGATAATCTTCGGCCTGTATGGGCAGGTTGGGCAGACGCGCCGCTCTCGAACCACGGTATGAACGTACGGCGATCTGCAATGGTCGTGTTGCTAATGGCCAGCAAGCCAAAGCTCTTGGTTTATCGCTTGCCGATGAGCACATCGACGCCGTCTTTGCTTCGCCACTGAAAAGGGCACATTGGACTGTTGGTCTCATCTGTCCGACCAGCTGACGCGTGACGGCGCAGCAACTTCAGCTTCCTAACAAAAGCGACCCTCCGCTGACGCTTTCTCCCTTGCTTCGGGAACAGCACTTTGGTCTAGGTTTGGGCTGTTGATACATTGACCGCTGACTCCCAGCTGAGGGCCACAACTTTGCTGCTGCGAACGCCGAGTATGTTCGTCAACCTGGGCGGACATTCAAGTTCCCAGAAGGGGAAACATTGCAAGACGTCCGCCGACGCGCAAACGAGGCGTGAGTTGATATTGCGCCTTGGGCCTGACGACTCAGTGTGGCCCAATTCATTGAGCCGCAGCTTCAAGAGGCGCATGGCAGGCATCCAAAGACCACTCATCTCGTCGTTGTTGCCCACGGCATTTTCAACTTTGAGTTTATAAGCGCGTTATTGTCGCGCCGCCCGCAAGGGATTGATCAATCATGGGCTTACAAAGGTAACAAGGCTCTAAGTTTCATTCCTGATGCAAGGCATGACGAACGCAAGTATACTTATGACGCGTAGCACTAACTTTAGACGGGTTGGACGCGACTAGAAATTGGCTATGAGGTGAGCTCCCCTTTTGGGAACAAAATCTGATGCTAGGGGGAGGCCTCAGACTTGAAATCGACCGACATTGACACGTCGCCCGGGCTTCTGCCACTTTCAGTCTCGTTTATCTGCACGGATGTGACAGACCACCTGGTCGGCATCGAACGGCAAGGAGGGGGTATTGGTTCAGCAGGTTTCGATGATACCCAAAAGGATATCCGGGCATTTATGAGTGGTGCTCAGTAGAGAGTAGGTTGAGAAAGTAGATGCATATTGGTATAACTCCAGACACTGGGACGTCTGCAGAGCAGAGTCGGAAAGAATCCGCCAACA
This sequence comes from Cutaneotrichosporon sp. PT3311B, assembly GCA_023627985.1. Classification (NCBI taxonomy): domain Eukaryota; kingdom Fungi; phylum Basidiomycota; class Tremellomycetes; order Trichosporonales; family Trichosporonaceae; genus Cutaneotrichosporon; species Cutaneotrichosporon sp. PT3311B. The sequence goes on along the minus strand of JAMALP010000003.1, from coordinate 956,530 downwards.
GAGGAGGCTTACTCATCAATGTCTTCGCCGTCCTGCAACATGCTTTCCAAACGGCGGGCGTTGAAATCGTGTCGCAACGCGTCCACAATAAGGTCAAGACCGTCGCCGTCCATGATCTCCTTAAGACCTGTAAGGTTCAGACCAATTCGGTGATCGCTTATACGATCCTGCGAGATTCAGCATATAATTACGTTGGCCATCGTTACCTGGGGGAAGTTGTATGTTCGCACTTTGTCGCTCCGATCTGCACTCTTTACTTGACTTTGGCGGCTCGCTCGCTTGGCCTCTATCTCCTCTTGATGTTTGCGCTCACTCAGACGAGCGCGTAGTACATCCCAAGCCCAGGCGCGATTTTGGTGTTGACTGCGTGAATCCTGCATCGAAACCGTGATGCCTGTGGGCAGGTGGGTGAGGCGAACCGCGGACTCTGTCTTGTTGACGTGCTGGCCACCCGCTCCACGCGACCGCATGACTTCTGTTTTGACATCTTTCGGGTCGACTATGGGTGCTTCAGGCGCATCCGGGTAAATTGGCATCACCTGGGATCAGGCAACTTCACAAACCAAGACGCACAACAACTGTCACAGTGCTCGTGTGCACCCGTCCTTGAGTCTCGGTTAAAGGCACACGCTGCACCCTGTGAACACCCTTCTCCCAACGCAAGAGCCCGTAGACTTCATCTGCATTGTCGCTGTATGGTGGTGGGTCCATTTTTATCGTGGTCTCCCTGAGACCGCCGCCACCTTTACCTCCGGGACCCTCTGTCTCGCTCAAGATCTCAATCTTCCATCCCCGTTTCTCGCCAAACCGAACATACATGCGTGCCATTTCTTCGGCGAAAAGGGCAGCTTCCGATCCGCCAACCCCTGCATTGATTGACAACATCAATGGCAACGGGTCTGTAGAGGACGGCGACAGAAGAAGCTGCGGGAGAGCTGATACCGACGAGTCAAGCTGCGTTCGAAGTTCTTGCCGCTCAACCTCGAACATTTCGCGCAGCGTGGGATCTGGATCGGATAAATGCGGGATTACATCCTCAAGAGCCTATCAGCGTCAGCAACATCCCGTCTCTGCGTTACCTTGCGTGTCGTTAGGTATTGTTCATATGCGTCTGCCAAAGGGGCCAGCTCCTTCAACGTTTTCGCTCGCTGGATTTGCTCTGCAACGGTCGTATCGCCGTCAGCCTCTTCGTCAGCAGTAATCCTTCCGCATAGTTCACCTTTTGCGCCGATTTGAATTGGGCTACTTTGGCGGACACTGCTGCGAGCACCTTTTCGTTACTCTCCTCAGTCTCGGTAATCCATGTGGGCGCAAAAGCGACGGAATAACGCCTAAGGCCAGTTGAAGCTGTTTCAGGCACACATAATGCACCAACGGGTCGGCAATAGCGTGTCGGCTTTGCTGAGCTGTGAAGCGTTTGCCAAAGGCAGCGACATCGGCGCGCTGCCATGGCCAAGAAGAGAACGTTATGTTGATGGCAAGATGTGGAACGGAGAATACCGTGCTTCAAAAGCTGACGACGCCGGTAAAACTTCGGATCTTCGGAAGCAACGGGCACGTGCTTATCGTTCTACCGATCCGCCCGATCCGCCCGATCCACCTCTGGTGCGCAAGCGCTGTGCAGCTGGCCCGCGTTATCATAAGATCGCGCTCTTTCGCGACTTCTGAGCCTTCGGTCCCGGCCAAAGCTGCTACAGTACTGTAAAGCTGAGTTGATCAATGCTTGGGCAACGGTCTGCTCTTGCGCGTTCGCACACCAGAGTAAGCCTTTAAGTAAACCACCCCCTTCCTGCCGCAATTCGCCGCCCCGTTGAAGCACATGGCAAGTGACAAAGTTCGTTTAGCCGTCAACACCGCTTCGTCTCCTTTCCACTCATGCAGAGTTGCAGACAAATGATGTTTTCCCGTCAAGCTATGGAATGACCTGCACAGAGAGGAGGCCGCACGTTGTAGCCACGTTGGGGGTTGACGACGCGAAGCATGCTGAAAGTTTGCCCAGATCAGCAACCACTCCGCAACGATATCCGCTAGTCACTGTCACGATTTCGGCAGTTCACATCACTCGCAGGGGCTCTTCCTCGTATATGATGGGCGGCGCGTATATTCATGACCTCCGAGTCCCCCATTGCGGCAGTTCGGAGACGATTATTGGCGTACAGTACATCTACATCTTGCACATCGTCCAAGATTCCATTTGCTCGTCTTGCACATGACACTTCTTAAGCCTGATGTGCTGCGCTACCATTGCAGGTGCGTCGTCAGATGCCGTACAGAGCTGTCAAGGCTGCCCATTGTACGGACATCCTATTAACTGGCACCACTTTTCTTGAACCTGGGACACCACACCAAATGGACGACTCCCAGGGAATCCCAGGCAAAGACGGAGAGAAGGGAGAAGGGAGCATGGTATGCGATTGGGCACAAGGCTCTTGTACACGCAAACCGACCGAACCTCCGATTTCCCTCTTTTGGCTTCACCAGGAAAATACGGGTGATGTATAGGTCAAAACAACGGTGTGCTGACACGAGTCAAGTCTTTTCTGGGATCAGTAGTTATGCTGTAGTTGATAACAAGTTGGGAAAAAGGACGGACCGTTTTCAACAGCACGACGTCTTCCAGTACCACTGCTGCACGACGGAGGTAGGCGCTGGTACTCGCTACGCATATGAACCTACAAAGGTATAGTCGCTAGTTCCGAGCTTGGGTGTCATTCAACGTCGCAGACATCTGCAGCCACTTGCCGGCTGTGTGCTACTTATTGCAAATGTGACCAGCAGGTCAACAGCAGACGTATCGACATGGCATCGAAGAGAGGGGTGAAAAGACCACACATTGTGGAGCTACACACACGAGGTGCCGCCGGAATGCTGTATCGGTGTAGCGCGGCGCCGACAACATAGCAGCTGTAACCCATTTGAGCATTCCGCTTCTTGTAGCGTACTGTGCGCACAGCGAACAGATATGCAGTATGCCGCCCGAAATAGGAAAAAAAAAGAAAGCGAGCGCCTCAATAGGAACCGACTGGCCGCGGGCCGACCATGGTGACGGGACCTTTCAAAAGCGCGTGAAAGCGAGAGGAGCATGCATGTGTAAACAGGCAGGAGAGTTTAGAACCTAGCTATTCCTTGCTCTGCATGATCATTTGTTATGTTACGTTATAGTCACGATGAGCGTTGCAAGGCTGTGGTTGCTGTGCGATAGTCTCCGTTTGTTCTTGTTTCCAGGTCGTCTTTAGAGGCGGTAATCTGGTTGAAGAGCCGCGCATGCCCGCAGCTGCCTACATTTTCGGCCTTGAGGTGACTAATTAGCTAGGGATAAAGGGGCATAGGGGTGGGTGTAGTGCTAGCGGCAACCCCGTCCAACCTGCAACCTGCAACACCCTTTTGGGCATGCAGACCACCGTGTTCTGGGCCTTCTCGAGACTATATGGATGTGAAGGGGGAGAGCGCAAGGGAGCGGCCGGATCGGCATTGGACATGTCCGACCGGACAAGAGGGGGGAGGTGCTATCAGAAAAGTGTGCGCCCTTTCGTCACAGATCGCAGAGGACTGTGGTATGATAGATGGTAATGGCCACAAGTGTCCGAGTGCGTGTGCCGCGCAAACTGCAGACGGAAACGCCCCAGAGCACCAGAGAGCGGTACCAAGACGCGTTCAATGATCAGGGTCCAAAGGGGGGGTGCATATGCGCGCACAGCGCGGTACAGGGTGTGGCGTAAACCCCTGAAGCGGGCCGAAAAGACGACGCGCTCGGACCTATTGGACGTGCCGATCCCCTTCACTGTTCCATACCCACCTTTAGGGTTGAGTCTCGCACTTGGCGCGTGGCCCAGCCCTGAGCTTGGTGGATGGTGTTTTGAATGGCTTCTTGCTTCTGGCGCGCACGACCCTCTCTCCTGCTCTGGCATTTCGATTCAATTTCTTGTGCACGGTGTCCCTCTTGTGACAAGTTCAGACTCAGGGTCAGGAAATCGAAAGTAAAAGCTTGGCCGCCCTTGAATGTCGGACTATAACTCCATTTTCTTTCCTCTGCTCGTCTGCCCACAGCCCCGTGTTATCTGTTCTCCTCTAGCCACTCTCTCTGGTTTCTGCGGGAGGCCAGAGGGCGCGGGCAAGAGACATAGGGAAAAGACCTAGGAACATAGGGATTGTTTGGTCTCGGGGACGCGTGTGCATGTGTGTAAAGGGAGACACTGAGAGCTATCTATGTCGGTCGACGTCTGTCTAGCGTGTGTGGCGACAAGCGCGACCTGTCACCCTGAAACGCGCGGTAAAGGGACCCCAGGATTGTTGCCTCCTCCTTGATGTGCGGTCAACCACGCGCGCTGCTTACGACGTAGGATGTGTGTGCGCTTCTGCGCGCAAGTGGGGCGAGGTGCGTGCTTTGCGGGGCGTGTGGGCTGTGGGCTGTGCTTTGTGTCTGTGCGTGTACGACAGACAGACCCAGACTTTTCCTTTGCTTCCTCGTATAGCTCGTTTCCCTGCAAAAACGGGTCTAGACAGGGTCAGAGCGCGTCAAGGAAGAGGGCGCACGGGCTGACGGGCTGACGCGCGGGCTGACGGGTTGACGTGCCTCACGGTCTCTTGTTCCTCTGTAACGTCGTCCCCTAGCATTGCCTCCTCTCCCCTTCACCCCTGCGCCCTTGCACTCCGGGCCCAGCTGCCACACCACACCACACCACACCATCACATATACCCACCACACACACACGCACCACGCCCTTTAGAACAAACCCCATCCCCCTCCATCCTCGTTGTCCGTTGTCCTTTGTTCCTCATCACTTTCGTTTTCTCCATCCATCCATCTCAGTTGTTATAGCTCGACCAAGCGACTCTCGTGTCTCTTGGCTCCCCAGTCATTCTTTACACCCTCCCCAATCTTTTACTCCAGACAACCAAATCAGGCCTGGCGTCTGATTCCTCCCAATATCTCTTGACCCCCAACCCCAAGCCTCACATCTAAAGTCGATTCTTTCACGCTCAGCCTTTCACCATGCGCTTCAACACCAACACCACCTGGGCACTCCTCTTCGCGCTCGCTACGGCTGGCCAGGCTGCCGCCGAGGGCCGTTGGGCCTTCGCTCGCCGTGGCTCGGCCCTTGCCAAGCGCGGCGAAACCCCAGAAACCCCAGAAATCCCAGAGACCCCAGAGACCCCAGAAACCCCCGAAGACGCGACTGGCAGCGCTACAGGCACGTCGTCTGCGGCCGACCAGACCTCTGCCGTCACGACCACGTCCACGTCTGCGGCCGACCAGACCTCTGCCGTCACGACCACGTCCACGTCTGCTGCTGATGGCAAGCCCACAGACATTACCTCCCCGGACGCCAGCGCTACGCAGGATGGCAACGCGACCCCCTCTCAGAACGCCGATGAGAACTCTTCGCCTGAGGAGGAGGATTGCGAGGATGACGAGGGCACGGGCGCAGCCGCTACCACCACTACCTCTGCCCAGGACGGCGCTCAGACGCCTGCCGGTGGCGAGCATACTGGTAGCCCGAACTCGCCAGGCGAAGGCGACGACGAGGACTGTGAGGAGGGGGAGGACGCTACTGGCACGCAGACCACTCCGACCACTCCCAACGACCCGTCCACCACCACGACCCCCGCCACAGGTGACAACGAGGATGACCTGCCTTGGTGTGATGAAGGGGAGGACGACGCCAGCTCCGTTACCCCAGGCGCCAACACTGGCTCTAACACTGACTCGAACACGGGCTCG